>CAKJTD010000007.1:1080463-1613145 GCA_917499995.1 Ichneumon xanthorius
CATTTCTTTTAAAACCATATGCAACATCTCCCTCCCCGTCCATCCCGGGCTCGGTCGGTATCCAAAAACTGCAATCAGCTTTTCTCACTGGATCTCGCCTATACACGGTCTAAAGAAAAGTCTTATGGGCAACCGAAATGATATCCGCTATACCGATGAGACCGTTTCTTTTGACTGTATATGTCACGATCTATGAGAAAAGTTGATTACAATTTTTATTACCGACCGCGTTATTGCACATGCTCTTAAGGAGCAAATTATAAGTTCGTTCATCGATTTTTTTTTTCTAATTTCTCTGATAATCGTAAAATATTATTACGTTCGCTTAATAATTGAAATAAAGAAAGAAATTGTTGATTGATAAAGTAAATGATTCTTCACAGTCATTCGATTCGATACAAGAAAGAAGATGAACCGCAAAATAGAAAAAAAGATACCGATGACTGAACGTCAAAAAAGGATACAACTGACACGGTACCACGACTCTGCTATAAAGACGATAATATGCTATCTCCAATGTAACGCGTTCATCGACGACGACGACGACAATTGGAACGAAGTAGAAGCGCTGATCGACGAATACATTGACTCGACTGACGCAAACCATTGCATGATTGTCGCCAAAAAACTGACGCGTTGCGCTTACAAAGTGGCAAAAAAAAAATTGCGCATTATGGACAGCAAGCAAAAACCTGTGCAACATAAGGTACCACACGGATATTGTTCAGAGTAGTTTGGCGAACCGTCGTCGTCGTCGTCGTCGTCGTTGTACGACGAAACGAAAAAATTAAAAAATATGTACGAACAATATAAATTATGATTATTTAATTTTATATCTATTTTTTTAAGTGTGTAAAAATGTGTCTGCATCCTATGCACGCACACTATGTGCATGTATGACTTTATCAATGATGAAATATACTACGTACATAATAATGATATGTATATTTTGATAAAACGTACCACCACACCAAGAAAAAACCAAACAAATTGAAAGGAAAGTCTTCGACATTCAATCTCATACGCGCTATAAACGTCATTGAATGTTGTAGACGTGTTCCTTGGATATTACTATTAACCCCTTGAACGACATTAATTTCATATGACGTCCATTTTTGTACTGCCTCAAGCGTCATTAGGATTTTTATTGCCGCTGAAGGGGTTGAAGAGGAAATTATAAGAGGAAAGCACACATCATCGTCGTCGTCGTCGTTCGAGGCAGAAAATCTTCTCCGCGTAAGAAAAAAAATTTATTTACGTAAAATTGTTACAGAGAGAGAAAGAGAGAGAGAGAGAGAGAGAGAGAGAGAGAGAGAGAGAGAGAGAGAGAGAGAGAGAGAGAGAGAGAGAAGTCCCCGATATTTAAATTATATTCAAAATCTTATTGTTTCAAGGAACACCATGGTAGACCCCGATCGACCAGTAAAATTCCTGGTACTGCTCGACGTCGAAGGAAGTACGAGAAGAAAAGCTGCGTCATACTTGATAGAAAACTGGGACCATATGCTGAAGAGAACCGATGAAGGTTTCAGAAAGCTGTACGAGGAAGACTTGAATATGGACGATACAAAGAACATCGAAGATAGAGAAATAATTACCATGTGTCATTATACTCATATGAAGGATAGAAAAAAATGGTTAAAAGTCAAGGTCGAGGGGAAATTCGGTAAATAAAAAAAAGTATCATGCAAAAAAAAAAGAAAATTAATGCTCGCTAATGAGACGGATACTTATAAATGTTGTATTTTTTATTTTCAGACACCGCAGAAGAATGCAGGTCGCACGTAAAGAATCTATCGAACCCGGTGAAAGATCCTACGGGGAAAAAAAAGAAAAAAACAAAACCTACAAGAGAAACTAATACTGCTTCCATTAAACAAAAAGAAAATCAAAAGAGTGCAGCTAATATGAAAAGTTGCATAGTTAGCATCGAGAAATTATCGAAAGCAGAAATTATCAAGTATGTGCCGGTTAACCGGTCGAATAACCGAGCCGATGCTAAGTCGCCGGACAAGCCGACCGAGCCGACGCTGAAGCCAATCGAGTCGACGATGGAAGGACCATCGAACTCGGCCAACCGTCGTCGAGATCATCTATTGGACCTTCCGATCGTGTCGAGCGAGCGAGCAGTAGAGTCACAATTTAAATTCGAGTCAGTGATAATGGATGTGATGACCGAGGTGTCGTCCAATGAGATGAACCATCGAAGCCTGGAGGAGTCACTCGATCCATTTGGTACATCATCAAACTCGACCAACATGCAAGATCCATTGGACGTTACGATCATGATAACAAAGCGAGACTCGCTCGTGGAAAGGAAGCGTAGACGACAGCAGCAGCAGCAGGAGGAGGACAAGGACGAGGACCAGCAGGAGTACCAGCTGGAGGAAATCAACTTGTACGACCGAGTAAAACTGCCGAAACTGAAGGGTCCTATAGGAGGTTCAGGCACCGCAGAAACGAAGGTACCACAACAACGGTACCACGAACAGGAGAAACAAAAGAAGAAGAAACAAAAGAAGAACAATGATATGGAGAAAAACAACGATGAAAGTGTCGAAATCACAACAACGCCAAAAGACACAAAAAAAAAATGAAAAGATATTGTCCACCATGGCTGAAACGATTGCTCGCATTGATAAGAATATAATCGCCGGTCATAAGAAACTTGTCAACAATCAAGAAAATATGATAAAAAAAGAAAACAAAATCATGGAACAAGCTCGACTGATGGCGGCACCTTCGAGAGAGTCGCTGCAAGATTATAAAGAAAATGACAAGGACGGAAAAGAAATAGTAAACATCGCAATTTATTATTACAAATTGATGATACATTCGCATTAAAAAATAATTGTTTCCGTTTTCCTTTCAAGCTCAACTACAATGGACTGATCATAGACTTCAACGAAGCTCGAAGAATTGCTGGGGCGAGAAACATGCACCAACGGCTGGTAATGTTGCTCAACGCTATGATGACGAAGGAGCAACTCGCGAAACAATATTTGAACGAAAAAAAAATGAAGACAACACCAGACGGAGAGTTGTTCGATAGAATACATGAAGTAACTGGTAATTAGAAATGTGTAACGACACATTACTTTATCACAAAATTGTATGCCTCTATACATATTTAATGTTGTTTTCTTTCTGTTTGCAAACAGATACTTGCCGCATGTTTCGACGCATAACCAATGTACCAACCGAAATCGAAGTGACTCAGCAACAATTTCGAAATTGGATGTCTAAACACTTCTCGGAAATCCGTGAACAAGCAGATCCCGTTAAAAGTGCGAAGCGGCTTGAATCAATGAAGCTTTACAGCGCCAAGAGAGCTGGAGAAAACAAACAGCAAAAAACAGCAGCAGCAGCAGCAGCAGCAGGAGCAACAACAACAACAACAGCGCATGGTACCACCGGCTCCGATTAAGAAACAAAGTACAAGTCCACAAGGTAAATTATAAAATCATACTTATCAGTTATTGTTGCATTAAGGTAGTATAAGCACGAACTTGATTATTAGATGGAATGCAATTTTTTTTTACATGTTACAAACAATGTGTAAAGTATAACGTCTAAAAAAATTGAAGCAAGATTACCGGCCATTTACATTAAATAAATAAATAAAAAGTCGACGGATTTAGCATGTGGTTGCTTGCGCGGAAAAGGCTCACGATCGCGCTTTTGTTTAGTTTTATTTGTACTTCGTGATTAGATATGGTTATAGAAACGATATAACCGTTACGTTATCCGAAGATTTCGAGGATTAAAATGATATTGTAAAATATTGGTCTTACCGAATGTTTCAATGATAATTCTTTATTTAATATCGACTATTATAGTCTGCCGCGACGGTGGTTTCACTCTATACCAATATATGGCGACACTGTGTACTGTGAATTGGGGGCCACTGGTTTATCAGATGAGCCAAGCCGTTAGAGGTTAAACCGGTAGCCCCCTCATAAGCATATATATATAAATACGTCAAATTTGTGTAAGAATCCATAATTTGCAAAATTATTATCGATCGTAAAATTGTTGCTTTAAAGTTTCTGTTTAAATACGTATATATATTGTAGGTTATGTTCGAGTGACAAATTTTTCTGACGATCAAACGGTGTGAACCAAAATTCGATCTATCTGAATATTTGAAAGTTCTATCTTAATATTTAAAAGTTTATTTTTTCACAACGTAAATAGTGATACTTAAACATTTTCGTAATACAACTCTCATTTGACTAGCTAACGCGCTAAAGTATTACCTTAAGAAGGTTGGAACACTTCACGCTAGTGTATAGTTATACACTATAATCGGTAGATACGTAAAAATTTGTATAAATACGACTTTGAAAACGTAACACTCATTTGACTAGTGCGAAGAGCGTTCCAACCTCCTTAATTCCGAATAAGACAATGACATTTTCATAATCAAGTATAAATGTATTATGTTCACAGGTACGACGCACGGAAAAATGAAGCAAGCAAACTAGTCGTCAACAAGCAGCGATTATCATCACGATAATATGCACACGGTACCAAATAAAACGAACATTATATGATATTATTAATTGTAAAAGAGTATATTTTGATAATATATTGAGTAGCCTCGAGTGCTCTCTTGATGACAGTACTCATCGAAAATACCAATAGTTTGTAATACAAAAAAAAAGTATTATTTGTGTCACAGCACACACACACATGCCTACAACCTACAAAGAGATTTCGAGAAATATATTTATTGGTTTTTGTTAATTTTCGAAATTGCTGATTATTCTTCCAAGAAACAAACAACGATATTTTACGAAAATTAACAAAAAACAATAAATATTTTTGCCAGGTTGAACGAGCAACATTTATTTTTTCTTTCTTTTATAATACATTAATATACTTTCTTTCATTGTATAATACATTTCACCGAACAACAATACTGTAAACCATTTACAAAAATAAATATCATTATTTGTATTACCCATATAATATTGTTGTTTTATTTGTAAGATAATAAATAATATATATATATAATATAAACCGAAAAACTGGTACGAAAGTCGAGAAACTGTCCACGGTACGAACCCGAAAAATTGCTGGAAAAGTCAAGAAACTGTCCACGGTACGAACCCGAAAAATTGCTGGAAAAGTCGAGAAACTGTCCACGGTACGAACCCGAAAAATTGCTGGAAAAGTCGAGAAACTGTCCACGGTACGAATCCGAGAAAATGCTAGAAAAGTCGAGAAACTGTCCACAGTACGAACTGAGAGTACGGTAGAAAGTCGATTGTCAGTCGACAAGACACGAAAAACTACTTTAATGTTGGGACGATACAACGTCGAATTCCACTAATTTTAGGACGTTAAAAGTGGCCGATTAGGACAGTCGACGTTAGAACAGTCGACCGCGACTGTCGACCGGTTCGCCAGGGATGTGATTACACGTCTTTCTATTCCTTGAATCAACTTGTTTGATTTATTATCGTTCAAAATATTATGTCAATTGATAACATCATTCGTGAAAAACGATTATTCTGATGCCTGGATCTTATCTCTCTTTATCTAGAATAATTTAATTTCTTGAAGTCGGAATATTTAGTCGAAAGGGTTTATTCGCGTGTGAACCGCACTACGCATGCGCGGGCAGCTTCTCGGTCGTCGCGAAGTCCAGCTGGCCGCTGTGCTCGGCTGTCTCGTTGTGACGTCACACGGCGATCGACGGTGAAAGCTCGCTCACCTCGCGATTTGCAATTGGTGTTTACTCAATGATTTGACGCTTTTACCTTATTTTGATGGTATATGAGCCTTCAGGGGAAGTGAATTAAACCCTGGATGTGACTTTTTCCGGTCCTTGGAGTTGGAATATTATTCCGTGACACTTATGGTTTTTCTGACGGTCACTTTGGTCGCTTTACCGGTTCTCTCCGAATGTCACTTTTATTGGCTCACGTCACTTGGGAGTCTTAGTCAGTCTGGCTCACTCGAAATGTCCTAAGTTCCCACTCGGCACAAATGTCTAAGTCCGACCTGGCACACTGATTATATGTTCCCTTGGCACGAGTTTCACAAGTCCAAATTGTCACCAATTTTTATAAGTCCGAACGGCACAAATTTTACAAGTCCAATTCGGCACAAAATTTTATAAGTCCACAGTAGCACAAAATTTATAAGTCCTTTTTGGCACTGTTTCACTTTATTCACTTTTGACTCACTTTTACTTTTCACTGTTCACTTTTTCACTTTAGTCCTGGAGAGTTGTCCGCTGGTAAGGTAGATCGTTCACTGACTGCTCGACTGCCGAAATCGCCGTCCTTTATACCCCGATTTTGGACTCCCACTCCGTCGGTTTGGCAGATTTCTGGCGGACTCGCGTCTGCGTGCGGTCGCCCGATTATTAATTTTCTGATTGGCTAAGGGCCTTGTTCCTTCTCTTCCCTCCAATCCCGGGTCGGTATTGCTGTGACGATCATCCGGTGTTACCCGCTGAGCTAATGGCGTGCTCGGTTGGTGGCATGTGCAGCGGGAGTGTCGCCATTTCTGTCCAATCAGCGAGGCCGATTTTCCCTCGCTTTCGCCTTTCTCCGACCTTGAGCGTGCTTTCGCCGCAAGCCTGCTCGGCAGCGCCGCGGTGCTTCCGATCTCTCGTCTACGCTTGCGCTCGGTTCGATATCGATCGAACCGCCGCTCGATCCTGACAGATGGCGCCACTTACACCTCGTGCTATCTCACTTTATGCCAATAATATCGGGTTTAGCTCGTCGTCGGGCGCTCGCCGATAGCCAAACAGTTACAACGTATAAAAGAACAATTTCGCCATATATACGTAGAAAATATGGCCCGACAATCGATTAATTGTCAAGTACAAACATTGTGGAATTATTTATGGTAGCAACACAAAAAGCCTCGCGCATATTTGATAATCGGGTAAAATTCGTACACATTTTTTTCGTAATCCTCAATACCTGGGCAACAATTTAACCGGTGCCGGGCCGCGCAACATTTGTTTATCTGTTAATTTGAGCAACAACGTATACTCGATATTTGCTTGAACCGGCCACAGTGGCAATACGACGAACGGATTAAATTATGCAGGCAAATTACGTAGCAGATATCGCACGAAACGGTGATTTGGTCCGATACGTAACGACGATCAATAGACATAAACGAAGTAGAGACTGACAGAAAAATGTTAAAGCGAAATGTATTGTAAAAACAAGCAGTTGAATTTTTATAATGCGCGTAAAACGGGTTCCAATATAATACAATCGTGAACCACAATACAAAATTCCAAGAGTATTCAGAGCAATAAAAAAAATATAAAATTTAAATTTTATACACATAAAAGGAACAAAAATTAACTCACCTATTCAGGATGGTCACGTACCCGGCTTCGAAGTTGCCTCAAATCCGTTTCGTTCCCGCTATGTCGGATTTCCTTAGTGTAACGTCAAACAACCAGCGGGAAGATCGACGTTTTCGTGCGTTGCCTACAGAAGAGAAAAAGAGGATACAATTTTCAGATAAATAATAAGATGAGCACGATGACAGTCGTGCTCATCTTCATTAGAACCAAGAATACAACAATCGTCGAATATAAGTTATCGAAGAAAAGAATATATGAACCTCAACATTAGATACATGACAAAAATTTATTTATTTATAGCGGTAATCGCGATTGTGATTCCAAACTGTTTAAAACGTAATGAACATAGGAATAGAAATTGAATTTATAAAATTGAGGACTGACGAGAAGAAAAGAAAATTATATAAACAGCACGAACATATACCCTGATACACAAGCGCCACGAAAAGTAGCAATATTGATGCGATATTGGCGACATGTGTGGCACATGTCGCAGTTATTGCGCCAACTGCTACTTTTTGTGCCGCTTGTCTATCAGGGTAACGTAATGGTCCGATCGCGAAGAGATATTTATTCGTCGATCTTTTCACGTAAGACCATTTTGCAACACACACATGAATGGGAATACTGTTTACACCGTAAATTATGACAAAATGAAGATTTTCGAAA
Organism: Ichneumon xanthorius; assembly: GCA_917499995.1. Lineage (NCBI taxonomy): Eukaryota > Metazoa > Arthropoda > Insecta > Hymenoptera > Ichneumonidae > Ichneumon > Ichneumon xanthorius. The sequence continues at coordinate 1,088,481 of CAKJTD010000007.1, forward strand.
GAGCATACAAAATACTTCACGACGTGAAGTGTTATGTATAGCGCTCGTTAGTGTATAGCTGTGTAAGCTAGTGATCATAGGGGAGTCCGTGGCAAAATCGCACAGCAGGGCAAAACGGGACAGTGAGGGCAAAACTCAATTTTCCAGTAACTTTTGGATGCCCCGTTTTGTCCCAACGACAAATCCGGATTTTCAAACCCGTTTTGGACCCACGTACCACCAGGTCCACCTACCCAAAGTTATTGGAGAATTGCGTTTTGTCTTATTATCCCGTTTTACCCCGGTATACCATTTTTGCGCCGCTCTCCTCTATTTCTATGTATAATATGGCGATACACTTTAATATCCTTACGCGATATGGTAAACGCTTTCTCTCTTAATTATTCTTGGAAGGAATACTCACACGATTTTCTCATGTTCCACTGATATGGATAACAACCACTTTGTACTTCGTTCTGAACCGTTTACGATGTACGATATACTGCACTGCTACGTCGATGTGCTCTGCACGGCGTCTCCGCGATACTGCGGCGTGAACGCTCTGGCGACGCGTGGCTGAAGGGGGGGAGCTCGAGATGTTATCCAATCTCGGTCTTTCCCGCCGGCATGGCAACCACTGTTACAGCGCCACCGCCATGGTGATTGGCTAGCAGCGCGACCTCCTTCCCTGCCGCCGAGACGAGCGGGTCTATTCACGCCACAGTATCGCCAAGACGCCGTGCAGAGCACATCGACGTAGCAGTGCAGTATATCGTACATACACCGTAAACGGTTCAGAACGCAGTATAAAGTGGTTGTTATCCGTGTCAGTGTTAGTGGAAAAGTAGAAAATCGTGTGATTATTCCTTCAAGAATAATTAAGAGAGAAAGCGGTTCCCGAATTGCGTAAGTATAGTAAAGTGTATCGCCATATTATAAATAAAAAATATGATCACTCGCTTACGCATGACGCCCGTCGCGAAGTGTTTCCATCCATGTATGTCGTTTCAAAATCGTCTTACGTGCAAAGATCAACGATTAAATATCTCTTCGCGAGCTGACCAGTACGTTATTTTCGTGCGGTCTATACAATTTGTCTTCTTCTCTCGTTAAGCTGTGAGTTACATAAATGCGTGAAAGAGTATTTTTCCTAGCTTATCCGTTGACTATTCAAACGCGTAATATTTTCTAGAACGAATATATCGGACTCTTGAATATTTTTAAGCGTCGGTATCGTCATTGTTTCGCATGTAAGCGAATGCGCGGTCACTCAACCACTCACGCCATGCCGTGTTCGTATCACGTGTTGCCGGATACGCACCATAGCGGCGCGTATAGTAGATATACATCTCAAAGTTTTATAATGTCGTTACGTTATCGTGTATTATGGGCTAGAGGCTTACAATTTTTACCTTTTACCCGATAGAATTGTTTTGTCTGTTGCTCCCATGATCTGCAGTTTCATAAACGGGCTGCATAGACATAACATTTTTATATGCTATATACTCAATGTGTTTTGTATTGTCGTTCACGATTTTAATTGCATTGTCGAAAAATATTTTATTTTACATTATTTTTTCTGTCTTTTCCATTGGTTTACAGTCTAGGCAATATTTTTTTTTAGTCGAAGCCGCCATTCATCGGTTTTGTAAATATCGTATTTTCTTCTTTCCAACCCAGATAGAAAAACGTGCCGTTAAACGGGTATCTTACCATTGGTACCGCCACCGTTTCGTCTCCGTGCCGTCATTTTTCTATCTGGGAATATACTTTATAAATGAAAATGATAAATACGTTCATACATTTTTTAATTAATTGTCATCAATTTATCAGGTTGCGTCGTAAATTTTTTGTACCGTGTCACAACTATTGGTTCTTTGTCACGAACAAAATTAACCGTATAAAAATATTTTTCGACATAAACATAACATTTTTTCGTCATTTTTTTTCCTGTCAATGTCGTCAGTTCTCAATTTTGTAAATACAATTCCGATTCCTACGTTCATTACGTTTTAAACACTTTGGAATCATACTCGTGATTACCGCTATTAATACTTTTTCTCCATGTACGTTATTTGTATGGTTGAGGTTCATATAATCTTTTCTTCGGTAACTTATATTCGACGATTGTTGTATTCTTGGATCTAATGAAGACGAGAATGACTGTCATCGCGCTGTTGCACCTCTTATTATTTATCTGACAATTTTATCCTTTTTTTCTCTTCTGTAGGCAACGCGCGAAAACGCCGATCTTCGCACTGGCTGTTTGAGGTTACTCTAATTGAAGAACGCTGGAAATTCTTAAAGTGTATATAACTCTTTTGCGTTCAGGGGTCTCCAAAATCACCTTCTGACTTTTGGTATGTGAGACGACTTTTAAAAATTAATTTGACTACGCAAAGTTCTTAGAATCTTGTTTCCCTTTTTTTCCACATGAAGAATACTTCATGTGGAAAACCGTTAAACGTTGTTATCCATGTCGGATAACAACATTACGAAATAGTGTTGATCCAGTTCATTGTTAGTAATTGGCATACATTACTACCTAGTTATTATTGTCCGGTTATTGTCTGGTTATTTTTGTCAATTACTCTGTTTGATGCTGCACTTTACATTTCATCGATGTCCTTTTTGGGACAGGTTTTCAAAAAATACTGGTTGCATTTTTCAATCAATCAATCAAGAAATTATTGATTTTTACTTTTAAGACAACTTTTGTTACCAGTTTCGCTGTCATTATTAAACTTTTGTTTTAAATATCTGAAACGATTAGTCAATATGATACATTGGTCGACATGAATAATTTCTATCTCGTAATTGGTATTTTCTATTCATGCTGCGCAGCGTTTGGATGTGTCTGTAAGAAAATACAATGGTTTTTCCGATTTTGTGCTGTGAAGTAAAAAAATTCAAAACTTAAACTAGTATTTTTTTGAAAATCTGTCCCAAAAGGAACATCGGTGAAATGCAAAAAGCAGCGACAAACAGAGAAAGTAACAAAAATGACCAGGCAGTAAACGGACAGTAATTATTGGGTAGTAGTATATGCCAATTACTAATAATGAACTGTATTAACAATATTTCACACATTTTTCGGAGACACGTAATGTTGCTATTCGATATAAAATAGCAAAAGAAAAGTTTCAACGAAAGCTGCGATGATATCTGGTTTCGATGAGACTCTTCTTTCGATTGTATTGTACATACTCTTAAACCGTTTTCGAGCAGCTCAGATACGACTGCATGAGCTGTATAAGCTTTCTTTGAACTGTATGGGTAACCGTTTCTCCAAAAAAAAAAAAATCGTTGCACATATATATGTTTCAATATCACTCAATCAGAAAATTTCAGTCTTATTGTGAATAACGTATTTTATTAAGTTTTTGTAGCCTTCTTAAGAAATGTCCCAACGGCCCCAGAGATCCGTAGGACCTCCGGCGAGGTTTAAGGATTATACGGAAATGGTTTCATCTGATGATAATGTTATGGCTCCGAAGACCACATCGAATACTCCGATGTCTGAAAGTTTGACGATTCTTCAATCGGCGCTTAATGTCATGAGAGATGATTCGCTTCATAGCGCACCATTTGTTGCTTCAATTTCTCCGACAATGCCGGTTTGTGCTTAATATTTTTTCTTGGTAACCCTTTCAAAGCGGGTCATTCATTTAGGCAATTCTTCAACAATTACTTCAAATATTGTTACGCAGGATGTCTTTTTATCGCAATCATTCGGTGAGCAGGATTTTGGAACAGCTTTGACACAGAGTCCATTCCAAGACAGTCTGAATTCACCGCATCATTCGCAAATTGCTAGTTCCATGTCGCAGGGAGAAAGGCCTCCTCAAATAGATAAAGACCAGCTGAAAGTAGAGAGACGTCGAAAGGCAGAGCAAGAACAGGTGGATACAGAGAGGCGTCGACAGGTAGAGCAAGACCGGTTGGAAGCAGCGAGACGTCAACAAGAAGAACAATATCAGCTGGAAGCGGAGAGACGTCGAAAGGCAGAACAAGAATAGCTGGATGCAGAGAGGCGTCGACACGTAGAGCAAGACCGGTTGGAAGCAGCGAGACGTCAACAAGAAGAACAATATCAGCTGGAAGCGGAGAGACGTCGAAAGGCAGAACAAGAATAGCTGGATGCAGAGAGGCGTCGACACGTAGAGCAAGACCGGTTGGAAGCAGCGAGACGTCAACCAGAAGATCAAGACCAGCTGGAAGCGGAGAGACGTCGAAAGGCAGAGCAAGAACAGCTGGATGCAGAGAGGCGTCGACAGGTAGAGCAAGACCGGTTGGAAGCAGCGAGACGTCAACAAGAAGAACAAGATCTGCTGGAAGCGGAGAGACGTCGAAAGGCAGAGCAAGAACAGCTGGATGCAGAGAGGCGTCGGCAGGTAGAGCAAGACCAGTTGGAAGCAGCGAGATGGCAACAAGCAGAACCAGATCAGCTGGAAGCGGAGAGGCGTCGAAAGGCAGAGCAAGACCGGCTGGACGCCCAGAGACGTCGACAGGCAGAGACAAATCAACTGGATGTAGAGAGACAACCTGTTCTCAATGATGCCTTGATTGTGCAACTCCTCCAAGCTATTCGAGACGAACAAAGGTTCGTATATATAAATATTTTTTCTGGACAAAGTCTATTTATATATGTGATGCTTTTAATGAAGTCGTAAAAGAAAAAACCTTAAAAGGCTTAATATATAGATAATATATAGGTAGTCATTGATATATATTTGTTCACAATTTTCAGAAGTCATCATCAATACTGTGTGAATGAATTCCGGTTCGTACAACCAATACTGCCACAGTATTATTTCTATTGTGCAGCACACGAAACGAGCACTATGAAAGTGACGATGGATACTCTATTTTATATTTGCAGGAAATTAGAAAGGTCCATCATTAATCTGGCGAAATCCGTGGCGTGCGAAGCTGAGTTTCCAACGAAGCCCGACTCTTTGCCGGTGAGGACGCGACAGGATATCGATAATTTTGAAACCGCTGACGATGAGGAATATAAAAAAGTGGTAAGTACCGTTCGAAAAATGGATTTCCACAAACTATGCACTCGGCTTAATTTATATGCATGTGTCTCCATTTTTCACAGGTCACATACTTGGCGGATCTAGGAGGCTATAACCTTAATGAAACTGCCAACATCATTGTGAAACATGTCATCGACGATTCCTTGTCGCCATCTTTAACGTGGCAAGGTCGCGAACAAGGAACCTTGAAATTGCAAGAAACCAAGTTGGCGAAAGCCTTCTATTGTACGTTGCACTATATTAATAACATATTTTTAAAAATCCAATGCTTGATTGTTTTCGTCTTGTAATAAAATACAGGAATGTTAAATGTATTTACTTACGTTTACGTTTTTCCTTCTAGCGGCGGTTTCACGGAACAAGGCCTTCCCGACAAGGCCAGCCCGACGTTCAGGGAATTCACTGATTGTATGACCGCTGCTCTGAAGTCATGCAAACAGCGGAATAGGAATGCGGGGCATCGACAGCGGGCGACAGGGGGTATTCGCAGACCGCGAGAAGACAACCTTCCAGAAGACAACGCTGATGCAGCGAATCGAAGGAGACGTCTGGATTACAACGAGCCACCGCCTTGAAACGATTTCATTGAACTCCCGGTGTATATATCATATTATTATTATTGTCACTGTGTTCAGGGCAGCTTACTCAGCAAAAAAAGGTAGTATAATTCGCATGCTCATGCGAATCATGGGAAATATTCGTAAAGTCGTATATCGCATAGTTTGCGTGGAAGTCTTTGTTATAGTGATGCGGCACGAGACGATCATTTCGTAAATCTCGCTCGATATTTCTTGGGTTAGTCATTTTTTTGAAAGTCTTGTCTCGATCGTTTGAGGTGAAGTTAAATGATTGTCTCGACTCGAAATCAATAGATAGCTGAGCGAGATTGAGCGAGACTCTTGAATATAACAAAGAAATATATCATTCGAAAGAGGTTACGATTTCGTAATGTCGCAAGGGCAAGATATTCGTCCTATTTTGAACGAGAGTCGACAAATGATTCGCACGCGTTGCGGTGGTTTTCTTTTCATCGACCTGATTCGTAAATATTTTTGCCACAGTTTTTCGTAATGTTAATGAATTAACCAAATTCAAAGGTGTAAGGGACCGATGTACTCTTGCTATTTGCGTAGATAATCGACTCCTGGTTCAATACGTCGTACGGGTCATCGATGAAGCCAATAAAGACGAGCGATCAATTGACGAAGGCGATACCGCAGGACCGCTATCAAAAATCGAAAATGAACCTTGATATTCTGGTTGAAGTAGTGCTATACTACTTTAAAATGCGTATTGCTTATGTAAAAAAAAGAAATTCCGGCTCATTCAATAAATAATTTTCTGAATCTCGATAAACGCATATAAAATACAATTTACGTATCTTATGTATAGGTACGAATATATGGATACAATTCATTAGTTTGTTCAGAAAAATAACGAAAAGTTGTATTAACAAATACATCCGTATTCAATATAAAGTTATGCGGTATTTTCCGGAAACCATAGAAGCATACATACGAATCTACAAACAAACACGAATAACGCCAACTGAGGACAAATTCCGAGTCCTCTAACTCTTACATCTTAGTAGCCATCCATTGCAAGATTTGCTTCGACAGACTACACGTTAGCCATGAATTTAAGCATAGCAAACTTCTTGCAGATTCGTTATTTAATTGGTTCCTATGCTTTCGTAATACGAGGGAAGCTTTCGAAAAGAAACGTTCGACAGAAACTGACGTAGCTTGAATGCATAAAAAGTCTTTCGCCATTGCAGCTAATGTAGGGAAGTTCTTTTCGTGCACGCGCCACCATTCTAAGATATTTTCCAATATATCTGCACGCGGCAATGCCAGATAATTGTCCAACTCTTTTCGCCACCCTGAACCTCGATTTCGCCCGGACGAACTGGATTCGAAAAGCGATTCCAAATCAAGTAAATCGTCACCTTCAATACCACAGTTATCGTCAAATCTCTCAGATACTTCTGCATCAGCCGAACATGAATTCGCTTCGCTTTGCATTTTCGGATCGTAATATCTTTTCCGATAGATGTTCTCGAATTGCTTGATGCTTTCTTTTGCAGTTTCCTTTCCCCAGGTGGTACGTTGAAACGTTTCAATCTTGTGTCGCGGATCAAGAATGAGCACGATGCAATACATCCAATTCGTTTTAGCGTAATGCTTGATTAATTTATCTCGTGCTGCAATCGCACCTTCGTGTATGGCGTCGTGTACAACATTCGATGCAGGCGACTCTTGATACGAAAGTATGAATGTTTCCAGTTTGTCAATAATCATGTTCATCCCTATAACCACCAGCAGTAACGTCGCGTATTTTTCTCCGGAGAACGCGTTGGATAACGCTTTAAAATGACGAAGATACTGTACAAGCTCTTGCAAAAGCGACCATTCGATTTCTGACGGACGATAGTTTCGGAGCGCAGCATTAGTCTCGCAGAGCATGTTCAGCGGAGCCTTCATCTGTATTGCTGTAAGAAGCATTTCACACGTGGAATTCCACCTCGTTGCCACACCGAGATTAGGTGATAGCATCTTCGTATCGGTAGTTTCACAGCATAACGTCAACTTCTTCGTCAACTGCTCAGAATACTTGACTTTTTTGAATAATGTTTTGAGCTTAGTTAATCCTTGAGTGCAGTCAACGGATTCACCTAATTCTTCTTCCCCTTCTTCATCTTCTCCATCGTCGTCCGTTTCGTTAACTTTTACGGAGTCGGCTTGTATGACGCGGAGCATATCGTTCACGGCTAAATTAATTATGTGGGCGAAGCAACGGAAATGTTGATTTTTCGGGTCAAACTCAATATTATCAGTAGCCATGAGTGGCTCAAGCTGTGCTAAAAACACAGTATTTGCCGATGCGTTATCAAGAGTGATGCCTTGTACTTTTTCTAAGAGGCCGTGTTGCTTCAACGTTTCATAAAAGAGCTTCGCAATATCGCGACCGGAATGAGCGCCGTTAGATGGCACAAAATCGATGACGAGTGACTGAATATTCCATTGATCATCAATGAAATGTCCCGTTATGCCGTAATATGATTTGTTTGCCACTGAGGTCCAGCCGTCAACCGTAAAAGAGATTTTTGAGGAGTTTTGTTGCAGCATTTGCATAACAATATTCTGCATTTTTTCGAATCGTTGAAGGGTTTTCGTTCGAAATCGGTCACGCTTCGGGACGACTACATTCGCATTTATGTACGAGAAAAGATCCTGAGTACTTTCGTCATCGAAGAAACTGAAGGGAAGGTATTTCTTCGCTGCCCAATCAATTATTTTATTCTCGAAGACATCCTGAGAGAATCCACATCGTACTTTTTCAGCCTGTTAACGTATGGAAATTTGTTTTACAAACTGGAATTTCATGACGCTATAAAACTAGAAGCGGCACAGAATGATCTGAAAGTTTTAGTTTGAAAATTTCAGGCGTTTAGGCGTTTTGGCATGGAATGTTCTCTTGGAAAAACGAATTTAGAAAAACAAAAATATTTGTCTCGTTTTTCGTATTGTACCGATTACCAATAATGCTATTGCTTGAAAGACACTACAAATTCATGAACAATTTTATCCGCTGATCATATTCTTGCAGCTACGGGTTGCTACAAGATAAAAGTATGCAATACAGCTATCCCGAAAGCCTTGAGCGTCACACAACAAAAAGAATAGGCCGTATAACTATAGCATCGAAGGAAGGAATACCGAATATAGATAGAGAAAGGCGAACGAAAATTTTTAAAATAACACTGAATCAACTGATATCCCTGCGAATTAACAATACAAGATTCATTTTTTCCAATGCCTAACATATGCACCTTTTTTGTAGTTCCGACTCCATAAATTTCTGCGTACTGTTCGGGGTGATCTCGATCAAGGTGTCTTTTCAAGCCGGTGGTGTTCCCGTTAGACATCTTAATCACTTTCGCGCACTTATTGCAAGTGGCGTATTTTGTATTGCTCTCATCTACGCGCATTGTGAAGAGTTGAGCACGAAGGTTCTTTGATTCCGCAAAAGATTTTTTCGGCTGCAACCCTTCTGCACATTTTTCGAGCGTCGATTTCACCTCAGGTGCGTTGTTCGGGATATTATCAGGTTCGCTGTTCCCTCTATCGCCTGTGCATTGGCGCTTTTCGGCCTCATCGCCTGGTTCAAAACTCCGTTTCATTTTCCTGCACTAGTCTGTTCAGCAAGCTGTAACTGCTTTCACGAGCGGACAAGATTCTCGAATCTCATGACATTTTTGGAAAACAAGATCGAGATGAGATTGAAGCTCGGCGGTTATATTCAAGACAAGAAAGATTCTCGCTATGTTCAGATAATTGAAACACGATCAATAATCGTCTGTCAAATTCGAGAGGCTAGTCTCGGTTTTGACATATTCTCGCCTCGTCTCGCTTGTCGCATCACTACTTTGTTAGTATGTTTTTCTCTACCTTGCTATTGATTTTTTCCTCATTGATATATTCATTCAATTCTGTATTGCCACTTTTTTTTGCTTTTTCCACGATGATTGCATTTGACAAATCTTTGCATTTTTATTTTTTATTTTTGTTCTGTTAACAATTCAGTGGTTTGCGTCAACTGAATAAGTGACGGATTTTTTCAAATCGTGCGAATGTTTTTTTGTTCAATTTTGGATTATCTACTTTTTTTTGCTTCCAACATTAATGCGATTGCGTTCGGAATTCTTTTTTTCGTTTCTTTTTTCATTTATTTTTTGTTTTGTTTAAACTCAAGGTCAATTTAGCTGACGCTTCTATTCATTTTTTTCATAATATATAATTATTTTATATCACTCTGTGGGAAAATGGCGGTTTTGCGCACGTTGTGTGTGCGAAAACCCCCATTTTTACACCTTGTGAATAAAACTTTGTACGATACACGTACGAAAAACTTTTTCTGAACTCGTGTGATTGCAACATTCGCTTTCGGCCCATGTTGCAAACTCACACGCGTCAGAAAAAGTAGTTTCGCTCTCGTATCAAAATATGCTATTTTGTAACATGCACAAAAAGTCGTACTTTTCGTGCCTGTAACACGTGGCGAAAGTGGCGCTTTCTAGTAAGGCGCGCGAGAAAAAGACTACGGATGCGTAGATAACACTAGATACTTTTTCACACACTTTTTTAACACTAGTTATTTTTTTGCACGCTTTCGTCACGTTACAGGTGTAAAAAATAGGAGTTTGTGTGTACTTGTTACAAAATGTACTATTACGATACTAGTGCGATACAACTGTTTCTGACTAGTATGACTTTGCAGCACGAGCCGAAGACGAGTGTTGCAATCACACGAATTCAGAAAAAGTTTTCCACACGAGTATCGTATCAAATTTTACTTCACAAGGTGTGAAAATGGGGGTTTAGTGCACGCGAAGCGTGCGTAAAAATGCAATTTTCACACCGAGTGTAATAAAGTAGTCTGCGATACTTGTACGAAAAAGCGATCTCCCGACGGCGGTCTCCCGACTCACTTTCCTTCGGCTCGTGCACAGTGGTTCTCGCTTCCGGGCTCGCGTGGCCAACTTCACAACCTTCCTCGAAAGACCGCTTTTTTGCACGAGTATCGCAACGTACAATTGTTTGGTCAATAACCATTTTTTTGTTTGCAACATCGTGATTACATTCGAAAAAGTTTTATTGCATTTTTTCGTTAAATGTTGAGTTCACAATTATTATGATTGCGTTTGCAATAGTTGTGTTTCAATTATCATTTCCTTCCATTAAAAAGAGGTGCGAGTGGGCTGACCCTGCCATAAGCTATACATGTTTTGTGTACGATGTATGAATATCAAGAATGTTTTATGAGAGTAGGTGTATTTTATCTGTTTATTATCGTATTTATTTATTAGATATCACGTATGGTATGCGGTGATGACTAAGAAGAGTGTTTTGTGCACATTAGTACATTTCATTAGTTTATTATTGTGTTCATTTATCATGTATTGTGTGAAATGTGTGAGTATGAAAAGTGTTTTGTGTGAATGAGTGGTTCGGATCCCACTTTAAACGGGAGGTCCAGTAATCGCGTATGCGATTTAAAGCATTCAAGCTTTTGGGGCATTGGCAAGCACGATTAATTGTAGGCGGCTAATCAATGTTCCATAGCTTGGATCTTTGTATTTCATATGCACACTCATCATGTCAGGCAGCGATATATGATTCTTGGTGAAAGATGTCGGTAAAAATGAATAGAAGACAAATGTGGGTGCAACAATGGGTTTCAGAGCCTGAGACACTAAATCTACCGTGATTTTGATTCTCAAATCCGAAGACAACTGTCTTCTATAATTTTTTGTCGAGTTCTTCTACTAGGAATTTTACGAAAGTTTTAGTCCAATTTACAAGTAGTAAATTGAATTAGTTATTTGTATGCCAAGGGCGTAGAAAGGGAGTTCTTGACGAGTCCGGCATTCACACGAGTCAGGACTCCCTTTTCTACGCCCATGCCATTCACACAATGTTGCCTAACAATTTCACGAAAAACACGCTTTTCGTTTTTGGGAAGTGTGCGCAGAAAGGCACTAGTGCGCGAAAAAATACCATATTGCGTTTGTACGCATGCGCAGTTTTCTTCTCGCACGCGATGCGAAAAGTGCCTTTCTGCGCATACTTCATAGGAACGGAAAGCGAGATATTACGTGCATGCATTAGGAAAAAAAATGTGTACATTCATGTTGAGGGTTTAGTATAAAACGAAAATGAGTACATTAAAAACCACTTTAAAATATTGGGCCAAAGTGTTCGCATTCATATACCTAATTAAAAATGGTTTACATTATATTAGATATCTGTGCCGACTGTAAAGAATATACGATAACGAAATTAAACATAATTATTCAGTTATGTTTGAAATATTAAATTATTTCTTATACACTTACCTACAATCATATTCGTGCTCGTTGTACTCAATAAAAATTATCTGAATAAATGCTGTAATACATTTCTATACCCGATTCCAATTTCATACGGCACAGTGAGTGCGAAAACAAACAAAAAATATCGGCGCAAAATTCAGCAATTTACCATCGTGGCGTCACAGCGGTCGCCAAATCTGCTTCAAACGTGCCGCTAAACCATCGTGTCAAAATATCGTCATTTTGCCGTTCATTTGTCTCCACGGCGCTTACACACTGTGGGCCACTTATGCCACCATTCTGCTTTATAATCTTAACGAATGTAGTGGCTTCGCGTTCTGTACATCTACCGTCAGTGTGCCGTCAACCTGTCCATAAAATTTGAATCAACGTGGCGGCACCGCGTTCTCTAATAATGCTGTCAGTGCGCTGTTAACGTTTTCAACAAGCTCAGGTGAACGTTACGACACCGCGAGCTCCAGCTATGCCGCCAATGTGTCGTCATCGTGTTCATCAAATACGAATGAACGTAACGACACGGCGAGCTTTAGTTCTGCAATCAATGCGACGTCACCGTGTTCATCAAACTTGGATGAACATGGTGGCACCGCGATCATGCATTCTGCCGTCACTGTTGCTTCAAAGATTCTATCAATTGTAAGCTTGTATTTCAGGATGGAGCGGATATAGACGGATTTTATTTCAGGATCCACGTTTTAGGAAGACTCGGTAACGGGTAAACATGTATTTATTTTAGAACGGATCAACTTTATTCTTAGTCTCTTTAATTACGTTAACGTTCCCACGTTGAACAGTCTCACTTGGTACAATATTATTATAACTCTAATTATATTACAATGTGTTCGCGAAATGGCGGCACCGACCGACCACGAGGCAACTACCTCACACACATTCTCTACGTTCACGACCTACGGTTCACCTCTCGCTTGCTCTCTCAGAGCCTCACTGTTCGTTATCGCGGAAGTCTCCTACTCCGTTATCGCGATCACTCGCTAGCGTCTGCGCGGAAAGCGCACTCGCCCGCAAGGCTACCAACTGTGTATCTTTTGACGCTTACAGTTCGACCATCCTGAATATAATTTTTGGACTCTCTAAAATTTGTAAGCATCATCTCGCCATTAAACCGAGTATCTCAGAGTTACTTCGCTCACTTATTTCTATTCGAACTTCGCCGATTTACATCGATCACATATTTTTCTGCCTTTAGTTCAAGCTTCACAGCTTCACATCAGTCTCATATTTTTAACTACTATCTTTCGTCCCTTTTTTTTTGCACACATAAAAAAAAATCACTTCTGACCGAAGGCTTAACTTTACTCGCTCCTCAGTCTTGAACGTAGTCTTGAAGGTAGTTAGGTGGTCGTCGGTGACGTTGCAATCGGGTAACGCCCCGTGTTTCTTCTTTATCACTCTTTTTGCCGGTAGTATTGTTTTCGGCTAATATCGCGTCTTCGGTAACGCAGTTCACTTCTTTATCACAGATTTCGTCGTTCGGATTCTTTTCAACTAGAATCGTGTCGTCGGTAACATTACTCGTTTCCTTATCACAGGTTTCGTCGTTATAATCTAATTTATTTTCTAGTTTTGAATACACGTCGCGACCACGCCACAATTTGAGCTGCGAAACATGAGCTGTCAATGGACGAAGCGTTTTTCTTCCGCCTACTAGCCTCGAAATTACATAAGTGTCATTTGTCAAGCCTTCCGAAATAACAAACGGCCCTTTGTAGCGCGGTTGCAACTTTGTACTCTCCCCTGTGTTTACATGATCTACTTTTACATACACAATATCGCCACTCGAGAACTTTACATTCATTTTGCGATGTCTATCGTAATATTCTTTGTTTTTCAGCTGACTTTCGCCGATCTTAGCTCGTATCTCTTTTTGAATTTCGTCGGGATTACGGTAGGCCTCGCAATTCTCGGTGATCTCACGCACTCTACCGTCTCGAAATCGCGGTTGATAACCATAAAGGCTCTCGAACGGTGTTCTCCCCGTTGATTTGCTAATGGACGAATTAACATCTCGTTCAATTTCTTTTACCTCGTCGTCCCAGTTCAAACGCTGTCCTTGCTCGGTGCGGATTATCAACGGGGGGATTCATTCGCTCGATCAAACCGTTTGCCTGTGGATGCCTACTTGAATTTAGAGTGTGTTTAATTCCGTGTTTCGCACAAAATTCTTCGAATATTTTCGAAGTGAAACACGACCCTCTATCGCTAATGATCCTCGCCGGGGCTCCATACTGGTTCACGAATTTCTCGAGTTTCTTCACGGTCGCTAGTGCACTCGTATTTCGTACTGGCTCGAATATTACGTACTTAGTTAACGTGTCGATCAGTCCTAACACATACTTGCTGCCTTTTGTCGAGGTCACGAAAGGCCCTACGTGATCTATATGCACTATGGCGAACGGTCGCTCGCCCGGGGGAATCGGTCTTAATTCTCCTGCCTGAGCCCCGGTCACTTTCTTGCTCATAATGCATTCCAGGCACTGCGATATGTGTCTTTTCAAATAAGTTCTCATTCGAGGGAAATAATAATACGTTTGTACTTTCGCGAGAGTTTTATCAATCCCAAAATGACTAGATAGATCGTGGTACTTGATTGCTAGTGCTTTACGCATCGTCGACGGTACAACATATAAATCGATCTCTTTTCCCTCCCGTTCCACGGTTCGATAGAGCATCCCTTCGCGCAACCGGTAACCTTGAACTGAATCTAATTCGGACTTTGAGCACTCGCTCTGATTTTTCGACAGGATTTCTATTTTCTTTTTTAACGATTCATCTTCGCGTTGATGCAATAGTATCTCCTCCTCTCGTAAGCTTACTTGAAAAATCTGTGCCTGCTCCGTCAGTTCTTCTGTTCTCGGTTCCTCGACGGGTGCTCTAGATAGCGCGTCGACGTGAGCCATTTGCGTTCCCTTCCTGTGCTTGATGTCAAAATCATACTCAGACAGAGAGGCTGTCCACCGAGCAACCTGGCTTCTCACGAATATCCATTTCTAGTAGACCCGTTTTTCCGATCTCGTGGATATTCTGTGCGATGCAGTCTCGGTACTCCTGCAGCATTTCCCTCAGCTGTTGTCGTTGTCTGGGAGTGACGGTCTCGTCGACGTCAATCTCGCTGTCCTCGATCGGAGATTTTCGACATTGCAGAAGGACAGGTGGTTCAATCTTCATCATGGTCGAATCTACGACTTCGCCCTCCCGGAGATACTTCATACTCGAGTCGAAATTCGCCAACGGCAGTGTCGTCCTCGAACCCTCGAGTCTCACATCAACAAAATTCACAGAAGCCGGCGGCAACACACTGTCATGCGCGACAACAGTGCGTTCCTTCGTAACGGGTTTATTTTCCGGCAATATTTTCGACAACTCGAGAGTTGAATTATCGAGAAACACAAGTTTATTGTCCACTTTGACATACGCAACGTGTTCTAAATCGGTAAAAGTTCTGCCTATCAGCACGTCTGTCGTCTGAACATCGTCCGGAACGATTCGGAACATGACGTTCTTGGCTTCGACCTCGTCGACAACCACGGTAACTCGCACTACTCCACATGACGTCACTAAATTTTGCGAGTCTGGCTTCCCAAAACCCCCGAGAACACTGGGCAGTCGAATTACTTTGAAATCGTGACACAAAACAGCGGTAGCCTTCATTGTACAATCCGAACTTCCAGGGTCAATCATGGATTGCAACGAAATTCCGTCGATCTTCACCGTTTTGAGATATTTTGAGAGTTTGTCCGTCGTCGAAATCTTCGTTCGATCGATCAACTCTAGCTCACTATCACTCTCGGCAATTCCACTCACTGAGGCAATAACGTTTACCTCCCCCTTATCCATTGGAATCGGTTTCGGACAATTTCTGGCATAATGCCCCGACTCTCCGCATCTACTGCACTCTTTGTTCTTTTTCGGTTCGGGACACTTTCTCGAAAAATGACCGGTTTTCGAACAATTGAAGCACTTGAGTTCCGTTTTCTTCGACGAACCCGATTCATTCACGTCCGCGTTATTTTCACTTTTCGATGTTTCCTTTCCCGATTTCGATTTCGCTGTCACCGCTTCCTTCGATTTCTTGTTTCTCGCACCATCGAAATTTTTTATCGTGCGATCGAAACGCAGAAGTCCATGAAAGAGTTTTTCTACACTGTCAAACTCCATCGCCAAAGCGTGTACAGCTAAATCCCGATTTAAAAGTCCAGTCGCCACTTGTTCTCGAACTTCCTCAAAGCCCAAATCAAGCGTGTTGCAAAGTCGCACCTTGTCATAAAAATAGTCTTGAATACACTCATTTTCACGTTGTCGCCGATTTTTAAGATTGTCCCACATTTGAGATTTGTTTACTTGAGGCACAAATGTTGTCATAAAAGCAAATTTAAATTCTTCCCAACTCGCGAACGAATTATTTTTGGACAAGAACCACGATCGCGCTGCATTTTTTAAATGAATCGTCGCTGTCTCATACAAAAATGCCTCAGGCCACGCGTGAATGTAAGCCGAAGACTCAACTTGTTCTATCCATCGTTTGGCCTCAACCGGAGTCTCTCGTCCGGTAAAATCCCCAATAGATTTTGTCAAATCGGGCATCACGTGAAAACTCCTAGGCGCGACCGCTGTTGCTTGATTTTGCAGCATCGTAGCGTTCTGCTGCATCAATTGCGTCATCACTTCGAGCACACGGCCTAACGGATTTTCCTGCGCATTCGACGCCCGCGACTCGTGTTCTCTCGGTTCATGAGACGCGTGTACACTCGATTCATGAGACACGTGCACACTCGCCGCATTCGATTCTCGATCGTCGCGTATAGTAACACTATCGTTTCCATTCGGGATATTTTGTTGCACGACATCAACGTTCGGTGGTGGATCTCGAAACTGATCGTCCAATCGACGCGTCGCGTTTTCCCAGTTATCTTGGGCCGGTAACCTTGGTGTCGCTCCGGCCAACGGTAACTGCGCTCGCGGTATTACCGGCGGTGGATACGGGTATGACGGAACACGTTGTGCGCTGAAGGGTGCTTGGAATCTGAAATTACCCGGAGGACCATACATACTCAGATTTGGTGGACGTATCGAATTTGCGGTCGACTGCAGCTGATTCTGTCGAATCCCACGTCGAAACGTCGGAAAATCGGGTATTGACATTTTATCCCCGTATTCGTGACGTCACGAGTCGAATCACCGCCTGCACAAAATGTCCGACCACTCGTCACCAACGATCAATTTACCGCACTTGGGAGGAATAATTATTTTTAAGCGAATTTCTCGACTCTAGTATAAAAATAATGATCACACACGAATTACCGAGCCGATCCACACGAATCCCACTTCTGACTGTAAGCTTGTATTTCAGGATGGAGCGGATATAGACGGATTTTATTTCAGGATCCACGTTTTAGGAAGACTCGGTAACGGGTAAACATGTATTTATTTTAGAACGGATCAACTTTATTCTTAGTCTCTTTAATTACGTTAACGTTCCCACGTTGAACAGTCTCACTTGGTACAATATTATTATAACTCTAATTATATTACAATGTGTTCGCGAAATGGCGGCACCGACCGACCACGAGGCAACTACCTCACACACATTCTCTACGTTCACGACCTACGGTTCACCTCTCGCTTGCTCTCTCAGAGCCTCACTGTTCGTTATCGCGGAAGTCTCCTACTCCGTTATCGCGATCACTCGCTAGCGTCTGCGCGGAAAGCGCACTCGCCCGCAAGGCTACCAACTGTGTATCTTTTGACGCTTACACAATAGCCTCGCAAAAATTGTGTTCAAATATGCCGCATCTTTGACGTCGTCGTGCCGTCGCGGCGTGAGGCCACGACGTGCCGCCACTTTATAGCTTTATGCGGTAGTACATGCTATGTTATTTGACTTGTAACGTGGTGTTGCGTTCCGCACTCTTGCCGTCTCCTTGTCAACAATTTTCTATCTGGGGCATTATCGACCAAATTATTTATTCCGAGGTTTCAATGGTACGAAGGTAAAAAAACGACAATAAAGCAATTTCGGGTGATAAAAAAGCATTTATGCGGTCGTGCAGATCAATATTTTGTATTAATTGTCTATTAATATTTTTGGTAACGTGTGCTGTTGGTCCAACCAAGTCACTTGGTTGTATCACGCCAGTAAATTATTGAAGCAGGCAAGTAAATTGCTAATCCAACAATTTCCCTAGCAATTAGCCCAGCTAACAAATTACTTGGTCTAGCGAATAGCATATCAACCAACTTAAAATCGTTAACTCAACCAATTTATCGACTGGCGCTCAGAGCACTAAGACAATTGGTTGGGTTAGCTATTTTTTTTGTTAGCCCAACTAATCCGTTTTTTCCGTGTGTATTTGCTATGGAGATTAGTAACTAATTCATTCGTTTCTTTCAGCTCAAGGTGTTATTCTCCAGCTGTGCTTAATATGCAACGACAATCATACGGATGTTATTAGTTTACCGTGCTGTCACTGGTTCGCTTGTGCAACATGCACGACAAATATTCGTGAACTGGCTCTTGCGGAAAGGGTAGATATACATTGCGCTAAGTGCCACAATATTGTCACTGAATTGCACAGAATTACTGTGACTGCAGAATAAAAAGGACAACCCTTTCCCTACATGTGATTTTGATTTCGAACAATGTATAATAATTTTTATAAAAAAAAATAATAATAGAAATGAAAGTATAATAATTTGTGTATTAAAATTTAACGAAACTTGAAGAAAATAGCTACTTATAATAATCGGAACGCTTTGGATAATAAAGGGCGAGTTGCGATATCTTTTATCGGAAATATCAGAAGCGAGATTTCTCTATCGCAGTCAGAGTTAGGGCAAGGGTGGTAGCGCTATCACGGGTTCGAGAATCATGACACTTCACCGGGTAAACGAAGTTTGGTATCTACTTTACCGACTAGCAGCAACTGGTCAGTCTATCGGTACTTTATGCATTCGGTGTTTTCAATAACGGGGTTAACAACGGTTCATGCTAAACGTCTTTTCGAAGTGCAGTTAATGCGAGATCATTCATTTCGGGTCATTTGTAATATTGATGTGTTTAACATGTCGGGTTTTTGTCGTGTAGCAGGAAATTATTTTCGAACCCGTACCCGATATAGGTGTTCTCATTTTCGAGAGAGTGTCGGTTCGTGGCATTTGTCCAGTGATACTTTGTCGGGTCGAGTCTTCCATCTTATTCGGCATTATTCGTTCGAAGTCTTTGTTTTTCGGGGGTTTTCAACGTGCGGCGCATCGTCGATTGCGGCACCTTCCATGCAGCCGTATGCTCTTCGCTCCGGAAGCGTTTTTATTCGAATCGAACAGAAATTGCCGGAGAAAATCGTTACCTTCTGTTGTTGTTGACCGGTTTTCAACCCTTACATGATAACCGATGCAACTTTGAGCACACATTACAAAAAATCGACATGGTAAAAAATTTCTAACAATTTGGCGTGTTTTTGTCTACAAACTAACGAAGTTCCATGTCGGTCGAAAAAAACAGGTTTTGGGTCAATATCCTTAATT
Organism: Ichneumon xanthorius; assembly: GCA_917499995.1. NCBI lineage: Eukaryota > Metazoa > Arthropoda > Insecta > Hymenoptera > Ichneumonidae > Ichneumon > Ichneumon xanthorius. The sequence goes on from CAKJTD010000007.1 coordinate 1,107,942, forward strand.
CTTTATGGGGCACCATACCTGATACGGCAACAAGCTTCGTTGGGTCAAGTGGATGCTTCCTGCCGGCTACTTTGACGGCGTTGCTCTGATCGCCACAGACGCTTGATGACAAGAGTTCCTCAACATCAAAAATAGCAAGCACCATGTTTCTCACGAAAATTGCGTTGGATTTTGCATTAATTTTCCTTTTGTGAATCTAAACACCTTGGCCGGCGTGCATTTATTTACAAAATGAGTCACGCATTTCAGGGAATTACTGGACAACGGGGAAAGAATGAGAAAAGACGAAGGGCGAAGCGTACGAAAAAGTGAAGGCCGAAGATATAAAAAATTAATTATCAATAGGATTTAAAAAAAAGAAGAAATTAATTCTTAAAAAGTATACTAGAAGAAAGTCAGCCAAAACTAAGAGAGATTTTAAGCGACTTTTTGGAAAGACGAAAGTTAGGGAGAAGGTGCATTAGAGGGATATTATTCGCAATATAACAAAGCAGGGAATACGAACAGTACTGCAAATTATAGAGGTATAACACTAGATACGGGATATAAACTGCTCACTATCGGATACAATTGATAGGTCCACCTAATGCAAAGAATGTACAAGTAAGAAAATGGGCATAGAAATAGAAAGTTACTGGGAAGATGAATCCATAAAAGTGGAGAATACGGGAGTAAGGGGGAGTATGAGGTGTCGAAATGTGGGAAATTATGAATATAAGGGATATAGAGATAATAAATGTCAACTTTGTAAGTTAAAGATAGAACATTTAGAACACATACGTGAATGTGGAAAAGCCGACGAAAAAAAAATAAACAAATGTAAGTAAGGTTAAGTGCGTAAAAAAAACTATCTTTATTTTTTAAGCACTTAACCTTACTTATTATTTTACACCGAATATAGTTAATTCACACACTGATCACGCACGAAACACCGTAATTATAAAAACACCGTAATTATGAAATTGAAATTAATTCTAAAAAAATTATAATGAAAAAAAAATCACAGTATGTATATAGTGTTCGCAGCGCTGATTCGTAACGAAACGCATAAGGTTCGGGAGATCGTGCATTGAGCCACTGTGAAATTAGCTGCGATACACGGTGAAAAGGCAAAAGATGGCGGCATATCTCGCTGAAATTTCGATATGGACAAACACTATTTTTTCCGAAAAGTCTTTACCTCTGTGAAATCGCATCGCATAGTAACAAAACCTGAAAAAAGACACAGACCACGATTCAAAGAAACTACTTGCCAAATTTTGTCAAGAGATTTTTTGTCGATTCGGAGAACACTGGATACCAAGGAAACGCGCAAAGTCCCGCGATCGCCGTGAAACGCATAACTCCCGTCTTTTTGCCCTAGCGGGCAGTCGGGAGTTAAAAATGATGGAAAATTGAATTTGCACATACATTTCTCATTCACTGACGTTGGCAAAAATATCTCCGTAAAAAAGTGTGTTTACCAATTTTGGCTGCCGCACAGAGAAAACTGTTTTTCCAACAAAAAAAGTCGAGATTGTAGTGTCAAAATGAATAAAATGGCATTTCAAACAGTATTGACGGTTAGTCCATTCCCGTGTAAGATCAATGTCGATTGATAAACGTCTACTTAAATTAAAGCTACAACGGCCAATATTATAAAATAAAGAATTTCCACAAAACTTTCACGGCTTTATCGTTTCTTTCAACAGTTAATGTCAATGTTGTTAGAAATATTCTTGTGGAATATATATATTGACAGAAATCTCAATAAGCAAAGTACAATATGGTTTATAAAATTGGTATGTGGAGGCACGACTGCACAAGTCGAGGTCTCGGTCCAGAATGCTCATCGATCGCCCGATCAATGACGACGAAGCCCTCCGAGTCACCCGCGCTCGCCTTTGTATAGACAAAGCTCCCTTGTCTCGACCGGGGCCCTTCGTCAGCCTCTTGTGTGACCCTCTTCGGAGTTTGTATATTTGTGGCTCCGAGAAGAGTGTGTCGTTTAGTCTCGGCTCTCGTTACGTCGCTTTCAATGTGAAACATCATTGTTAATAATTCGACTTATTTGCAAAATTGTATCCCGATATCTCGAAATTTGCGCAGACTGCAGCATGTACAAAAGGTAAACAAATTAATTTTAAAAAAACGAGTCATAACTTCTGGATGTTTTTACCGATACGAACCACATTTAATACAAAATCACATTTCTTGACGTCTTATACGTTAAAAAGTATAAGATCAGTATGTTGATACTGAAATATTTTTAAAAATGCGAAAACCGCTCCTATATAACGCGTGTCTAAAGGTCATTGGGCTTAAGCGCCAAAAAGTCGACTATACTGCCAAAAAGGCGTATATGTATATGGCCCCATGTAAAATGAAGTCAAGTAAGCTAAAGGCAAAGAGTAGTATGTCTAGAACATACGCCGTTATGACTTTAATCTAATTAATTTCAAATTAGACGTTGTAACTGTTTGGCTATCCCCGAACACCCGATGCCGAGTCAAACCGCAGCTTTCGGCACCGAATACGAGAGCGTGAGGTGTAAGTGGCGCCACCTGCCAGGATCGAGCGGCGGCTCGATCAATATCGAACCGAGCGCATGCGCAGACGAGAGATCGGAAGCATCGCGGCACTGCCGAGCGGGCTTGCGGCGAAAGCACGCTCAAGGTCGAAGAAAGGAGAAAGCGAGGGAAAACCCACGCAGAGGATTGGCTAAAAGTGACGACACGGGAAAAAGCACACGGCACCAACAGGTACACCATTAGCTCAGCAGGGAATGCCGGAAGTGCGTCACGGGAATACCGACCCGGCATTGGAGGGCGAAGGGAGCTCCCCGCGAGTAACCAATAAGAAAATTAATAATCGGAGTCCGTCAAAACCCTGCAGAACCGACGAAGAAGGGGGACAAATTCGGGGTATAAAAAGGCCATCATCGGCCCATCAATCATCAGTTCATCGGATCTACCTTACCAGCGGACAACTCTCAAGGACTAAAGTGAACAGTAAAAAGTAAAAGTGAAAGTGAAATAAGTTAGATAAAAGTGAAATAAGTTAGATAAAAGTGAAATTGTGCCAAAGTGAACTTATAAAATCTGTGCCGATTTGGACTTGTAAATTTTGTACCGTTCGGACTTATAAAAATTGGTGACAATTTGGACTTGTGAAACTCGTGCCGAAAAAGGACTTATAAATTTTCGTGCTGAGTGGACTTATTAAATTTATGCAATTTGAACTTATAAAAATTGTGCCGATGGGACTTGTAAAAATCGGGCCACTTCGGACTTGTAAATTTTAGTGCCGATTGGACTTATACAATTTTGTAAAATGACAAATAACTTGTCAAAAACCGCACCGGACGAGACTTATAACGATTGGCGTTAATGGAAATTGTCCTGTGAAACTTGGTGCGAGAAATCATCTACAAGGTTTCAACTGGTACAACGATCGGAGCGAATCGGTAAAGTAACCGCAGTGAACGGTCAGAAAAGTCATAATTGTGAAGGTGAAAAATAAAAGTACAAGGACGGGAAAAGTCACAGCTAGTGCTTCGTTCACTTTTCCTGAAGGCACCGGTACCGTAAAATCAGGGTAAAACCGTTTAATTATGAAATGAACACCAATTGCAAATCGCGAGGTGAGCGAGCTTTCACCGTCGATCGCCGTGCTGTGACGTCACAACGGGACAGCCGAGCACAGCGGCCAGCTGGACTTCGCGACGACCGAGAAGCTGCCCGCGCATGCGTAGTGCGGTTCACACGAGAAGAAATCCTGTCGATTAAATATTCCGACCTCAAGCAATTAAGTTATTCAATAAAAAGAGAAATAAGATCCGAATATAAGAACAATCATTTTTCACTAATTTTATGACCAATTGAATGCAATATTTTGAACAAGAATAAATAAAAGGAATTAATTCAAGGAATAGAAAAGCTTGTAATCACAGAAGGGTTTGTCACGTACAAATAAAAATTATCAGTGTCTCACATAAACAACGTCTCTGACACACCAACCCATAATTCCTAGACACTCGAGTCCACGAATCCTTCCGTTTGAGTGCCCGTTCCTATAAAGGAGGCGTGCGAATACGGAGAAAATATTGTAAAGAGCTTTGCTCATGTTACAACGTGGTCAGATACATACACGCCCTTTTGGAATTAATATAAAATACAAATGTTAAAAGCTGTATGTACGACGTTTTGCCTTTGGTACATAAATGAAAAAAGTTAAAAGTGGCACTTACGCCTTTTTTCCTTTAACTCTTTAAAGGGTAGTGTAACACCAGTTTTACACATTCGACATTGTGATTTTTGTAATTTTGAGTTTGGATTCGTAATCTGCAACCTCTAAAATCCCTTAGCACAATGATGCTCCCACCGCTCTGCTCGCTGGCAGAGGACATGGCCAGTGCGGCGCGTTACTTATCTCCACCCCGGTACTTCAACCAATTTTGTCCAAAATATGTAGTAAAAATGTATTAAAATTTGTAGTAAAAATTTGTCCAGAATTAGTGGTAATCATTTGTAGTCAAACCTGATCTAAAAGCGGAAATTTAAATAAAATTTTGTCGAAAGTTGGAAAAATTTAAAAGAAAGTATTTTTAATTTAAATTGATTTTCAAATTTTTAACAAAATTTGAATTGAATTATAAATTTTTAACAAAATTTAAATTGAATTTCAAATATTTTACAATATTGACTTCAAAGTTTGGTTGAAATTATTTGGATAAAGTTTGCAGCAGGCAAGGGGCGGAGTCTGCACCAGCCCATAAACATCGAGTATAAAATTTCAAGTAAATCGTAGGTACGAAAAAAATGTATGCGTCAAAAGGTTCATTGCAAAATAAAAAACTTTTCCATTCGAAACTCGCGGCAATGAAGATTATGTTGGTACGTTGGCACTGGAGCATGGAACCGTGACTGGCGTCGATAAGTCAGTACCGACGGGGTACCTAACCTCTTGAAGTTGGTATCAGGTGTTTTTTTTTTACGCCCGAAGTTGGCTCGTCCCCTGGCGGAGACCTGTGTCACTCTCTTCAGGCTTCAGGTGTTGCCAATCTAAACAGTGGTTCTAGAAGGTTATATACTCCGTGGATTGTATTTTGTGGCACTAGACACTGTTCAAACTCCAGTAGTTCACTCCCCTTACAATGGGTTCAAGTGAAAACTGTGACTACGATGATTTCGAAAGCACTAAAGATTACGACAGTCCGTGCTGGGTGGTTTCACCGTTCATATTGGAAGGGTTAGAGCAACTGCCAGCTTTTACCTGAATCTCAGTATACTCGAAGAAAATGCCCAGGAATCGCAGGCTTCGGAAATTTCTATTCAAAGATCGATCGAGATCGATCGAGAATTAGTGGATCCTCTAGAAGCAAATTCCCATATTTCTTCGAGTTCTGAAATAAATCTGGAGACGCCGAAACGAAAACGGCGGAGCATTGCAGAGTCTTCCGAATGGCGGAAAAATAAAGAACGTGTAGCACGGAATCACGGGGAAGAATACAAGATTGTGCAAGGTATTAGGAAACCGAAAAAAATATACTTTTTCCATGCGCTTGTCCAAGAAAATGTTATGAGAAAATTCCGCAATCAAAACGCAAAAAAATTTTCTCAAAGTTTTGGTTACTGGGTGATCCAAACAGACAGCGTGAATTAATTGCTAAACTCGTAACAAAAACGGAAGTTCAGAGACGTCGCGTCAAAGGCAGAGTATCAAGACGCAAGTAAGTTTTAATTACTCACGTACCTTTCTAAATCGTAAATAATCTAACCAATCACCTACTCAATCAGCAGAAACGTTAATCAATTTTCTTATAAATGTAGGGTAATTAATAATATTCTAATTATTCAAATAATATTATGACGTATTTTTTTCTTGTTTGTACAGGAACTCGTTGCAATACCATTTCAAAGTCGGACAAGAGTATGTGCAAGTTTGTAAAATTTTTTTTCGGAATACACTGAGTATTTCCGAAAAGAAAGTCCGAGTTTGCCTGGAAAAAGCGAGTCGAAGTGAGACAGGAGCTCTTTCGCCTGACCAACGAGGTTGCCATATACCAGGAAATAAGTTACCGGAAGAAGTTGTTAACTGTGTGAGAGATCAAATCAATTCACTTCCGAGAGTTCCAGCTCATTGGTGCCGGCGTGACTCGAGTAAAACCTTTATCGAAGGTACCTTAAACGTAGCAACTGCATACGAGCTCTACACGTCGTATGCTCGTGAAAAAAATCTCCACGTAGTTTCATCGACCATCTATTCTCGTGAACTCGAAGCCATGAACATTGCTTTCCATCAGCCAAAAAAAGATAGATGTTGGTGCGCTGATTTTCTGCAACTCCCACCCGAAGAAAAAGAAGAGAGGCAAGACGAATACGATCTACACATCAGGAAAAAAGAAGCGGCAAAAAAAGAAAAGCAGGAGGCTACGAAAGCTGCTCAAGAAAAAAAAAATATTATGACAGCATCTTTTGATTTGGAGGCCATTCTCTACTCTCCTCTTTTTTTGCGAAACCCTTGTTTTATAAAAGAAAACTAGCGTCTCACAATTTGACGATATACGAGTCGAAACAGAGACAAGGTGCGTTAGAATTTATAATAGAATAATAGAAAAAAATAGAATCTGTCATACTTTCATCATCATCAGTCAATCCTCCTCGTGGAAGATATATTTAATCTCGTAAAATAGTAAATGCTTTAGTGAAATCGATTCTACTACAATACAAAAAATGTATGTTTTTTAATTCTTTTTGAATGATGCTTTCAATATTTAACCTTTTCAGGGTATTGCTACATGTAGCACGAGTACAACGGCAAGAAAGGTTCACAAGAAATCGCTACTTGTATCGCCAAATTTATAAGGGAGGAAGTTCCAGATGGTGTGGAAGAATTAAACTTTTTCTCCGACAATTGTGCAGGTAGGTCTTGTAAAGTCGAGCGAAATAATATGCATTAATATTGTCATTAATAATGTTTTACATCCATGACAAACTTTATAAAATCTTTATAATTTGTAGGACAGAATAAGAATTCCATTATAGCGGTAACTCTGGGCCATGCATTGACGGCGCATCCGACTTTGCAAAAGATTATGTTAAACTTTTTGGAGCCTGGTCATACCTATATGGAGTGTGACACTATACACTCCGTGATTGAACGTGCTTCGCGAAAAGAAACAATCTACGTTCCGGACGATTGGCTGAGGGTAACCCGACAAGCAAAAAAGACTGCTAAGAAATACATCGTCTACGAAATGCATCTGAACAGTTTCCAGGCATTCAAAGAAATGCGTAATCAGGTAATGTGGTCTCACTAGATTATGTGTCGTATGTTACTTTATAATCAGTAGCGGAATCGTTTATATTTCAGAGATTATTTGTAATTTCTCATTTTTTACAGATATTTCCGGCGAAGGCTTTTTTCACCGACAAGAGCCAAGTGAAATGGCAATGTGTAAATGCATTCAAGTCCTAAAGGAAAATAAAAGGTATTTTGCGTGTCATGGTATTAGGATAAAATACCTTTACGCTGATATACATTGAATTCTCAAAACACGTCTGTATTTCACTACGATGTATAAAATGTTGGGTTTATCGTAGGGCTTTGTTTATAAAGAACCCAAGTAGCAGTACTGTCAGATTGCCTTCTATAAGATAACCTTTATAAGTTATCTTTCAGATTTATCCAAAAGATATCTTTAAGGTGGCTTTAAATTTTCATCCATATGTGCGTTGACGTTATGATTCCATTTTTTTGTTAACATTCGTCACAAAAGTGAGCCAACAGTCATCATATGATTTTGTCTGAAAGATAACAATTATCGGGCGCCGAAAAGTTGACTATATATGGATAACAAATATAGATATAAAATGAGATGTCCCAGCGATGTCCATTTTATGTTATCTTAAATAGTCGTCACAAAAGTGCTCTAAAAGTCATCGTATGATTTTGTCTGATAGGTATCAATTATGGGCACCGAAAAGTTGACTACGTATAGATAACAAATATATCCAGGTATCAGTACTGTCAAATTGTCAACTATGCGATATCTTTTGTAAGTTGCCTTTCAGATTTGTTCAAAAGATAACTATGAGGTGTCTTTAAATTTCCATCCGTTTTAGTGTTGACGTAACGGTTCCATTTTTAAGTTATCGTAAATGTTGTTAATAACATAAGTTTTCCGGAAGTTATTATACAAAGCGAAGTGAAGGAGGCCCTGGCAAGGTGTACAGAAGTTAACAAGGGGTGAGCGTATTTACCACAAGTCAAATTAAAAACTGAAAGGCGAACCTGAGTAGTTAGCGGTGCACTATGGCGAACCCCACTCCTATCCCCACTCCTCGAGCCCCGTTGAGAGCGTAGTTCGAGGTGATAGTGGGGATAAGAGTGTGGATAGGTTCCGCAGCAGTTCCACTCTTACCCCTACTCCTCCAGCACAGAGTATGTGTTGAAGGTTGTGGGTGTGAGAGTGAGAGGGTGTGCGTGTGAGCTGTCGCCATAGTGCACCGCTTTTTTTTATTATGCACAGAGTTACATATTTCTTAAAGCTAGGTTTCATGTACAGTTTAGATCGATGAATTCAATACGATTATATACAGAGCCCAAATATCGCTGCCCTACACTCTTTTTTTCACAAAGTTCTGCTATTTCGTCGAACACTTCGTCATTATAGTTCAGAAAGAAACTAACCCTTAGGGGCATGAAGACACTGAAATCCAAACCTATATCGGCAATCACTTGTCTCCCGTGTTTGGTGTTGACCATTCACATTCTTGAGATTCTATATATCTTCTGAAGTTCCAGTTCTGCAATCCTTTTATATGGTAGGTGGGACGGTACGCGACCGGTGTCATTGAGCTTCGACAATTTTTTCAAATACATAATTCACTTTACGCGTCAACGAAAAGAAGAAGATCTTCGAAGTGGGACCTCGTTAAGGTAACGCTGGAGTTTTTTAACGTTCCGTAGAGCACACTGAGCGCCTCTGGACTCCGTCTCTAGGGAACAATGCCACGGACACACTTTTGCTGTCTTCGACGGCGGAACATCGAGTGATGGACAATCGGCGCGTTCGCTCAAGTTTATGAATTTGCGTCCTGTGGCCTGTTCTAAGATTTGTACAGTCGGCTCACTTACCGCGTACAGTCGAGATTGTTCGCCAACACTTTTCGCAATTTCGCGTAATTCTTGATACAGTTCAGCAAGCGTGATGCCGTCCCCATACAGCCAGCCACTCAGCCAGTGTATACCGTGGATGTACTTAGTCCGCCAATTATTTCTTCTTCGTAAGTGAGGGTGAGCGTGGCCGAGTGGTCTCGGCGCGCGCTTCACACGCAGTAGGCCCGGGTTCGATTCCCGGCAAGCACCAAGAATTTTCTGTGGTGTTTTTATCTGCGAAAAAGTGGTTCGGAACCCACTATAATAGTAGGTCCAGAGGAAAGGACCAGCGCCTCGGTATGGGAAACCGAAAGACTGGGAAAAGGTGTCGCGGGTTCGATTCCCGAGACTGAAGGCCCGTAGGTGAAAGGAAAACGGACGGGGACATAGCTCCGGAGATAGGACGTACGAACTACGACTATATCCGTATGTCCGGGACTACTGACACCTGACGGGGCGCGACGAAGCTCCGGGCCCAAGAATCGAACCGGCGACCGCGGATAAGGAAGGAGGAGGAAGAAAGTGAAGGAGCCCGTAACCCTTAGGGGATCGGTATAACACACAATACCCAATACCCAATACCCAATTTCTTCTTCGTATCCGGGGCGGCAATACCTCGATGATATAAGGTGGAGAGACCATCCACAGCATTCGACGCTGTGGTTTATCCACCGAACCCACACACACCTCTTTCGGCAATAATTCACCATTCATATCTTTTAAATACAGAATATCAAACACCAGATCTGTACCGGGTACATCAAACACCTGATGTGGACAGTGCATATTGTCGTTGAAATCCACGAACACGTTTTACGCTCTCAACAGACGGCAGAAGACTGAGCTGCGCTGAAGTTGTTATCACACAGCAACAATCGTCAGCAATATTGCACGTGCAGATTGAAACCGGATGCGCCTCTTCGTTTTTTTATTCTAAGCAATCGTCAGCAATATTGCACATGCAGATTGAAACCGGATGCGCCTCTTCATTTTTTTATTCTAACTGGAACTGGACAGCCTCCAAATATTCCACCCGTGCACTTATTCCCTGATAAAATACCGTCGATGAATCCAGATATTCCAGATAGGAATTTATTATCGAAACGCCTGCTGTGCAGCGTTGCGACCAACGTTCTCCATCCACCGCTGTTTGCACCTCCTCCAATTCCTGCTATAATTTTTCAACGATGCAAATCGTGATTATTTGTATCAATTTCTGTACCGCCTCCGAGTAACCGTTCATTCTGCAACAACGTGAACGCAACTGTGCCAAGAGTACGCTTTTGCTACCGCCGGTGACGGGATGATGGACTATCCCTCCAAGTTTATGATTAAAATATTGCTACGTGTACATTTTTTAGGCGGCTAGAGGGGATAGGCGTTGAGAGTATATTTTGCATCGTATAAAAGAAGAAATAAATCAATTTTATCGATAATCTGTTATTTATTTGTACATGAGCCAAGCACGATAATATATTTTAACTATTATGGATGTTGTTGGCTATGACTGGAGCAACGTCTTCTTCTCCCGGTACTGTTGAATTATCCAGCTCCCAAGAATAAGATTGACCACAGCAGCTCATTCTCAATAACTATGAGCTCTCCGTTGGGCGGACGGGCTTGAACTCCAGGTTATTATACCTTGTCCCGTAGTACTGTATGAGCAGTTTTTTCTCATGCGCAGCAGCAGTCATCTGGTGCAGCAGATTGGCGTCATCCTCGAAAACCTTGGCGAATCTCGCTGGGAGGTAGCATGTAAATGTTTCCTCAATGTCGATGGTAATCCTCGGGCCGAATGATGTTTTTACACACCTCAGTGTCAGTGACGCCGTAGTTTCTCTCGAGAGCCAACTCGGATAGTTTTTTGATTGGCAGAAACGACGCAAGCATGCCCACTTTGTTGATTTGCGTAAAATCCATTATGGAGATTGAGTTCTTCTAACCGTCGTATCACACGTCGAAACTCTGATCTTGCACGTATCACTGATTTTAATTTTGCAATATCGTGCAAATGTCTTTCTATGCGCACTTTTAGCTCGATTCGTTTCCTTTGCATTAACGGCAACGGAGACAGATAGCTTGCACGAGACTTCTTTCGCTTATCGATCACGACTGATGTCTTCTCACAGGTCTGTTCGGGAATGAACAGTTTCCGCTTCCCCCGCAAGTAATTCGCGATTCATGACGCTTTCTCACACCGAGCCCAAAAAGAAATATAATATCTGCTGAAATCAGCTTTTTCAGCAACTCAAAAAGGTCTCTGGTTGCGTGTGTCTTTTGTGATATCGGGATACAGATCCGATTCCAAGAAGAAATATAATATCCGTTGAAATCAGCTTTTTTATCAGCCCGAAAACCGATTCCAAGAAGAAATATAATATCCGTTGAAATCAGCTTTTTTATCAGCCCGAAAACCGATTCCAAGAAGAAATATAATATCTGCTGGCGTGTGTCTTTTGTGATATCGGGATACAGATCCGATTCCAAGAAGAAATATAATATCTGTTGAAATCAGCTTTTTTAGCAGCCCGAAAACCGATTCCAAGAAGAAATATAATATCTGCTGAAATAAATTTTTTGAGTGGTATCGGGGAAACAGAGTGGGTAGAGAAAACGGAATTTTTTATTTTATAAGCATAATATTCACAATACACGAGCACGGGGCCAACAGCCCTGTATGCAATGCAAACACTTATCACTAAAGCTATTTATTTTGTAGATGCCACCTACGGCAGCCCTCATACTGAAAGTTTTACCCTGCGACTTAAATTCGCGATTATTGATGAATGCATTATAATAATCATAAACTATTGAATCGTTTTTTGACAAATTATTTGAAAATACGTTTCTAAACTTATTAATGCCGAGGCCAGTACACATATAATGAAGAAACATAACGCAATACTGTCCGCAACATTGCGAATCCGGACCTTGAAGTTGAATAGTGTTGCATCGGAAGAATTTGCAGTTTCTTCGGAGCCGTATGAGATGCTGTGGGATGATTGGTGGGAGACCGTAGCTGTCGAAGAACCATCCATGGCCATTTCGATCGACGTACGTGCCGACCCAGTGGGTCCCGGGTAGCTTGTGTCCATCGGTATTAACAACGATGGCTGTGTTATGCCCCAGAAACTCAGGTAGCTAATCTGAGGTCTGTGCGCGAGCCGTTAGCTCGGAAGGTTGGGGATGTGCTCAGTAAAGGGTTGGAACCCAAGTGAAGTACAAATATAGATTTATTCAATTAACAATATTTATGTAACAATTTATATCGGTGAAACAGGATATTTAGATAGTTAATTTGTTTAGTAAGGCATTGTTATATTTGCTATATAACAATGCTTATCAGGAACCTTTGATTGAGGTTCCCTTCTTTTGCCCGCACTACGTTCAACTCGACGTAGACCTATTTCTTGGTTACAGCTCTCTCGGAGCTGCCTTATGTTATCCTGCTATATAACAATGCTCCATTAATTTATCTTTCGATGTTTTATTATTAATGTTTGATTATTCCATCGTTTGGATATTGCTGTTTATATGTTATTCATTGTTACTTTCGTTCGTTGGTTAAAGCTCTAGTTATGCTTACGTATGTCCTCTGAATTACCAACCGCTGGTACACTCTGTACGCTTGATACACTTTCTAGATTAACGACACTCCGGCGTTAATCTTTCACGATAGGGGTTTACAATTACACGATCCACTTATCGTGTTTGAGCTGTGCTCGAAGTGTATCCGTATAGTCAACCGTAAGAATCAGGAGTTCCGAAGAGACTGATGAGTGTCTGCTCTCGATCCCTTATATACGAATAAGAGAGCAGGCACGTCAGCTTAATATTGTTTAGATGTTTATGGTTTACTTTATTTCTGTAAACGATTATCTTTCCAAATCCTCGCTTCTTCGAGAACGGGATTTGGAGCATGTTTTTATTTCGACATAAGTGACTCGGTGATTCTCGAGTCGATGCTCTAATTACCGAGTCGCCCGTGATTGCTTAACGGATGACTCAGGTTTTTGGTGGATTTCGTTGCAGCGACGCGCGCTCGTCGCGTGCCGCTGCATACCTCGATATTGTGCAACCGGAGTTGCTCCACTTTTCGGACACCGCTGTCCGAACTGGAATGTATACTACAATACTACAATATACGACGGTATATTATTACGAATATAATATACGACGGTATATTATTACGAATATAATATACGACGGTATATTATTACGAATATAATATACGACGGTATATTATTACAACTATTTTATAATATTATACTATTATACGAATATAGTATAATATTATGTTGTTGCCCGAGAACGTATAATAATGTTTAATGTTAATGTTTAATATTACTACATTATTATATTAATTAAATTAAGAATATATTAATGACGTATTAATATATTACTTAATTTATGTTGTATTACAAATAGGGTGCTACTACCCTATCCGGGGTACAACAGCTGTCGGTTTCGTCCACACCTTCGGGATACGATCTGCCGGATACTCGCCTACTGTTTTTTCTTCAGTAGCACACTCTGACAAGCCAACCCTCCAGCTAGTAGTAGTGCGATATTCCCACAAAGAATCGAAGCGATCACTATGACAGAGCCACGCTTTGATCTTTGTTGCGTTGTCTAGAGGGCACTTATATGTGTGGTTTTTGCGCAACAGTCCGTGATATATACAGCGTGTATTACCCGTCGGTAGGCTATGGAATGATGGTACTTCGTCGTCTTCTTCCAAATTTATGATAAAACATCCTGTGAGTCTTGCCAGGTATGATGCTTTGTCGGAGCCTCTGGTGAATATTCGATCAACTTCTGAAGCAATTTTCTTCAGAATAAGCTCGACCGCTTGCACAGATGTATCGCCTTCAGACCATGCAATACCGTGATGGTTGCTCTGCAGCCACGTATTTTGCCTTTTTATAGCAGGTGATAGGTCGTCATGGGCATAGGGCTGTTTTACTATCCAGTGACCAAAGTATGTTGAATGCACCGAGGTGACTTTCAGCCACTTCTTTCGGTGTAAAATGATTGAATTTGTCCTTTAGACTCTGTATATCAATTACAACAGCCATGATGCGACCTGTCGCCTCGACTTCTCGGAGAATACTGAAGGCTCAGCCGAAATAGTTCACTATCCGCTGAAATCTACAATCACTTGTCGGGACGAGTCAATCTCCAACACATTATCATATTCTGCATACACAATACAGTTAACCGTTGAATTTAGAGCTTCTTCGAAACGGACCTCTATTCTGACACTGCCGTGTTTCACCAAATTCCAATGACTATTACTATTTGCCGAAAGATCAGGTGTTAGGTCAAATGCAAATAGACAATAACCATTAGGGTAGGCTGTACGGGAAATACAATTACCCTGGTTGAGAAAGTGAATACCCGTGCCGGAGAATAATGTGTGATATGCATCCACGTATTGCTCTCTCGCACCAAAGTCGGGCTGCAGAGGCTTTGACGGTATCTGCACACCGTCAGCATACAAAGAAAGATAATTTATTTTATAATTTCGAAAGTTAAAGGGGTTCAGCGTGCGATCACCATTAAAGGCTCTATTATCGACAAACCCGATAATTATACGCTTAGGCAGTTGTCCTAGTATGATATTATCCAGATTATCGCCGTGAACGCCCGCATGCAGTGATACTGCTTTAACTTCCACACGAGTCATTGGATATTTGGCCGTAGATTTGGAGAGAGCCCTTGCGTGGGCTAGGAGTATACCGGGCGCTATCTTGGCACAGCGTACAAGGAGCGATGCTTCGACAATCTTCATGCTGCAGTCTTTCGAAGAGCTCATAAGGCAGGAAGCATCGTTTGTGCGCACGAGACGTATACGCATCTCAACGCCGTTTATCAAAAATCTCTCCTGATTGAAGATGTCGCAGTGAACGTGTCCAAGGAGATCAATCTGATTGGCACCAGCATTCATAAGACCTCTTCGCATAGCTAGGCCAGTATTACCATCACCCACATCGTCCATTCCTCCGTGTGAATCGTTATACCAGAGGACACTTGTGAGATGAGAGGCTTTCGCGTCATCTCCATAATTCAAGAGTGTTTCAATGTATGCTCTGTATGCGTAAGCGTTATTGGGTGGTGATACAAGTTTCTGATTCAAGAATACGTCAATCTGATTGAACATTGAATGCAGTAAATTATTAACGGGACCAGCTTTAGGTGCATCGCCCTCTTTAGGTTTCCGAGGTGGTATTATTTCAACGCGCATACTCAGCATAGTATGCGCAAGATCAATGTACTCATCGCCTTGGCCAGGCACTACACATTCGATAGGCGAGTTATCTGTCAGCGATGAAATTGGCTTATAGTACACCCATTGTGTTCCCTCAATCGTGGTTTGGGTAGGTGGCAGCGTAAATAGCTCAAGCTCCGACTTTAGACAATCACACGAATGAGCGTGTAAGAACGCCATTTTTCTCAACCCTGTCTGTCTAGGCAAAAATATCAGATACAGTCCTCGGTTTTTTCCTCCTCTTCTTCTTCTTGTCAGTCGTCTTTGTCTTCCGTCTTTTCACTTTTTCTCAACCCTGTCTGTCTAGGCAAAAATATCAGATACAGTCCTCGGTTTTTTCCTCCTCTTCTCCTTCTTGTCAGTCGTCTTAGTCTTCCGTCTTTTCACTGTCCTTTTCTTTGCTCTCCTCTTCGTCACGCGCGCAGAACGTTTTCTCGACGTTAACGGTTTCTTTCTTTTTTTCACACCGACACGACGTGTTGCGCTACCGCCAATCGAATGCAGCAGTTTGTTAATTTTAGCCGCTTTATAGCCTGAGCCTTGCATAAGGTTATTAATTTTTTCCTCGGCTTTTCGCTTTAGATTTGTGGCCGATTCACGCATGCGTGTTTTAAAGGCCTCTCGTGGATGAACACCCCTATCCAATATGTCATTGGCTGCATTAATACCAGAACGTAGCGCTTCTTTGCCCACGGTTCGAGCTCCTTGTTTCAAGAGCGGTATGATACGGCGAAAGAGACCTCCGAGGAAGCTACCAATACCGTGACCTCGTTGGTTCGGCGACCCAATGTAGACATGACTGATACCGCCATAACCCGTCCTCCCACCTCCGCCCGTCTGGGGGTCAAAGTATGCGTCGTAATAATCCATTTCGCGGGTCAATCTACGCGCCGAAAGTGTAATGTCACCGTCAACGTCCCGTACTCAAATGGTATCGGCTCACCAAACTCATTCCTTATATCGATAGTTATCGTTTGAAAACTCGTGCGCAATAACGGTATGAAGCGCGGTGGTGAAAAGTTTCTAATTTTGACGGACCCGTAATTGTAATTATCCGTGACGGCGGTCGGAACGACACGCAGCAGAGGTGTGTGCACATCTCCGGTGATGTATGGTTCGCAGATATCGGTATAAACGAATATTAGGAAGCCCGTTCGTTAGACCGGCCGGTCGCTGGTCAATGTACTTCGTGTCACTTCGAACGACGACGCCATGGTTATGGGAGAATCCTAAAATCTTGTTCAATACGTCGGAAAAAAAGAGTGTTTCAAATTCGTACACCTATTGCAAATGCGGGTTACTGTCACGTATCCATTGCGCCCACATTGAAACTTCAAGTGGCCGGACACACATGGTATATCGTTAATTGTTTCGAGTAATTCATCTACACTACGGTACACACCCGGAGGTATGGAGACTCGATCTTCTTTATAGTCAGTGTCAACACCCGTGCCAGGCGTCACCGCGTTAGTTATAAAGCTGATAAAATTCTGCTCACCCTCAGGTGGTACATGCATCATCGTCAGGGGTATTTGTATTTCAGCTAAAGAAACAGTCCAGCCAGCGTGCAAAGTCAAGCACTGCGGTAAATGCGTAGTGTATTATCAGGGTAATATCCCATACTGCTGTTGCTAGGTAAAACAATATAAAATTCGTCTTTCATTTTGATTTTCCTTTCTTATTTTTCTTGGACCCAGCAGTCGTTCGCACTCTCGATAATTCCGACTCGTAAAAGATGCCGTCGATATCCTCATCCTGAAGATCACGCAAGATGTATACCACAGGGTGTCTGGTGAATGATACACGGTGTATTTTAAATAGTTCGCTGCTCCAGCCACTCTCGTAACCTTTTGCACTACTGATGCGTACAATATCACCTACACTGTATTTAGGAGGCCTGGGATGTTCCGGCTCCTTGTATCGTTCCGCTAGATTAGCCCGAGCCCTAGCGGCTGTAGCAAGCGTCACAGAGGCTGGAGCCATTTTTATACCGCTATGTTGCGCATGATTGTATGTCGAGACGATATCTTGCAGAACGTTAATGTAACGTTTCTCTCTAGAGTACGTGAAATACCGCCACATTCTTTCTTTTAGAGTTCTATTAAATCGCTCCACGACAGCGGCTTTTATATCGGGGTTTCTTGCAGCGCGAAACTGAATGTTCTTCTTCTTCAAGAAAGCCTGGAATGCGGAACCTATAAACTCCTTACCTCTATCCGACTGGAGACAAATCGGTGATCTACAATTACTGGCTTTTTGTGATGATATACGTGTAAATGCTTTAGTCACAGTCGTAGCTGTCGTATCGTGTAGAGGTTCCACCCATGCGTATTTACTAAGAACATCTATGACTACGAGAAGATAAACATAACCATCGTTGTAATCCTTGATAGAGCGAAGATCTACAAGATCAGCCTCGGAAACATCGTCAATGTTACGCACATTGTAAAAACGCCGTGGGAAGTGCCGCCTCACAGGTCTGTGCTTTGTGTAAGCATCCTGAGACTCGAGCCACTGTAGTGTCTTTTTGCCGGAGATTTTTTTCTTCCGAGCCGCGTGCAGCAATTTGGCACTGCCCGAAAATGATGCTTCGTGGGAGGGGTCAAAGTACACTTTTTCCAATATTTTCATGTTTATAATTGAAGTCTAGCCCAGGTTACACGTCTTTTCTTGCTATAACTACCAGAGCCCCTCTGCACACTGTGTCCACCGTCGGTGCTCTTATCGTCGCTGTAGTACGAAGACTGTTCGCTGGTATCGTTGATATCCTCGGCTTCACTGCTGCCACTTGGATGCACCCGTAATGTTGAATTTTCCCTTGATTCCGCCCACAGCTCCTCATTTCCCACAAATTCTCGAGGTGTTTGTATCGTTCTTAAAAAATTTGCGAAGGTTTTGCGTCCCGCTGGTTTTGGGACTTTTCTTGTTCGCATAGCATCGTTCGCGAGATCAACAATATTCGAATCCTTGATTGATTTTCCCTCGATAGAAACGGTTCCCGCGGAATTCCAGGAAAAATTTGACGACGGTGCATCGTGCAAGCGACGCAGTAGAAGTTTCGCTTTGTGTTGAAATTTTTGCGGTACACTTTCAATTATGATGGAATCATTTATGCCTGGAGAGTAGTCTTTTTTTTCACCCACCACCTCCTCCTCCTTCAAAGCGGGTACTTTCGTTTTCATGAGATCAAGCTGCTGATGAGATCGCTCACCATCGACAAAATGAAGATAGCGTTATAGTACAGTCAGATATGCGGTCCACTTTTCTCTCTCATCCTTATATTTATTAGAATTCAAGATTTCGTTCATTTCAGCGTCCAATCTACTCAAGGTGGCTCCAATAGCTTGTGCCTCTGGCGAATGCGTCACGTCAGCGTCAAAAACAGGCTGTCGGATACTTTGTGCGCTCATCTGTAATAGATTCTCCTCCGGCACTAGTACCATTTTTCTTGCGTGTTCCATTATCAGCGCCCACCAATCAAATTTGACAGGACGGTGACCATAATTGGTGCAAGCAAAAGAGGCAGGAATCCACCACTCTGAACCACGATTCGCTTTTTACTCTTCCAACAGCCTTTTGCAGCTAAGCGACGAAGAACTGACGCGTGTCGACGTAGTTTTTTCCTCTGGTTCGCCTTCAGAGGTACATTACCATGAAGAATGTTCAATGCGCACTCGCAGATGCACCGTATTATATGAGGATCTGCTTTACGTAAAAAGGCTTCACGTTGATCCTTGTTGAAATGTTGAAGGGCTCGCAATATCGCAATGTGCTTCTTGCAGAGTGGTGATCCGTCACGGGCCATTACAAGAGGTTGATTGATAATTATTTGGGCAAATCACTGCTTTTCTACGTGGCGCCCCGAAGCCTTTAGAGACGCGTTGTTACGAAGAATGTACAATACGCAATCGACAATACAGCGATTAACGTTTGAATCTGGTTTACATTGCTCCTTGCTGGAATACCGAAGGGCAGTCGATATCGCAACGTTCTTTTTGTAGCGTAGCGATCCGTTATTCGTCATCATAAACGCAAAACTGGTAGCTCCCCGGAAGTACAGCTGCTTTTTAATTTCTTTCGCGGCACGTACACAAAATGATGGGGATCGTCGGGAAAGATGCAGGTGCGAAATCTACAATTATCAGGTGTTGCTTGTTTCAAATCCAGCAACAAATAACCGTGTGGCTTCGACGTCGCGTCATGATAAACCTCTTGCAAAAAACGGGGATTTTCCGGATATACCTGACGCGCCAGGTGCTGTATTTGAGCGCGATCACGAGGATTTTTGAAGACAACGATATAATTAGCGTTCAGTGAGATATCTCGTTGGCCGTGACCTTGGTGGAATAAGTTTTGCGTTATGAAAATAACGCCCAAATTTTTATGATGACTGCCTTTGGTGAATAAGTCAATAACACTGTTGTTCGATGCCTCATGCATTAAATCGTCGATAACTATGAGCTTGGCACGCGGATCATTCGCGTAATCAGCAGATTGCGGCAAACCTTCATGAAATTCGATCGATGCTCCATACTCGGCGTATGCTGGCTGCCATTCGGAATAGTAGAAAATAATTCTCTCGAACGGCTCGCTGTTCATACGCGAAATGAATGTTAAAAACTTTTTCACAAAATATGTTTTACCGCAGCCGGTCGGACCACAAACCATAGCCGTCCAGGGATGTATCCACCTCACGTCCATATCGATGATTGGATCAAATCTCGATACTGCTGTAGATGATAAAGCTTTTATTTCCCAGTTATATAATTTTTTACATGAAGATAAAATATTTTTAACTTTTGTAGCCATAAGGTAGAGAGCCGTATTCACCGTTGCGTCTTCGCTTGACGCTCGATGGTTTACAAGATTTTATTTCCGGCCGTGTGACCACGTGATGAAACGCCGTACGCCTAATCGCATTGTAGTACAGTACAATTGGTTCTTTTCTCTCGCCCATTACAAAGGAGCGTATCGACTGATAATTGATCAGTGAGTTATTTGGAAAATTTAGTGTAATGCCTTTGACTTTGCAAACCTCGCACTCCGTACCGTCAGAAGCACGTACTATAAACGAGTAAAATTTAGGGCCACCCGAAATAAACGACTTGATATAGCTACCGGAGCCGTAAGAACTCAGCTCATCGGTTAAATCTCCTAAAAGCTGACCAATAGGCGGTTCGTATTCGCCCGGCTCATTCTTTGTCACGTAAATTACAGAGTCCGTATCACAGTACAATGCACGACGACCCAAGCGCTCGAGGTAACTGTACAGTTTTAAGCGGGCCTGAGCTGTCGTATACGCCGCGATAACAGTGTTCGCTATACCGGAAGGTATCATAGCATCGTCACTTTTAATATAATTCACATATAGTATTTGATTGTTTACAGGGAGAATACCTGTGATCTCGTATTCGGGGTTCGTCAACAACTCCATGAGTTTTTCACGCGATGAAACTATCACAGTCTGCGGTAGATTTTCCCGCTGCCCAAACTTTCCCCAAAATGAATTCAGACAGAGCTTAGCCACCGATCGTAACCCTGGATTTTTGCTATAGATCCGCGATCCAGCTTAATACCTTCAGACTGCTCGAAATCAGTGAGATATCGTTCTTGTGCGACAGATTTCATTGCCAGATTTCAGAAATACCTGTTAGCCCAAAGGCCTTGAGTAGCGCGCTCAAAGGCATATGAAAGTAGTGCAAGCACGCATGAGAAAAAACTGCTCATGCAGTACTACGGGACAAGGTATAATAACCTGGAGTTCAAGCCCGTCCGCCCAACGGAGAGCTCATAGTTATTGAGTATGAGCTGCTGTGGTCAATCTTATTCTTGGGAGCTGGATAATTCAACAGTACCGGGAGAAGAAGACGTTGCTCCAGTCATAGCCAACAACATCCATAATAGTTAAAATATATTATCGTGCTTGGCTCATGTACAAATAAATAACAGATTATCGATAAAATTAATTTATTTCTTCTTTTATACGATGCAAAATATACTCTCAACGCCTATCCCCACTAACCGCCTAAAAAATGTATACGTAGCAATATTTTAATCATAAACTTGGAGGGATAGTCCATCATCCCGTCACCGGCGGTAGCTAAAGCGTGCTCTTGGCACAGTTGCGTTCACGTTGTTGCAGAATGAACGGTTACTCGGAGGCGGTACAGAAAGTGATACAAATAATCACGATTTGCATCGTTGAAAAATTATATCAGGAATTGGAGGAGGTGCAAACAGCGGTGGATGGAGAACGTTGGTCGCAACGCTGCACAGCAGGCGTTTCGATAATAAATTCCTATCTGGAATATCTGGATCCTTCGACGGTATTTTATCAGGGAATAAGTGCACGGGTGGAATATTTGGAGGCTGTCCAGTTCCAGTTAGAATAAAAAAATGAAGAGGCGCATCCGGTTTCAATCTGCACGTGCAATATTGCTGACGATTGCTTAGAATAAAAAAACGAAGAGGCGCATCCGGTTTCAATCTGCACGTGCAATATTGCTGACGATTGCTGCTGTGTGATAACAACTTCAGCGAAGCTCCGTCTTCTGCCGTCTGTTGAGAGCGTAAAACGTGTACGTGGATTTCAACGACAATATGCACTATCCACATCAGGTGTTTGATGTACCCGGTACAGATCTGGTGTTTGATATTCTGTATTTAAAAGATATGAATGGTGAATTATTGCCGAAAGAGATGTGTGTGGGTTCGGTGGATAAACCACAGCGTCAAATGCTGTGGATGGTCTCTCCACCTTATATCATCGAGGTATTGCCGCCCCGGATACGAAGAAGAAATAATTGGCGGACTAAGTACATCCACGGTATACACTGGCTGAGTGGCTGGCTGTATGGGGACGGCATCACGCTCGCTGAACTGTATCAAGAATTACGCGAAATTGCGAAAAGTGTTGGTGAACAATCTCGATTGTACGTGGTAGGTGAGCCGACTGTACAAATCTTAGAACAGGCCACAGGACGCAAATTCATAAACTTGAGCGAACGCGCCAATTGTCCATCACTCGATGTTCCGCCGTCGAAGACATCAAAAGTGTGTCCGTGGCATTGTTCCCTAGAGACGGAGTCCAAAGGCACTCAGTGTGCTCTACGGAACGTTAAAAAACTCCAGCGTTACCTTAACGAGGTCCCACTTCGAAGATCTTCTTTTCGTTAACCCGTAAAGTGAATTGTGTATTTGAAAAAATTGTCGAAGCTGAATGGCACCGGTCGCGTACCGTCCCACCTACCATATAAAAGGATTGCGGAACTGGAACTTCAGAAGATATATAGAATCTCAAGAATGAGAATGGTCAACACCAAACACGGGAGACAAGTGATTGCCGATATAGGTTTGGATTTCAGTGTCTTCATGCCCCTAAGGTTTAGTTTCTTTCTGAACTATAATGACGAAGTGTTCGACGAAATAGCAGAACTTTGTAAAAAAAAGAGTGTAGGGCTGCGATATTTGGGCTCCGTATATAATCGTATTGAATTCATCGATCTAAACTGTACATTGTTACGTCCAGACCGGCGAATATTGAGTTCGCTCGGTAAGAACCATAAATGAGTGATCTCTCTTTCGGGTCAAGGCGTTAGCCCTTTACCCAGGGACGGAGACCTCGCCGTACTGCCGTGGATTTATAAAGGGAAGACGTGCAGAGGTAGTGAGCCTCTGAGAGAACTTACAGGCGAACACAGGTTGCATGCAGAAATAAATGTTTAAGTCTGAGATTTTGTAATACTCACAAAATATATATATTGAATGAAGAAAAGTTCGATGGTACACCGGTTTATGAACTTTGAGCCAACTGGCTCGTTTTTACTAGTTATACTGGACTCTGCCTCGCAGGGCTAGAGATTCGTCGTAGCAGAGCCTTGCTCGCTCTGTGCAGCGGTGATCGTAGTTGCAGGTTCGATGCCGGTGAAGTAACTGATGTTGTTCGGAAACCATGGTCCTTATATACTAGTTTTAGACGATTTTATGACTAAATTGCGTGCCGTTGGTGCATTGTCCCTTAATTCTGAGAAGGGCGAGAATGGGTGTGAGTGAATAGGAATATAGGTTGAAAGAGCATGTGTGAGTGAAAATTGCGTTTAGGTAAGGATTTTATAGACGTGGGGGTTAGAGTGGGGCAGACCTTATGTGTGCTTTAAAGATTTAGAATAATGAGAAAGCATCAACTAGAAATACACGGTAGGGTTTTTATGCATGTGTAATTTAAAGAGAAAGGAGTTTTTACGAGCGCGAGTGATCGAGAGAGAAAGGTTGCGAACGCGAGTGATAGAGAGAGAAAGGTTGCGAGCGCGAGGGATTTGGATACTGAGAATGCATTAAATGAGTAGGGGTTTTTGTGCATGCGTAATTTGGGGAGAAAGGAGATTTTACGAGTGCGAGGGATTTAGATACTAAGAATGCATTAAATGAGTAGGAGTTTGTGCGTGTGTAATTTAGAAAAGAGAGAGAAGATTTTATAGTCGCGCGAGAGTTAGATAATGAGAATACGTGAGTAAGATTAATACAGTGAGTGTAAGGGTTTTGTGCGTGTGCGTGGTTTAGAAAAGAGAGAGAGAGAGAAACGCGAGGGTCAGAGCGAGAGAGTTTTTACGACTGTGAGGGATTAGAGTGAGAGAGCGAATGGGTAGAGGGAATGAACCTTGGAGCGCGCGTCAGTGGCACGTGCGGCTGGTCAACCTAATACAGTGGTTGATAATTTTTGTCTACGATTAGGGTTTTTGGAAAAAATATAGGTGAGATGTTGCGTGGGACGTAACAACATGAAACCTAGCTTTAAGAAATATGTAACTCTGTGCATAATAAAAAAAAGCGGTGCACTATGGCGACAGCTTACACGCACACCCTCTCACTCTCACACCCACAACCTTCAACACATACTCTGTGCTGGAGGAGTAGGGGTAAGAGTGGGACTGCTGCGGAACCTATCCCCACTCTTACCCCCACTATCACCTCGAACTACGCTCTCAACGGGGCTCGAGGAGTGGGGATAGGAGTGGGGGTCGCCATAGTGCACTGCTAACTACTAACCTGTAATCGAGTTGGGTGAGTGTTCAAAACAATAGGAAAAACTAGTGCAATAAATACAACAAAAAAGGGTATGTAGACAGTTCTTCAGAACAGATATAGTATAAAAACTGTGCAGAATGATCAATGTAAGCGGGGGGCGAGGGGGATGTATTACTGGCAAAAACACGTTTTATTATTTTTATTTGTCAAAAACATAAACACAACCAATCCTCCAAGCTTGATTGTTGGTAAGAGTGTTCAGATCATGTAAAGAAATTCCCAGGGTCGAATATGAGAAATTGGAAGAACAGTCCTATTTTTTAAAACAAAAAAATGCTAAAAAAAGTAATATTGATAAAAATGGAACTTCATCTATAATTCGTTATATTTGGACGTAGGGATTTCTTCCATTTTCAAAGCACCCTCATGAACAATCAATCGTAGAGGATTGTTTATGTGTTTTTTCTTCAATTATTGGATAAAAAAAATGTATACTTTTGCCCGTTATCGATGGACCCCACCCCCTCCCTTAAGGGTGCTGCAAATAAATTAAAAAAGAAAACAAATGTGCCAATGAGTAACTCATGTACAATTTCTGGACGTGAGTACTTCGATGTATAAATGGAAGAGAGGTTCGTAAAGACATTTCAACTGATCACATCTATCAGTTATAGATCTGATCGCTGATCCATATTTGCAGTAATATTATTGCAAAGAGGAGGGACAATTGACGCGACTGAATGGGACGAATTACCGGCTTAGAAAAAAGCTTAGAAGGCGTATGAAGAATTACCGACTTAGAGTCATGATATATTTACCATTTGGTCCCCAATTCTTAGAAATCCCGGGTGAGGGTGCATGCCAAATCTTGTAATCGATTTCCACTTCCTTCAGCTGCAGGTGTACCTGAAAATGTACATATTCGCCGCTTAAATTGTGTTGATTCCATTACGATTGCTTAACAAGAGGCCACCATAAAAGATGAATGATTTTTGTCAATAATATAAACTATATTACTTTTTAACTGTTCCCAGTTGTCGAGATTTGTCCGCATCATCGGAAGGATTGCATTCGACAATGTTTCGACTTGTTCGCTCAGTTTTTCTAAGGTCCTTTTCAAATCTTCGTTTTCTCTCAAATTATCTGTTTTTTCAGCAACCTTAGATTTAAGTTTTGATGATCCCTGATGCTTTGATTTGTGTTTCATAGATTCCCTTTTTTCATTCTTCGGACCAGCCCGAACCTATAAGAGATTAAGATGGGCAAGAATTTATATATTTTTAGGACCAATACGTGTAGTACGTCTGCGTTTTATCAATGCGTCAATCAGTATTAAGGGCTTATGCCACATTAAAATTTCGATTTTTTCCTTTTGCTTCCTCATAGAGGAAGCAAAAAAATGCGAAAAAAGTTGAAAATTGAAATTTTCAAATCGCTTCCTCATAAAAGCTGAAAATTGAAATTTTCATATCGCTTCTTCATAAAAGTTGAAAATTGAAATTTTCATATCGCTTCTTCATAAAAGTTGAAAATTGAAATTTTCATATCGCTTCTTCATAAAAGTTGAAAATTGAAATTCGCGACGCTTCCTCTATGAGGAAGCCAAAAATACAGACAATGCTTCCTCATAGAAGAAGCTTCGCGAATTTCAATTTTTTTTTAGTTTATAGTGTCAAGAATATGCAGTTAAATTTTTATGTCGAAAATCAACGAATTACGGAAGTTAGAGACCGTTATGTGGAAACTGGCGGAGCGCTCGAGCAGCGGCGCGGCCGAACTTTAAACGCGTTTTTCTCGAAAAAACGGATTGATGGATTTGTATGCAATTTTGTACGTTTTCATTTTTTTTTTAAATTACAAAAAATAATTGGCAAAAATGATTCAGTTTAAAAGAATGGGTAAAAATGATTTTTTTTTTTTAAATGGCCACCATTCTGAGAATTTTTTCTTTCCCCTTGTCAAGGACCACGTTATATATAATTTGTTAAGAAACAATTAAAAAATTCCATTTTAGATCAAATGACAAGTCGAAATCAGGATCAGCGCAAACGAACTTTCGAAAAAAAATGTTTACGCCGACCGACCAAAGACAGAAAATAACAGTGAAATTGAATGAAAAATTGCTATTTGTTCTTTAATGTGTCCTTCTTCCACCCTAAAAAAATCAAATCGATAAAGCGTGTATTTACCGAGAAAAAATCACGAAATATGCGTCCGTTTTTATATATTTACTGTGGCGTGAGCCCTTAAACAAATTATCAGCATCAAAAGGGTGAATTATTTACTTTCTGTGCAGCTACAGGTTTAATTGCAGGCGCAGGAGGAGGTGGAGGTACAGATTTAGTTGCTACTGTCTCGGCAGTATTTTGGCTACTGCTGTCAATGTTGGTCGAATGATGGTCCAAAAGCTCGCCCTTGGTGACAAATTCATGGATGATTACAGTTTATTTCCAATTCTTTTTAGTATATTCAGGAATGAAATCATATTCATGGAGGAAGCTTCGCGAATAACGGAACATTATGAGAAAGCAATAAAAAAATTTCGATTTTTAACTTTAATAATAGTACATTTCGATACAAGTGCGAAATAGTACATTATGCTACAAAAGAGGAAAATGCACTTCCTCCCGAGTGGCATATACTATTTTTGTCCCGACTATGCTAAAAAGTAGCCGTATTTTTATGCCTGCAACGGCACAATCTTTAGTTGTAGAGCAGCATTTTTTAATTTTTTTGCAATTGTTAATTATTTTTTGGATTTTTCATGCAATTTTTAATTTTTTTTTTAATTTTAAATTATTTTTTGTATTTTTCTTGCAATTTAAAATTTATTTTTTTGTAATTTGAAAAATTTATTTTTTCCCGACTGCGCGAAAATAACCACATTCCTTGCGTGCAATACGGGCGGAAAATAGCCTATTATTGACCCATGATAATTATTAACATGTGCGCATGCGCGGTACAATTTCATTACTCCCTAGGGAGTAATAGGGCTCATTACTCCCTCCCTCCCTCCGTTACTCCCTCTGCAAGGTCTATTACTCCCCGGGCAGAAATGGTCATTGGCGAATATGACGATTTTGCGACGCAAGAAATATGTTTATTTTAACGAAGTCGGAAAAAAAATATCGTATGGCACAAGGGAGGAAGTGCCTTTTCACCTCGTGTGAATTTCTGCCCTCGCTGCACTCGGGCATCAAACTTCCCGCGCAGAAAAAAACAGTCTTGGCGGGAGTCTTATGAAGACTCGTGGCGACAGTCTGGCGCAACGCTGACAAAGCGTCTTGTCAGCTGTCTCAGAAAGTGTATCGGGGAACGTCTTGAAGAGAGTCTTGCCGAGAATCTTAACACGAGTATCCGGTTTGATCCGCACCAAGACTCTTTACAAGACTCTTTGCGAGACTGAACAATCTTTCTCAGACCGTCGTCGAGATTTGAAGCATCGCTAGATTATCGTCGCGAAAAAATCTGAATTGTCCTGGTCAGACTACCGCCGAGACGTTTTCCGTGACTGTCGGATCGTCCTGGGTCTTTTGCCAAGCCCTTTTGCAGGACTGCAGAATCTTACTCATACCATCGCCAAGACCATTTTCAAGAGTCCGGAAACTTTGTCAGACGGTCGCCGAGACTCGCGTATCTCGAACGATTACCCGTATATTATTGACGATAAAATCTGAATCGTCGTTGTCCGACTATGGCCAAGGCTTTTCCCGAGACTGTTGCATCTATCTCGGACCTTCGGCATTCCTCCTTCCAAGATTCTAGAATCTTTCTCAGATTATTGCCAAGACCCTTTTCGAGACTGCAGCATCTTTCGCAGAGTGTCGCCAGGACTCGGTTGGGGACTGCAGAATCTTTCTCACACCGTCGCCGATACCTTTTTCGAGACTACAGCGTTTTCGCAGACCGTCGCCAAGACACCTTCCGGGACTGCAGAATCTTACTCATACCGGCGTCGAAATTTTTTCCGATACTGCAGCATCTTTCTGAGACCGTCGCCAAGATTCCTTCCGGAACTGTAGAATCATTCACAGACCTTCGCCAAAAGGTCCTTGCGGGACCATAATCTTTGTCAGACTGTTGCCGAGACTCTTTTACGGACTACAACATCTTTCGGATACTGTCGTCGAGACCAGTTTAGGGACTACACCATCTTTCGCAGACTGTCGCAGAGACCCTTTCCGAGCCTACAGAATCTTTCTTATACCGTCGTCGAGACCTTTTCCGATAATGCCGCATTTTTATGAAAAATCGTTGCCAATACTCCTTCTAGAACTGGATAATCTTTCTCAGATCTTCGCCAAGAGTCCCTTGCGGGGCATTAGAATCTTGGACAGACTGTCGCCGAGACCCTTTCCAAGACTGTAGAATCTTTGTCAGACTGTCACCGAGACCCGTTCCGATACTGCAGCATCTTTCGCAGACTGTCGCCAAGACTTCCTCCGGGACGGCAAGAATCTTACTCATACCGTCGCCGAGACCCTTTGCGATACTGCTGCATCTTTCTGAGACCATCGCCAAGATTCCTTCCGGAACTTTGTCTGTGTCGCCGAGACCCTTTTAGGGACTACAACATCTTTCGCAGACTGTCGCAGAGACCCTTTCCGAGCCTACAGAATCTTTCTTATACCGTCGTCGAGACCCTTTCCGATACTGCCGCATTTTTATGAGAAATCGTTGCCAATACTCCTTCTAGAACTGCATAATCTTTCTCAGACCTTCGCCACGAGTCTCTTGCGGGGCATTAGAATCTTCGTCAGACTGTCGCCGAGACCCTTTCTGAGACTGTAGAATCTTTGTCAGACTGTCACCGAGACCCGTTCCGATACTGCAGCATCTTTCGCAGACTGTCGCCAAGACCTCGTTCGGGACTGCAGAATCTTACTCATACCGTCGCCCAGACCTTTTGCGATACAACAGCATCTTTCTGAGAACGTCGTCGAGACTCTTTCCGATACTGCCGCCTTTTTATGAAAAATCTTTACCAATACTCCTTTATTACTGAGTAATCTTTCTTAGACCTTCGCCAAGATACTCTTGCGGGACTACAATCTTTGTTACACTGTCGCCGAGACTCTTTCAGAGACTGTACAATCTTTGTCAGACTGTTTCCGAGACCCGTTCCGAGTCGCAGTATCTTTCGCAGAGCGTCGCCAAGACTCCTTCTGGGCAGTCGCTGAGACTATTAAGAGTCTCGAGACCCTTAAGAGTGGCCCGACTCTTAAGACTCTCGCCAAGATTCTTGGTCAGATAATGTTCACAAAATACTCCAAGACTCTCGCCAAGACTCTCGTCAAGACTCTCGCCAAGACTCTCACCAAGACTCTCGCCAAGACTGTCAACAATACTCTTAGTAAGACTCTTTCCACGACTCTGCCTTTTCGCGTTCGCGCTGCTCGGTACGTATCGGGAGGTGAATTATCGCACTGATAATTTGCCTCCCCTATAGTAACACGATGGCGCACCTGCCGTGTGGCGCCGGACGGTCTTACCCATCTGTCTTACCCATCCGTGCGATGACCGACTACTATTTGTAACATGTAAAATCAATGTCGGTCAAGCAATAATTGTAAATAATAATTACTTTCAACATTATTTTCGATTAAATTAAATATATATTTTGTCAACTAAATCGTTCCCATAAGACGCTTGGAAAGAGTCTCGCAAGACTCTTGCAACGAGTATCTCAAGACTCTTGACAAGAGTTTCTCAAGACTCTTGACAAGAGTTTCTCAAGACTCTTGACAAGAGTTTCTCAAAACTCTTGATAAGAGTCTTGGAATGCTTTTGGCAAATAATGTTAAAGTGATCAAAGTTATTATTATTGATAACTATTGCTCGGGGACATTGATTTTACATGTTTCAAAAAGTGGTCGGTCATCGCACAGTCCCAGCGAACGAAAAATTCCGGACCTGTTCAGTCCCCTCGAATACACGGGTAAGACCGTCCAGCGCCACACGGCAGGCATGCCACCGCATTACTATAAGGGAGGCGAATCCTTGGTGATACCGAGCGAAGCGAACGCGAAATGGAACTGTCTTGGAAAGAGCCTTCACAAGACTCTCGGCGGGTCTTGACGAGTCTTGCCGAGACTCCTGGCGGATCTTGGCGAGACTCATAGCAAACGACGTGAAGAGAGTTTTGGCGACAAAGAGTACAACGTGATATGTAATGTTTTGCGATGGTCTGAGGTCAGTTCCATAGTATTAGAAAAACTCTTAAGAATATATAAGATATTTAAAGAATTTCGATGCGATATTATAAAGAATTCGGTGCGAATCAGATCCGTTAATTTTGTCAAGATGCTTCGCAAGCCGCTTGGACTGCGTCTCCCCGGGACTCTCGCCAAGAGTCGTGATAAGACCTCCGTAAGACCTTTTCCGCGTGGAATATATATATATATATATATTCCGTATGTATTAGGAATATATATATATTCCTAATACTCCTATATATATTCCTAATACTATATTCCCAAGACTCTTTTTTATTTGTTATTATTTAACGTCGCATCAACTGCTATGGTTATTAGCGACGGCCCAAGACTCTTGCCAAGACTCTTGCCAGGACTCTTGCCAGGACTCTTGCCAGGACTCTTGCCAAGACTCTCACCAATACTCTTGCTAATGCTCTTGCCAATACTCTTGATGAGGCCTTTTCCGCATGGGAGTTTCGGAAAGGTCTCGGTGACAATGTGACGAAGATTAATCTTATCTCATTAAACTATAAAATATTTTACAGTTTAGAAAGGGTCCTTGGCGACGGTCTAAAGATGCTGACAATGGTCTCGGTGACGGTCTCAGGAAAATTATGCGGTCCTAGGAAGCAGGATGTAGAAAGGATCCAGAAACACTGCAGATTTCCAGGGCTACAGAATTCGCGTGAGACTGTTGCTGGGAGCCCATTCTCTCGGACCGTTGCCATGAAAAAGGTAGTGGACATGGGATATAAGTAAATATGCAGGTACTAAATATAATGGTTCTAATTGAACGGATCGTTTATTTATTTATGTATTATTTTAATCAACGAAGAAATAAACAATAAGTGGGAGCAGAAAACAAACTTTTTTCGACATAACGAGGTCATGAAAAACAAACTAGTCGTCATCCTCGTCATGATCATCGTTGTCCTTATAATCATTCTCATCATCGTGCTCATCGTCGTGTGTGGAGCCTTGAAGTCGAACATTTTTCGACGTCGACGGCTTCGGGTTCCGTAAGTTACCAATTTGGTTATTGAGTAGCCGAGTGTACTGCGCCGGGTCGAGCAGGGGTCTACAGGTTTCATCCACGTAATCTAAATACAGACAGTCATATTTTTTAGCACATTTAACCGAATGATGCTATACAGTACGCCATCTCTAAACTAAAGCTTAACGTTTTGCTGAACCTGCCGGCGACGGAGGTTAAGTCAAGAAAAGGCGAATTCGCGCTTATATTTCCATATGAAGGCCAGTAACTAATAAACTGTAAGCTACAAAACCTATCATAGTATGTGAGAAGGTAAATACGATTAAATGCCAGGCATTTGATTGGATTATGCAAGAAATTACACGCGCGAAGGAAATGGGAGACCAGTTGTCGCCGGAGGCGATAAGAGACGCTCGTCGTAGGGACACGAAAACGAGAATGTTGGAAGAGCGCGGAGCAGATTAGTAAGATCAAGAAGACAGATAAAAATGCTATTAGTATTTTTTCAACAAGCGTTGAAACCGAAGGTCTATAATAAGCTTGCTCTTAACAAGTAAAAATAGATAGATAGATAGAAACGTTTATTTCGTGTTCTGAGGCCGGAGCCCCCTAAGAACACCGTGCCAGTACAAAATAAGCAACACAATAAAAACAAGAAAATAATAACAAAGAAGCAAAGTAATAATAGAATAGAATAATACTAGAACAGAATAATAATAGTAATAATTGAATAGAAATAATAATAACATAAACAATGATAGAGAAAAAACAACAGAAAATAATGATAATAATAATAATAATAGAATAGAAAAGAAACAATAATAATAGAATACAGCAACAACGCAAAAAAGCAAAGATACAAAGAAAGCTTACCCCATCCCCTCAAGCAACAGGGCCATATGGGCCCGCTTAAACAGCCCGACAGAGCCAAGCCGCCTGATCTCCGGCGGAATAGAATTCCACAACCGAGCAGCGAAGGCCACGAAGGACCTCCGCAACCCCTCAGTCCGGCAAAAAGGCACCACGCAGTCGATACTGAGCGCTGGTCTCCGCAGGCTCCGATCAAGGACGCGAACCGGCAGCCCAATCCTCTCAAACAGATAGCCCGGCCGGCCGTCCGCACGCACCGCAAACACAAACAAAGCAAGAAGAAGCTTCCGACGGTCGACGATCCTGAGCCACCCCAGGCGAGCCAAGTAAGGCGTGATGTGCTCGTCCCGTCTCGCTCCAACCACAAACCTCACACCACGATTGAGGCTCCTCTGAAGCACTGACTCAAGCTCCAACGGAAGGTCCGTCAGCAGCAGGCAACAGTAATCGAGATGCGGAAAAACCAAGGAGGTGACCAAGGCCCTCCGCACCGACGCCGGCAACCGGCTGCGGCATAGCTTAAGCTGGTAGACGACCGAGTGAACCTTCCTCGCCACGCGATGAACGTGCTCCCGCCATACCAAAGACCGATGCAGCCGAACTCCAAGGCACGTCACTCCGAGAAGGGCACGACGTCCCCACCCACGAGAACAGGCGGCACGTCCCGCTCAAGCAGCCGGCCCACAATCCTCGCCGACCCAAAGACCATCGCCCTCGTCTTCCCAGGGTTGAGACGCAAACCGCAGGACGCACTCCACCGGCCAACAGCAGCAATGGCGACATTCAAACGGCTGATGCACTCCGGCAGCTGAAACGGGAAACACCGGCAGTAGATTTGCAGGTCGTCCGCGTAAAAGCTGTAGCTACAGTCGGCACGACGTCCCCGAGACCCTGAACGAACACAGAAAACAGCAAGGGCCCAAGGACTGAGCCCTGAGGGACCCCCGAGCGGAGGGCCCCCCAACCAGAGCAAGCCCCCTCCCGCCCCCGCACAGCCTGAGAACGCCCGCCCAGGTAGCTCCCGAACCAAGCCACAGCAGACGGCGCAAAATTCAGCCTCACGAGCTTTCCCAGCAGGATACCGTGGTCCACACAGTCGAACGCCTTGGAGAAGTCAAAAAAGACTATTGGCATCACGAGTCGCTGATCCATGTGGGCGTTCCGACCTTGCGGAACGCCCGACGAAGCCGATCCTGCCGCCTCATACGCTCAAGCAGCTCCCCCGTAAGCCACGGCGCCACCCGACGCCTCAGAGTGACCCTCTCCTCCGGCGCATGCACATCCAAGACCCGCGTAACAGCCTCGCTCAGTAATCGAACCTTGTCATCCACCGAGACAGACTCGTAAAAAGGCCGCCAATCCTGCCCAGCCAAATCACGACGGAACGCCGCAACATCCATCCGCCCAAGACACCGCCCGAGGAACGATTCAGCGACCCGCCGAGGCGCGCCGACAGCGTACCGGATATAGATAAGGTCGTGCCGGGAAAGAAAAGGCACCGGGTATTGCCCAACATCAGCCACCCCGGAAGCATCCGCAACGAAACACAGGTCAATCCGAGTGCTGACAGAAGCCGTGTGGTGAGTAGGCCCATGCTGCACAAGATGAAGCCCGTTCGATGAGACGAAGTCCAGGAGATCCCGAGAGCCGGTCGATAGGACATCAACATTGTGATTGAAATCGCCCATGACAATCACATGCCGGAACTCAGGAAGAAAGGCGGTGAAAACCCCCTCGAACTGCCGCAGTGAGCCTGCCCCCGGCGGCCGATACACCACACCGAGCAGAATCTTCGCCTGGCCCAGAAAAGTAACCTGAAGAAGCATAAACTCCGGCTCCCCTCGACAGCCGGCTGATTCTGCGATGACCCTCGCCCAGACATCTTGGCGAACGTAAACCCCGACGCCTCCACCCACAACGCCGACCCGATCCCGACGCAAGAGCGTGTAGCCGCGCAACGCCACCATAGAGTCCGAAATTTCCGACCGAAGCCACGTCTCGCTAAGGCAGATAATATGATACGCACGCGCAGCAAAATGCAGCCGAAACTCATCAAAGTGCGGGTAGAGCGACTGGCAGTTCACGTGGCACACCATCAGCCGAGACGACGAAGAAGTCCCACTAGCCATAATTCACAAGGCGCGCCTTTTCCGAGATCCTCCTCCGCAGGATCGGACAATCCACCGCATCCGTAGCAGCATGGCCAGTCACAGGGAGCTTTGCAGCTCTGCAGTTCGCACACACGGGCGTCTGCTCAAACGCCGAACACCTCCGAGTCTCGTGAGGCCCCGCACAGCGGCTACAGCGAGGATCGTGACGGCACTCCGCCGCAATGTGGCCAAAATTGCAGCACCGGAAACACTGAAGCACCCGGATGTGGTCCTCCACGTAACAGGTGTTCCAGCCAAGCGAAATACTCGGCAATGCAAGCAGCCGCTTCCGGTTCTCCGCCGACGTCTCGATCACACACCGCGTAAACCTTCGCCCCGCCGCCGGATACACGTACACGACCCTCGTGCCCTCCGCGTCACAGCCCTGGAGATTAAGCGCGACCAGGTTCGCCACAATCGTATCACGAGACATCGCCGCCGGAACGTTCCCCAACCGAGGCCGCGGGTTGAGCTTAACATCGTCCTTGACCTGAAGTCCCGCCTCCCGAATAGAGTCCAGATCCTTCAGCCTCTGCAGGTCCCCATCGCGAGCGTGCACCCGCAAGCCATTGTTCCGCACCCGAGAGACGTGGGAGATCGTTATCCCCAGGGCTACAGGTCCACAGAACCCTGCAGAGCATGCCTTGTGGCTTCACCGGTAGCGAAGCGCGCCGCATCCGCCTCCCTGGGCTCGACAATCACCCGATTTTCAGGGCACCGCGGCAAGGTGACCGTTGGACCGTTCGGGTATCGAATCTGGGCCGGACCATCCCCCGCGACAGCTTCCGCAAACGTGCGACCCCCGAGCTCCGCAGCTGCAGGCTGAGCCCGAATAGCACCCTCAAGCCTACGAGCCTGATGATCAAACAGAGATCCACATGCGACGACCGCCTCAAATTTGGCCAGCAACTGCAAGTACGCCGTTGAAACCGCATGAAAGTTCTCATGGTAGGTCTCCAAGCAGATCTCGGCCGTCCTTCGCCGCGGCGCCGTCACATCAGACGTCGCCATGATCGTTGTAAGAGACAGCTTCGCCTCCGTCAACGAGTGCAGCATATCAGTAATGTCTCCCGAAGAAATAGGAACATCTCGCAGGACCCGAAGAGCCTCCTCAGCTCCATACGCAGATCTTCGCGGCGTTGACTCCGGCGATACAGGCGAAGAGTCCTCGTATACCGACGACGCGCTACCTCCAACGCCCGAGCGCAGCGTCGGCGGCGACATACCGACCGAGCCAAAGATAGCCCAGCACGAGCTCCCACGCCGCACGACAGATGTCGCCCGAACCGCCAGCAAGCACCCAAGAGCGCAGGCGCAACACCGACAGCCCGATACGCACCCACACAGCCAAGCCCAAGCAGAGGTTAGGGGACCAGAATGCACACGAAAACCGCAGCCAATGACCAACCGCGATGCACAAGAGGCGCAGAAATGCACCTCACAGATAGCAGAGGGCAGGCAGCAGCGCTGCCATGAAAGCAGGCCCCAACGGGGCAGAAAGCGGCAGAGAAAAACAGAAAATCCAGCAGCGAAAAACGACACGTCAGCTGTCTACTTACGTACACATGTGTGCTAAAAAAAATAAACTAAAATACACTAGGGAGGGAACAAGCCGCCTTAATTAAAAAATGTAAGACTGAAGTAATAAAGCTCATTTAATCGTACACCACGGAGATTAATATGTCGAGACGGTTCTAACATCCAACTCTGATCAAATCGTGAAAATCGAAAAGTCGATTAATCTACTGTCGCAGATATCGCTACGGGCATTAACTTACACTTTACAGCGTTTAGGATTCTTTTCGGAATTCCTTTTTTGCTTTGTGTTCCTCGAGCCGTCATATGCACCAATTTTTCTGGCCCGATCAGATACAACATTAACTTCCTCACTGCTTCACCAGGCTTCTTCCTCCACCGACGAATGAGGGTAAGCTCAGCCGAGTCCACGTAGACTCCAGATCCCGGTTGAATTTCGATCTGCAATGTAGTAAAGAATCGATTCGTTTAAGGCCTGGTGTCGGTTTAATCTTGATTATAGATTGAATAAAAAATATTTTTTTCATTACGCCAAAAATAATAATATATTTTCTCTGAATTCAATACGAGATATTGTTGAATTTGTCCCAATATTCTTATCGGTTTCACGGTCAGGCCTTACCTAACTGTGAGTCCAATACGAATATCGGGGTAAGTTTATACAATGGTCGAAAAAAAAAATACCGGCATTATCCTGTGTTCATGCTAGTCTTCATGTAAGTTATATATGTATGTCAAGTTATAGTTTGATAGCTTACACGAGTTATGTAGATTTTCTAGCACTTATAGATATTTTTTAAGCAATTAAAAACCACATAAAATTACCAAAAACGTATGATTGCTACACGCGTGTTAAATTTCAGCACTACAGATCAAGTAACCGAAAACAAGTGAATACCTCTCCTCGTTTAGGACCACACTTGGGACGCTCGTAATTGGGACTGCTGTACCGAGCGGGAGTATGTCGAGCTCCGTGGTACTCATTACGTCCACGTTTTCGCCTCGGTGACGTTGGTGACCCTTCCGGCAACGTTTGAGGAGATTCTTCCGGGGATGTTGGCGGTGAATGTTGGGGCCGTTTGTACCAGTACGTATCCCGACCCTTTCTTGATGAAGTGGATTCTGCAGATGTAATTAAACACAAGATCCGTCCATTTTTAAGTGTGCAGCAACAAAGAGTTTACATATGATCTTGAGGACTATGAACATTCGATTTTTCGTATAATTCGAGTAAACACTGAGGCATAGAGCCCAAATTTGACATGGGATTGGGACTAACAGAGTACAATGTTTGGTATTAAATTTGGCGAAAATGTATCGAACCGTAAAAACTTTAAGACATTTTGAAATTTTAGAATTGCTCGCCAGATTTGTATTTTACGTCCGACGAGTGTTTCTGCACCAAATATCGTTCAAGGGGTAGAATAAATTCGAGATTCGTCATCAGCTGGAAAAAATACATGACATTGTCTCAAAACGACGAATTATGCAAATTTCAGTTAGCGCTTTTCTACAATAAATTTTGCGGGAATTTTGACCGTTTCAATTTCGTGAGATGTAGAAATTTGTTAATGTTACGAAAAAGCTCCAAAGTGCTTTCTGCGCATGGCTTTGCACATGGCTTTCTCATTTCGTATAATTTTGCTTATAGCTTGCTCAGTGAGCAAGCCGAAAATCGATCAGCGAACTTTCTCATAAAGAAAGCTTTATAATTATAAATGATAAAAAATGAGGAAGCCATGAGCAAATTACTTTGCAGCTTTTTCAGTTACTAACTACGATTCCGAGGGGACTACGACCAATCAACGTAAATTGTTTGTATGGAAAATAAATTTAAAAAACTCGTAACTCGTTTGTATAAAAAAATGTTTACATCTATCAATCAAACCATTTTTATAGTAATGAACTATGAGAGAACCCTTGTTCCCAATATCCTGCCTTGTCAGCCAGGACATTGGAAACAATAATTCTCGTAGGTTCATCTTGCTAGGAATAATTTAAAGTAAAAATAAATCAATCTTACCTTTGCTGTGCTTGGACGATGACGTTGAAGCCATTTTGGAAAGGAGCTGATCATGTTTGTCGAGACGTTTCTTATTATCACTGAGGAAACTCAGAATCTTCGACAGTACTGGTTCGAGCGGTGCACCAATAACTATTGGACCTGTTCGTTCAATTAAATAAAGACATAATAGTATATTATGCTACAAGGGAGGGAAGTGCGTCTTATCAGCGAGTGTGAAGTTTGATGCCCGAGCGAAGCGAGGGCAGAAATTCACACGAGGTGAAAAGGCACTTCCTCCCTTGTACCATACGATATTCTTCTCCGACTTCGGTAAAATAACCACATTTCTTGCGTCGCAAAATCGTCATACTCACCAATGACCATTTCTTCCGCGGAAGTAACAGAGCCTGCAGAGGGAGTAATGCGCCCTATTACTCCCTAGGAAGTAATGAAATTGTACTGCACACGCGCACTGGTCAATAATGATCATCGGTCAATAATAGGCTATTTTCCGCCCGTACTGCACCCAAGGAATGTGGTTATTTTAGCGCAGTCGGGAAAAAATAAGTTTAGATGCTATGAATAAAGAAAATCCGCTAATTCAAATTTTACCTTTGACTATTCATAATACGAATCCTTCAAGAATACGAAAACAGTTTATCACGCCTAAAATTGTTTATATCCCCCTCCCACCTGATTTTATCCGATATTATGATACGTACTTGTACCATCCGACGACTCTTGCATGGGCGTAAAAACGTTGTCAACGACGCTCTTGGTCATTCCATCCACGGAGGAGGGTTGAGAGTGATCCATTGGAGTCACACCTTTAAGGGAATCGAACTGTTATTAAAGTCGAATTTCTTTGTACAGTATTAAAGCATGGTGGCCGTTTTTACCCCGGAAAAAAATTTCCTGACTTTTCACTGACCAATTAAAAATGTTCTCTGACCAAACTTCTAACGACGTCTATTAAAAAAAAAATTAATGATCCAAATGAAAATGCCTAATTGTTGTATAATGTTTCATTCTTTTTTTTCGAAATGATCGCAATTTTTTTAAGGCTTCCTTTTAAGTACTTTTTATTTATTTTTAGAAGGTTTGGCAACAATTTACTTTTTCCCTGACCAATTTTGAAATTCCCTGACTTTTCCCTGATTCCCTGACCGATTTTTTGTTTCCCTGACTTTTCCCGGTTTTCCCTGACCGCGGCCACCATGTAAAGTATCTCTGTATGTGTATGTGTATATGTGCATGTGCCCCAGACCCAAAAAATCGAACTCATATTTTGAGAACGGCTTGAGCAATCGAGTTGACATTTCTAATGTAGATACTGGGGTACGAACTGGGATACTCTTTGTACGAACCCGAAGATTTGAGCGAATTTCCGAGATCGTACTGTACTATACCAAATTTGGTCATTTTTTAAAGAATATTTTTCAATTGTTAGACCTAATTAATGGTACATTATTCTTATGATATTTTTATACATATATTTACATTTAGTTAGGAGTTACTTCGAAACTTTAGTTCAGCCCATTTCGAAAAACGACGTATTTATGTACAATGAGAGAATACTCTGTGAACCTTTCAGTTTTTTTCCAAAGTGCCATAATTGGCAAAAAAAATGTTGTCTAATTTCAACGAGGGTAAACCCGCCAATGAATGGACAGTTAAGCAGACGAAAAAGCCAATGAATAAACGTTTTTTATGTACGTGCTCTTATGGAAAGTGTCCATTCATTGGCCCTGTCAATTCATTGGCTGGTTTACCCGATATGTCACGCAAACTGATTTGTAAAAATTAGAACTTTTATGTAACAACTTTTTTTTACTGTAAATTACATATTGTTCGAGATATAGCCGTACAAAATAGTTATTTGTATGACAAGGGCACAGAAAGGGAGTTCTTGACGAGTGTGAAAATGCCTGCACAAAGGCATTGACACGAGTTAACTCCCTTTTCTCCGCCCACGCCATTCACATAATTTTTCCTAACAAATTCACGAAATCGCGGTTTTTCATTTTTAGGAAATGTGCGTAGAAAGGTACTTTCTGCGCAAAAAGACCCCGTTGGTTTTATACGGATGCGCAGTATTTTTCCCGCACGCGATACGATAAAGTACCTTTCTGCGCACACTTCACAGGAATGGACAGCGGGATTTTACGTGCATGTGTTAGAAAAAGAAATTAGAGCTTTTAAAAAATGTATTCATATTTCAAATATTCACGGGGAATCACACAGATACTGCAAGCGCGCAAGCCAACGTAAGTGCTAGTATAAGTTATAAGTTAGTTTACAGTATATGTTACTGTAAACTAACGTAAGTAATCGAACCTTTACGAATCGACGAATCTGAACCATCTTCTTGCCTCGTAGTCGGTACCGTGTGCTTCAATTTATCATCGCTCGTCCTTTTCTTCCCGCCAAGTGAGCCCTCTTCGGGAACTTTACTTGTGTGTGAGGATTTGGGTTTTTCTGATTTTTGTGTTAAAATGGATGTTTTACATACAGGAAATGAGGAAGCTATCGATAACCCAAAGTGAGGGGAAAAAAATCAAAGGAAATTGATATGAAAATGTCGATATTAATTTCATCTCCTCGATGTTCTGTTTAAATGACAAAAAAATTGTGATTTTAGCATCAGATGCCAATAATTAGTTAACAAAGACTTAAAGTCATGTTTAGAAAAACATCATTTGTGCAATTTTGATATTGCTCCCTCACCAGTTCATTTATATTACAAAGCTTACTTTACGAAGAGGCCACAACATTACAGAACACACCATCCCATAGAAAGATTTGTGAATAATGAAAATCAACGAGGTAGCACTGTGATGTTTGCAATAATAATGACACTTCTTCCACATTTAGTCTTAGCATATAGCATCTTTCATCTTCCAATTGCAAAAAATATTAAATTTTATTCTAACCTTTACGACTCGATGAATTCAGTGGTTCCGTCATCGGATCGATATCAATTTCTCGCAGTTGCTCCGAAGATGATCCAATCTTTGTCAACATACCACCGGTCTTCCTTTTCTTTTCACCGCGAGAGTCAACTTTAAAAAATCGTATTTGTGTATAAGTGCCAGTGTCTGATTATTTTCATGTTTAAACGAACGTATTCATTGAATACACAAGACGATAGTCAATAGAACAATAAGGGAAAATACTAATTAAAGGCCAGGCAAATACACATGTAATTGAGATAAAAATATGGATTGCAAGTTCTCTTCGGGAACTTTACTTGCGTGGGAGGGTTTGGCTTTTGCCGGTTTTTGTGTTAAAATGGATGTTTTACATACAGGAAGTGAAAAACTATCAATGACACAAAGTGAACAAAGAAACAAATCAAAGGAGACTGATATGAAAATGTCGATAATATTTTCATATCGTGCATGTGCCGTTTAAATTGTTGAGCAAGTGAGTTCTCGGACTCATATCTCCCGCGCCTGCGTCGCAGTGTGATAGGGAGAACGACGAGAAGCTTCTGTACATGAGGTAGCGCTGCTGTCGCCACGAACCGGAAGTGCTAGTCGTACCATGACTTCTGAGAGAAGCAGAGCCTCGTGTCTGTCGCGCTGTATTATCACGTTAAGAAAATAAAAGTCTGTTCTATTTTTCTCATCCAAGATAATCGTGTGTAATCTTTATTCCTGAACCATCACCTTAGAGTCCACTGGGTAACTGGGAAAACTCAACAGGTTATGGGCCCAGGCGTTCTGGAATAAAAATAGTATCGGTTATCGTGTCGCGCGGGAGAAAATCGATCGAGTCGCGGGGCACGTGGCAGCCATCTTCCGTGAGTGTTCTGTCGAATACGAGAATCGTCTCGTACAGTATATCGGAGATAACGTGCGGGGTCGCGACGAGGAAAAATGTCGAACGAAGTATCAGTGCGACATGTGGAGAAGCTGGACGGTACAAACTTTATCACTTGGAAGTTCGAAATGTTGGCTCTGTTCCGGTCGGCGCGAGTGCACCAGGTAGTAAGCGGCGCGGATGTGTTGGCGGCAGACGCTACTGCGGTGCAGAAAAACGCGTGGGAGGAAAAGGACGCAAGTGCGAAAGTGTTAATTTCCACGACTCTCGAGAGATCGCAGAAAATCTCTTTAATTACGTGTGAAACCGCGAAACAAATGTGGGACTCGCTCTGCAGTCAATATGAACAGAAATCGGGGTCAAGTAAGTTCCTCTTGCTGAAAAAGTTTCAGTCCTACGCGATGGAACCGGGAGACAATGTGATACAGTACGTGTCGAAAATAACAAATCTCGCGCTACAGTTGAAAAACGTCGGCAGGGAGATGCCTGACGACATCGTCATGGCGAAGATTCTCTCTGGATTGCCGTCGAGCTATAGTGGGTTTCAATCGTCGTGGGAGAATGTCGATGAAGATAAACAAACAATCGGTAGATTGACGGAGCGGCTCGTGAGTGAGGAAGCGAGGCACGGAAGGGGTGACGACTCAGTGGAAGTGTTATCGGCGGTTAAAAACGGTGGCGCGAAGAAGAAAGCACGCGGTGCATCGGGCGCAAAATCGAAGCCGAAAAGAGACCTGAAAGACATCAAATGTTTTAAGTGTAGTGAAAAAGGGCATTACGCGCGGGATTGTCCGAAAAAGAAACAAAGCGGTGGTGAAGGAGATGGCGGGAGTCCGAAGTATGTGCTAGTGGCAACGGTCGACGAGTGTGAGGTGAAAGCGCGGGAAAATCGCGTCGGTATATCGTCGGAGCAAACTAGGAAACTACTGGAGGTCGATAAGCACGATGCCTGGCTGGCCGACAGCGGAGCATCGAGACACATCTCGCATCGCCGCGAGTGGTTCGAAACTCTCCGCACGGGCGTCGGTGGCACTGTTGT
Organism: Ichneumon xanthorius; assembly: GCA_917499995.1. Classification (NCBI taxonomy): domain Eukaryota; kingdom Metazoa; phylum Arthropoda; class Insecta; order Hymenoptera; family Ichneumonidae; genus Ichneumon; species Ichneumon xanthorius. The sequence continues at coordinate 1,150,994 of CAKJTD010000007.1, forward strand.
GCTAGGCAACGACGGTGAGTGCTCGATAGAAGGAGAGGGGACGATAATTCTCGAGGCGTACGTCAACGGCGAGTGGAGCAGCGTTCGAATAGAGGGCGTTCTTTACGTACCGGAAATCAAGAAGAATTTGATCTCGATAGAGAACATGTGCGAGGAAAGGATGCTTTATCGGAATCGACGATACGTTGCTGACAGTGTCGTGTAAAAACAAAGTGATCATGGCAGGCGTGCAACAAGAAAACGCGATCTATCGTATGTTCGTTCGAGTGAGATTGCCGAGTGAAGACGCCGAGGCGAATGTGTCATCGATCGATCTCAAAACCTGGCACGAACGTCTGGGACATGTTGGTGCGCGCGCTCTACAGGACATGGTCCAAAACGGTCTTGTTGACGGAGTGAAGTTGAAAAATACTGACAAGTTCTTTTGTGAGCCATGTCAGCTGGGAAAGGCGCATCGACTGCCGTTTCGCGAAAATTCGAGTGCGCGGGCGACCGAACCCGGCGAGTTGGTACACTCGGACGTGTGTGGGCCAATCCAAGTGACATCTCAGGGAGGTGCGAACTTTTACGTGACTTTCATCGACGATGCCTCGGGTTTTTGTACTATCTATTTTTTGAAACATAAGAACGAAGTTTTCGGAAAATTTAGAGCGTACGATCGTTTGGTCGAGAACAAATTCGGCAGGAAGCTACAAACGATACGCTCGGACAACGGAGGAGAGTACAAAAACAAGAAGATGGCGGACTATCTCGAGGCTCGAGGAATCACGATGGAGAATACGGCGCCGCATACACCACAACAAAACGGTCGAGCTGAGAGGGCAAGCGCATTGGAAGGCTGTGAAGCGTATTTTCTCGTATTTAGTCGGAGCTAAAAGTCGCGGAAATACTTACTCGAGCGGAGGCAGTGAGCCGGAGCTCGTCGGGTATTGTGACGCGGATTTCGCGGGAGACGTAGCGACGCGCAGATCGACCACGGGGTATGCGTTCAGTTTTGCCAACGGGCTAATCACGTGGTCTAGTCAGAGGCAGAAAATCGTGACGCTGAGCACCACGGAGTCGGAGTACGTGGCGGCTACAGCGGCCGCGCGAGAGGCTGTCTGGCTGAGGAGATTGCTCGTAGAAATCGGTTCGCGCTGCGAGGATGCGACTGTAATCTGGGTGGATAACCAAAGCGCGATTAAACTCACACGAAATCCCGAATTTCACAAACGTACTAAGCATATTGACGTTAAATATCATTATGTTCGTGAAAGAGTAGCTAGTCGTGAGATCGAGATAAAGTATGTACCTACGGAGTATCAGCGTGCGGATATATTTACCAAAGCATTTGCCAAGGGTGCAATTTAACAAGTTATGTAGTATGCTAGCGATAGTGAGTGCTCGAACGGTGAGTGTGTTGAGCAAGTGAGTTCTCGGACTCATATCTCCCGCGCCTGCGTCGCAGTGTGATAGGGAGAACGACGAGAAGCTTCTGTACATGAGGTAGCGCTGCTGTCGCCACGAACCGGAAGTGCTAGTCGTACCATGATTTCTGAGAGAAGCAGAGCCTCGTGTCTGTCGCGCTGTATTATCACGTTAAGAAAATAAAAGTCTGTTCTATTTTTCTCATCCAAGATAATCGTGTGTAATCTTTATTCCTGAACCATCACCTTAGAGTCCACTGGGTAACTGGGAAAACTCAACATAAATGACAAAAAAATTATGATTTTAGCATCAGATGGCAATAATTAGTCAACAGAGACTTAAAGTTATGTTTGGAAAAACATCGTTTGTGCATGTTGTAATTTGCGCAATTTTGACATTGCTAAGCAGTTAATTTATATGACAAAGCTTCCTTTACGAAGAAGCAAAAACATTACAGAAGACACCATCGCACAGAAAAAGAATTGTGAATAATGAAAATCAACGAGGTAGCACTTTGATGTTTGTAATGTTCACGGCATTTCTTCCGCATTTAATCTTAGCACACAGCATCTTTAATCGTTCAATTGTATAAAATAAAAAAATTCATTCTAACCTTTACGATTCGATGAATCCAGTGGTTCCGTCGTCTGATCGGTATCAATTTCGAGCAGTCGTTCCGGAGATGACCCCACCTTTTTAAAAAAACCACCGGTCTTCCTTTTCTTTTCACCGCGGGAATCTTAAAAAGTCGTATTTATGTATAAGTGCCAGATTCCGATCATTTTCGTGTTAAAACAAACGTATTCATTGAATACACAAGACGATAGTCAATAGAGTAATAAGGGGAAATACTAATTAAAGGCCAGGCAAATACACATGTAATTGCGATAAAAATATGGATTACAAGTTCTCTTCGGGAACTTTACTTGTGTGGGAGGGTTTGGCTTTTGCTGATTTTTGTGTAAAAATGGATGTTTTACATACAGGAAGTGACAAACTATCAATGACACAAAGTGAAGAAAGAAACAAATCAAAGGAGACTGATATGAAAATGTCGATAATATTTTCATATCGTGCATGTGCCGTTTAAATGACAAAAAAAATTTTGATTTTAGCATCAGATGGCAATAATTAGTCAACAGAGACTTAAAGTTTTTTTGGAAAAACATCGTTTGTGCATGTTGTCATTTTCGCCATTTGCGCAAATTTGACATTGCTAAGCAGTTAATTTATATGACAAAACCTCCTTTACGAAGAAGCAAAAACATTACGGAAGACTATGTTTAAGGAAAAAAAATAATTTGAGCATTTTGTCATTTGCGCAATTTTGACATTGCTGAGCAGTTAATTTATATGACAAAGCTTCCTTCACGAAGAAGCAAAAACATTACAGAAGACACCATCGCACAGAAAAAGATTTGTGAATAATGAAAATCAACGAGGTAGCACTGTGATGTTTGTAATGTTCGCGGCATTTCTTCCGCATTTAATCTTAGCACACAGCATCTTTAATCGTTCAATTGTAAAAAATTAAAAAATTAATTCTATCCTTTACGACTCGATGAACCCAGTGGTTCCGTCGTCGGATCGATATCAATTTCTAGCAGTCGCTCCGAAGATGATCCCACCTTTTTCGAAAAACCACCGGTCTTCCTTTTCTTTTCACCGCGGGAATCGTCTTAAAAAGTCGTATATATGTATAAGTACCAGATTCCGATCATTTTCATGTTAAAACAAACGTATTCATTGAATATACAAGACGATCGTCAATAACGCGAGAGGAAAAAAGACTAATTAAAGGCTAATTTAAGGCTAAGAGTCGCCTTAAACAAATTGTATTTGTGTATAAGTGCCAGATTCTGATTGTTTTCATGATTAAATGAACGTATTCATTGAATACACAAGACAATTGTGTATTGACAAGCAAGCAAAAGGAGAAAAGACTAAATTAAAGGCACGGCAAATACGCATGTAACTGAGATTGAAATCGGGATTCCACTACCTCATTTATATAGCTAATGCTATTTAAATGATTAAAGGAATCGTAATTTCATTGTCGCAGAATTTATAATAGTCTGCAAAACGTAAGTGTATATTTTTGAAGTGAAACTTTTTCAGGGACGTTTACCCACTTTTAGGGTAGAGTAAGTCGCGTAAATGGCACACCGGTAACGCGTTAAGCGTTACGTATTACGCTTTATGCAGATTTAACAGTAGAGTAAGTCACGTTATTGTGAATCTGGTAAACGCATTACATGTTACGTGTAACGAGTCGTAGTACAATCTATGTCCATCATAAACATAATTTACATACAATTATATGGCGATGTAGCCCATATAAACGTATGCTAGGCAACTACGTTTAATCTGACGTAGATGTGGTCGTATCACTGAACTTCTGATACGTTAAACACCGTAATAACTTGGGTGAATTAAATGATTGAATTAATTCACGCAAATTTAATCATCGATACAGCTCTTTCGAAGAAAAATTATCACGAACTACCTATGATTATGGTTGAAAATGTTTGTTTATATTTTACTGCTGACAATTTTCATCCACTTATTAAAATTTTCAGCACATAATTCAATTTAAAAATAAATAATGTTGGTATAGAATCTATTATGAGGAACATCCCGATAATTGAGGCAATGTCTTCACAATATTTGGAATACATTTAAAGTAAAATGCGAATGTCATATTTCAGCCATCGTAAGTTTATCGGAGTAATTTATTGACTTCACATTATAAAAAGACGGAGGAAGTAAACGTATAAGCTAAAAAATAAATATCATTGGCGAAGAAAAGGAACGTAACGTAGATAGTAAAAAAGTTTCACTTCAACCGTGCGTAAAGGTTATACGCACACTATTTAGAGGGGAATATCAAACCTTCGAATGCAGTATCGACGATCGCCTCATCGTCCGTAGTTTCCTTTGGAAGAGATGGTTCATTGTATATAGAAGCACTTCCAAGTATTTCTTCGTTAAATTGTTGTTGAATTTTCGCCCTCTTTGCGACGGATTTCTTGGTCTTCTTTGATGTTGGGACTTTCGCCAAATTTTTCTTCGCTTTTGGTGTCATAATTTCACCGTCCTGGGAAACGTCGATCGCTCTCAAGTAGCGCTTATCTTCTAATGATGTACATGTAAAAGGCAATGCATTGAGATAGTCAATATAAGATTACTAACGAAGTGATACAATGAGTGGGAGAAAGGTATCTACGTAATAATAAAATCCGGGACGAAGCTCCGGACTCGGGAATCCAACCAGCGGCAACTAGATAAGGAACGAGGACGAAGAGGTCTCTAGTGGACCTGTTCGACTGGAAGATGACCGAAAATCAACGGTCGGTTTGCGCAAAAATTTGACTTTGATTCGACTGCAGTTAACCCATTTGAATGGGTATGTTCTCGGTCGATATGTGGCCGACTTCGAGATAGTTTACGGAATCACTACCTAGTGCAATGGACGTTCATGGGGCGATGTTTGGCCAATATTAAGTGGATGGACCTATATTTAATCCACGTGTCTGAACCAAATTTTGTGAAAATGTGGGCAACATTCACTGGATTGCCCAAAATACAGCTGATTCTGGTTTAGCATTCTAGTTCATTTATGATCGATTTATGCCCACGAAAAGCGGGACTTTACGTGTACATATTACAAAAAGTAATATTATTTCACAAGGTGTGAAAATGGGGATTTTCGCACACGAAGCGTGCGCAAAAACCGCCATTTTCCCACCCAATGAAATAAATGTTTTTTCTAAATGTAACTTTTCGATGATTTGTAATATTCTGAACACGTTTTTATTATAATCTCCCAATTTTTTTTACCAGGACAAAGCTTCCTTTATGAGAAAGCAAAAATGAAAAAAAAATCATTTTTTGCTAATAAAAAACGAGATTTGATTTTTCTTACGTCGAATAACGGTGGGGTGCTCCGATAGCTTCAACTTCGTTTTTTTTTCGGGTGCCAACGGTGATTCTGCCGAACGTTTTCCAAGTCTGACCTATGAAAAAGAGTCACGAAAAAAAAATCATACCATTCGACAATTATTTTTTGTTTCTCACTTCGTATTATAAATAAATTTATAATTCTAGCGTATTATAAATAAAGAAATCATTTTACCTTCTTTGCTCGTTCCTGTTCATCAGGGTTTCCCTTTTTTTCTTATGTTTTCGTTTTTTTTTTTTTTTTTTGTTCTCTGTTCCCGTTCTCTGTTTTTTGTTCTCTGTTGGTTCCTGTAATAAACGATTAATATTATTTCACAGCTAATTGTTATTGAAAAAAAGTTGAAAATCCAAATTTTCATGTTGCTTCTTCATAAAAGTCGAAAATTGAAATTTCCATATCGCTTCTTTATAAAAGGTGAAAATTAAAATGTTCATATGGCTTTCTCATAATGTCCCTTTATTCGCGAAGCTTTTTCTATGAGAAAGCATTTTCTGTATTTTTGGCTTTCTCATAGAGGAACCTTCGCGAATAAAGGAACATTATGAGAAAACCATATGAAAATTTCAATTTTCGACTTTAATGTCGAATAATTTTTGACCCGATGGCTCAAAAATGGTAAGATCTAGCGTGCACACAGAGTTTTTCAGCAAATTAAAAAATGGCGTAAAATTTGTAATAAAAGACTAAGTGTGCGATCAAATGTTTCTATCTTTCCAGTAGGCAGCGTTTTTCCTAGGTTTTCACTCCGTTATTAAGTTACTCGCAATAAACAAAACTTCTTGCATCCCGGCTTGATAGTTTTCTCATAACCAAATAAAAAAGTTGAAAGTTGAAAGTTGAAATTTTTATATCACTTTCTCATAATGTCCATTTATTCGCAAAGCTTCTTCTATGAGAAAGCATTTACTATGTTTTTGACGTCCTCATAGAGGAAGCTTTGCGAATAAAGGGACATTATGAGAAAGTGATATAAAAATGTCAACTTTCAACTTTTATGAGAGAGTGATATGAAAATTTCAATTTGCAACTTATTTTAACATCAACGTCGTATTTAACTTTTAGGCAAAACTGCTGGCCGACTCAGGTTTAGCGCGAAAAAATACATCAATCTTGCGCTTTTGGTCAAAACGGATGCCGGATCTGTGCTCGGCGCGAAAAATTACATAGAATTATGTGTTCCAAATTTTTGTTTCGACCTTTCAATTTTTCCCCCATAAGTCCAAATGACACCGCTTTATCTAATTCTTATAACTCCGTCATATCCATCATTTTGTGTATTTCTTGCCATAGAACATGGTATGCACCTGGGTTTTTGGGCGGTACTGTTACGTCCGAGGTAGAGCAAGGCTCGTTCTCGGATATAGCAAATCGATAGTTGATTATTTTCTTATTGTGGGCCACTTTGACCCGTCCCGTACGGGCCCGGTCCACGAGTACCTGGAATTGGGGGAAGAAAACAGCCCAAGGGTTCTCACGCGGAAATAAAAGATAAAATGAATTATGGTTAACTCAAGATGGCTGGTTATATTGCTATTACTAGGTTACAACTTATTAATCAGTTACATGTTAGCAAACTCCACTCATTCATCCACACTGTACTTACTATTTGCTGATATCGTTATATTGTTTATTACAATATTCCCCAGCGGGGGTTCTTCGTCCTAAGTCTAAGGTCGGTTTCCCGAACACGGGTCGTAGCAATCTATATATAGTCTCTATATTGTCCTTGATTACACTCTTTTATAGTAACTGTTCAATAATAATTTCGAAGCACAACTCGATTTTACGCCGCTCCGGAACACACTCGGAGTTACTACCGCGACCTCTCTGCACTCTGACTTTGAGGCTAAGTCGCGTGGTTTACTCTCCAGATTTACAGACCTACGCGAGCTACGAATTGTGGAGATCCTCCAGACCGATCTATCGTCGATCGTTGCTGTCGGGAGACTGACTTTCCTACGCCGCTCGGGGATCCTCGCGGATCCGCGAGCGGTCGCAGCGAAAATCAGTCTCCGCAATTCAGCAACGGCGAGGTACGAAGTTCACGCCACGCGCGGGGATTTTGCAATCGCCGTACGTGCCGGAAACCCATACCTCGCGGAATTCGAGTTACATCGGAGGCTCTCGATGTCTGACGACGATGTGGAAGACGATATCCAACGCGTGAGCCCAGCCGCAGTGTGAAATGACACCCCTGATGAGCTCAGCGGCGCCGCTCGGCATCCGACGTATCACGTCGCGATTTTCTATAAAAAATCGGGACGTAACACCCCTTCCTCGTTAAAATCGTCGATGCCCCCATCGACGTTAAACAAAAGTAATAACCTTTAAATTACGTATACTCACTCATTCTCTGTACTTTTGCCACACTCATAACCCGCTCGTTTGCATAACACACTGCACTTATACGCGCACATAAACATAATAATTTTTTTTTTTTTTTTTTTTAATTCACTCAGGCTATAGGGTGGTCGGCCACGTTGTCCTCGGCCGGTCCCTCGACGAATGTGTCGTAAGTACGGAGAAGGAGCGGCGAATGCTCCGCTGTCATCCTCCTCGCGTCCCTTTACTCCCTGTTGTCCCACGAACGACGGCTTGGACACCATGATCATCTGTCCCTCCTCTGACGCGTCCTCATTCCACGATTTCGAGGACCCTGAATCCGCATCGGTTCCCGACTCGTCCGTAGCAACCTGACTTTCTTTTTCCTCCGGGATGTCGTGCACAGCCTCGGCGTCGGCGGGCTCGCCGACGGCGAAGTCTGCCTCGGCTCCCTCCGATCTCTCTCCGTCGCTGGATTTTGAAAACGACTCAGTGGTGTCGCTTTCGTTCATCGGCTCCTGACACGCTTTGGGTGACGCGTGCATAACTTCTTCCGGAGTATCGAGCGCAGCCCTGGCGTCGGCGGGCTCGCCGACGGCGGGGTCTGCGTCGATCTCCTCCTGGCTGTCCTCATCACTGGACCCCGTTTCGGTGATGGTGTTCCCGTCTGTTGATTCCTCATCCTCGCAGGACTCCGACGACTCCCGCTCGACTCCGGCGTCGGCGGTCGCGCCGACGGCGGGCCCCGCGGTCGTCTCTTTATGTCCTTTTTCCTCGGCTCGTGCGTCTAACGTCCCAACCTCCCGGGCCGCGTTGGGGTGAAACGGGTCGAGTTCCATCCATACGTCGGTGGTCTCGACGTCCTCCTCCACGATTTGCACTTCCTCCGGCGGGCCTCCGACGCCGAGGTCGAGCAAGTCGTCGTTCATGTCAGGCAGTGCTAACAGGAGCTCCTGAGGTGCATCACTGCCAACCCACTCGTCCAGCAAATTTCTCACCGGGAGAGGATCGGTCCACTTAATAAAATCGACCCTTGTTCCCAGGGGAAGACACAGCATCCTCGTCTGCGTGCTCGTGTTCTTCGTGGTTCGTGCCGTCTGTGTTCCCGTGGAGACAAGGGATGCCCGGTTCCCCACGAAGAGTTACTCGATAGGCCGCTCCTCGCGGCTTAGACGTCGGCACCGCACGATTCTTGGCCTTGTTCTCGACCGCGCCTGTCGCTGCGCCCTGAGTGCCCGAGACGCTCGGTCGAGGTTCCGGCGTTGCCTTGACAGCGGGTCCTGCTGATGCTCCCGAGGGCCTGACAACGCTCGGGATAGCCACGGGCAGGCGGCCGGAAGCGATGTCCGCGAACCTCTTCTGGTAGGCGACGAGGCACGCACCCATGTGTCCGGAGTAATCTCCACCCCACAGCTCTACGCTGCACAGTTTGCAGCGCAGCAGCTCGTGCTTCCGCGAGGATGGTGGAATCGAGCGCTGCGCACACGCTCCCACATCGGGACACCGGCGCGCCTCTCGCTTGCACACTGGGCAACGGCCGTTGCGCGTGTCCTCGATTATCACGCGGTGGAGCTCGATTAAGTCCGACATTTTTTGTTTATTATTTTTGCTTTGTTCTTTTTTTTTTTTTTTTTTTTTATTAATTACGCCTCACTTTAACTATTTATTTGTTATGCTAACGTTAGCGTAGTGCAACTTTTATGTCCGTTTCTTCCGAACGTTCCGTCACTCGCGATTACTACCGGAACTATATTTTTCTTCTTTACTCGCGGTGTGGCTTCGACGAGCGCTTCGGAACTAATGAAGTCATCGGTCGTCTTGATGCATGCCCTGAGAGTGTCGATGCCTAATCGCTCACGGCACCCTGGGGGGGAAGGGAGCGATTCATAGTGTTTAGGCTGCGAGTCCCGGCTCCGCGCGGCAACGGTAACTCTACCCTTGCCGTCGGTCCGCTGACTCCGTCGGTCCTTATCTCCCGTTCGCTCGCTGCCGTCGGCTGCAGGGCTCGATGTCCAGTTATTCTTCTACACAGTGCTACGGTTCCGAAGAATATTTTTCCTCGGCAACAGTACAGTACTGTGCCTATTACGGCCAGTGCTTGAGTTATAAACCCATAAAGGAAAAGGGTGTGATGTTGTCGTCTCTCTCTTCGGTGCTTTCCTATAGCCCGAATTTTTTCCTCCACGTCGTAGAGTGATTCCCCATCCTCGAGGGTTTTCCAGCCTCGTAAAATTTCTCGGCTTGTTTCATTTCCTTTAGTGAACAGCGAGTCTATTATGGTCTCGGGAATTTCCTCGAGTACAGGGGCGACTATTGTTAAGTTTAGTGCCACCCCGGGCCGATAATAATATTCTTCCCGACCCCTGTACGTGCGTATTCCCGTCAAAGTCACGCTGCGCGTTCGGCCAATGCAGTTCGGGTTGACGTATAGGATTCCTGTGCCGTTAAGATCCACGTGAAGTTCCGGTTGGTCGGGGCACAGGATGTGTATTGTTTCTGTTTCCCTGAATGAGTATAACCATCCCCCTTGTGTTGATAAATGGCGCCAAAATGGCGTGTGCTCTGGGCGGAGACGCACGTTACATTTCCGCAGAGCTTCGGCAGTAGGGGCCGTCAGCATTCTTATTTCGCATTGTTCCGAGGCCGCGACTTCGGCCACGGGGATTTCCATCAGGCATAGATATTTATTCCCCATTTTCTTGCATGCACTGAGGTACAGGGTGTCTGCGAGGAAGTAAGCACGATGGTCCGTGGAAACAGCGACATACGGTGTTGCGGGCGTCACGTGCGCCGAGCCCGTTTCATTGTTGATGCGCTGCGCGACCGGCCATGGATGCATTCGGTACAGATGGTACGTGGTTCGGTCCAGCAGCGGAATGTGCACTATAATCATCACCCGACCTTGATAGTATACTAGATCCGTCCGGGCGAGCTCAGACAGTGCCTCTGTTCTCAGTTCTCTCGCTGGGATGGGGAACTCGGAGCCCGCCGCCTCCCGTTGTACTTCCTGCACGACGGACATCAGCTGTTTCGTGGTGAGGACGGATGGGTCGAGACGCTCGTTTCGAGCTGCTGTTATCGTGTGTATGTACTGTTCGCATATTGAGATATAGCGCTCAACTTTCCTTTCCACTCGATACGAATAGTCTATTAATGACTGCTTGTATTTCCATTGTGCCGTGTCTTCCATTATTTCCTTGACCGTCTCCTGAAGGGCGGACATCCTGGCTGATTCCACGATATGTTCCTGATGCAAGATTTGCAGCCTTGAATGAGTTATGTGCATCTGTTTGCCCATCAGGTGCGTAATATTGGCCTGATCGGCGAATAGGCGGTCTATCTGTTCATTGATATAGTTGGCGTCGTCTCCGTCCATCGTGCCGAACAGTGACTTGCTTAAGGTGCCGATTATTCCGAACGGGGCCGCGCGCTTTGTCATGGTTCGTGGCAGGCTTTCTGCGGGTTCGCGTTCAAGCTGTGAATCCTCCGAGATTCTTGTAAGATCGGCCGCCAGTTCCCGTGCGCGAGAAAACAACCTCCGGAGAATGTCAATTCGCAGGAGTTCGTTGCACGATGGGGGTGGAGATTCCCCCTGGCACATCTTGAAGGTTGTAGATATATAGTGCTCATCGTCCGGGAAGTCCTGGAGAAATTTCTCGGTGTCGATGAAGACGGTAATTCGCCAGTCTGCGTGTTGTAAACGAAGTGTCGCTGTCCGTTCGTAGTATAATCCCGATGTACTATTTATCGGTGTCACGTAATACGATGTATCGGTTGCCGGCGCGCTCCGGGCGCACTGCAGTAGTACAGGTAGCAGCCAGTACAGCTGCATGTTGCCGTGGTTATTTTTCCTGTAATATTTTTAGATATATATATATATATATATATATATGTATTTTTCATTCGTCCATTCCCATACACATGCTCGTGCGGTCTTACTTAGATATATGAATACGCACACGAACGCGAGAACGGGCATGCGTGCACGCCCTCATGTACGTACGCACATACATACAATTTCTGGCCTTAGGCGTATAATTAATCTACAGCCATCTTGAGTTTGTTCGTATGTTTACGAATCAATTTCCCGGATTCGGTTTCCAAGACGGCATTTTTACGATCTGATAACTCTAATATCGGTAAGGGTCCCTCCCAGCGACTATCGAATTTATTCGTTCGAACTTCCTTTTCTATGTACGCCTTATCTCCTATTTTTCCGCCGAAAGGTTGTACCATTCGGTCGTAATAAGTTTTTGAGCGTTCTTTTGCTTTGTTTAAATTTGTTCCTGCGATCTCCCGTATTTCCGAGAGTCGCTTAATTAGTTCGGATAGGAATGAGTTATAGGTTGGGAGTTTATCATCGGTAGGGAATTGACTTGGCAATCGAGCCAACTTCCCATAAACAATTTCGAAAGGTGTGAAATTTGTTCCCTCGTGAACGCTCGTATTGTATGAGAATTCCGCGAAGGGCAATAAACGGTCCCAGTCGTCATATTTATCGGCGTAGTGTTTGACGTATTCTGTCAGCACTATGTGGCTCCTTTCGAGGGCACCGTTCGTCTGTGGGCGATAGCCGGACGTCGTTTCTTGCTTTACTTTAAATATTTTCGACAGCTCGCGTAACAGGTTACTCGTGAATGCCGCGCCTCGGTCCGTTAATATTGCCCGAGGGGCGCCGAATTGATTAAATAAACGTCTGGTTATCGCTTCAGCTATCGTGGTCGCTTTCAGGTCTGGGATCGGCTCGGCGAGGCAGTATTTTGACAAATGATCCTGCATAGTTAAGATATGTCGATTACCATGCGGTGAAACGGGAAGGGGCCCGACAGTATCCAACGAAACTTTGTCAAACGTGTCGACCGGCGTATCTGTAATGAGCATTGGTTCACGCGTTTTGACGCGTACGAGTTTCTGCTCTTGGCAGCTTTTACAACGCCGGATAAACTCCTGCACTTCGTTTTTTAAGTGAGGCCAGTAAAATCGTTCCCGAATTTTCCGGTACGTTTTAGTGACTCCTTTGTGGCCGCCCGCGTAGCTCTCATGGTACTCGGCAATAATTCCGTGCCTTTCTTCTAACGCGGGTACTAAGATCTTTCCGTAACACATGACGATGGAGACATCGCATTCGCAGAATAATTTTTGGATCTGCGACAGCAATTCGTCCTTTGGCAACACGTCGGTAAGGTCTCCAGCTCGGGAGATTCTCAGCGTTTTTACCTTTGATTGGTGCAATATTTCCCTCAAATTCTTCAAGCCTAATTCGATGTTTTCAGCCAGGGTGTCATGAAAATATTTTTCCTTCGCGACTATGCTGTATACATTGAATTTCCCGTGGGGTGTAACCGCGATTTGTCCGATGTGCAAATTTTTATTCTTTATGGAAAAAGAATCCACAATTCCTAGGTCGGATAGTAATTTCCCGATCAAGGTCGTTAACTCCCCATCTGCGGAAATGAAGTGAACGTAATTATCCCGCACATACGTTAGATTCTCCCGCGTTCCTGTAACGGAGAATTGACTTGCGGTTTTATATGATTCAGGGTTTGTTGTGATTCCCTCTCCTTCCCGCTCACGGGTCGCCGCTGGATAGTCGCCTGTGATTACGTCATCCAGCATGCTTACGTCGGGACGTCTATCCGCCGCCGCGCTCGTGCTATCATGCTCTCGCATCGGCGGGGGGTCCGCGGGGGGTATCCGAGGAGGCTCCACGCGTCCCGCCGTCGGCCATGCTGCCTGCGGCGTAGGTGCGCTATCCTCCTCTGGGATGCGAGAGAGAGAAGGACGACGGTGACTCGGGGTCGAGCGTGCTGTGGGCTTTAAGCCCTGCGCCGGCGTCGAGAATGAGTAGCGGTTTTTAGAGACTATCGTCTCGTTCTTTCTCGCTCCCTCTCCCGGCTCTTCGCTCTCGTCATCCGCGTCACCTTCTCTCTCGTTTACGCAGGTTTCTATGCCAGGTTTCCCTCGTTCAAATTGAAGCTGCCTTTCTGTCGCCTTTGCAATCCGCTCGACCAGTTCCTTTATACGTCGGGACAATTCCATGTCCTCGGTCTCATCGTCGAATGGGTCGAGTTCGTCGAGCACCTCCCTCGTTTGCTCGTCGATTTCCTCGCCATCCGAAATGCTTGCGGGCAGAATTATTTCCGGAATTTGTGACGGATCTTCTGATTTATTTACGAATTTTTTTTCCAGTCTGACGATGGACTCATCAAATTTGGCAAACGAATCCTGGAGACCTTTTGGCAATGCTGTAGGTAAACCAGATTCATCTCCGGACTTATCATCGTCTGAGTCGCTAATGCCCGGACTCGTGATTACTGCAATATTATCAACTCGCGGTGGGCCCTCGTCACCTGAAGGGGGAAGAGGAGGAGTCCCCGCATCAGCTTCTTTCACCGCCGGAGGGGTTTTCCTACTTAGGATAGGCCCTTTTGGCGGCAATGAGTGCGTCGGGAGCATGCTATGCCCCAGCCGCTGTATAGGAGGGCCCGGTGCCTCACCGGAACTCGTGCCGGCAGTCTCCTCGGTGACAACCGCGGCTGGTGACGTCACCGCCCTCGAGCGAGTACGGGTTGCTATCGCGCTTCTATCCAGCTGACAGGGTCTTCCGGCCACTCGTACGGAGCCGCGTGGTAGGTTTCTCGGGACGTATGACTTGTCCGGCTCGGGGGCAGACCCCAGCCTGGGTCTTCCTACGCCCGGTTGATTTGTTTTTGTACCCTTTTTATTGCCGCCGAATACAGGTAGAACCTTAAGAGCTGAGTCAGGCGAGTCCGAGTCGCTTGTGCTGCTGCCCTCCGAGGTTACGGGATTACGCGATAAGGCGTCTGCATTTGCGTTGAGCCGTCCAGGCTTGTAGACGAATTCATAATCATAATTACGCAGCCTCATCCGCCATCGCACAAGTCTTTTACCTGGATCGTTCGTAGACCCGATCCATTTTAAGGGCTCGTGATCGGAAACTAATTTGAATTTTCGGCCATATAAATACGGTTGAAATTGTTCGATGGCGTTGATGACGGCCAGGCATTCTTTCTCGGTTGTGCTGTAATTTTGTTCTGCCTTGTTTAGTACACGCGAATAGTACGCGATAGGTAGGTCGAGACCGTCCTGTTCTTGACTCAGCACGGCTCCGATTGCTATATCGGAGGCGTCTGTGGTTAAAATGAATGATTTAGAGAAATTAGGATATTGCAGTATGGGTTCTCTACAGAGAGCCCTGCGTAGATCCTTGAAGCTTCGACTCTCTAAGCGGCCCCATTCAAAGTGAGCACCCTTTTTGAGAAGGTCGGACAGAGGTTTCGCCCGGGCAGAAAAATTAGCAATAAATCGTCTATAATACCCTGCAAGTCCCAGGAATTGCCGGACATTTTTCTGATTTTTCGGCGTTGGAAATTTTTTTACGGCCTCGAGCTTCCGAGGATCGGGTCGGACTCCGTCTCGCCCGATAACATGACCTAAATATGCGACTTCTTTCCTTAAAAACTCGCACTTGTCGGGTTCCAGGACAAGATTGGCCGCCTCGAGACGCGCCATGAGGCGTCGCACCTTTGTTCTGTGCTCCTCGAGTGTCTTCGCGAATACCACAATGTCGTCCAGATATATAAACATTTCTGTTCCCTGGAGACCCCGCAAAACATTGTCCATTAAACGCTGGAATGTTGCGGGAGCATTTTTCAATCCCTCGGGCATACGTACGTACTCGTAGTGCCCGTTGGGGGTGGAAAACGCTGTTTTCGCGCTATCTTTGGGATCCATCGGAATTTGTTGGAAACCGCTCGCCAAATCGAAGGTGGAAAAATATTGCGCACGCCCTAACTGGTCCAATATATCGACTATATTGGGCAGAGGGTAAGCGTCTGAGATGGTCTTTTCGTTGAGCTTGCGGAAATCGATTACCATGCGCATCCGCGGCCTACCTTGCGAATCGGGTTTTTTTGGCACAATCCACACGGGGGAATTATACGGGGACTGCGATGGCACGATTACGCGATTTTCTATTTTTTTCTGGACTTGATTCTCGACTTCGTCGCGATGCACGACGGGAAATCGGTACTGCCGCGTATGAATCGGAAGTTCGTCCACCGTGGGGATTGTATGCGCGACTCTATCGGTACACGGCAATTTGTCTCCCGGTAGTTTGAAGTGTGCGGGAAATTCCTCCACGAGCCGCGTAACCTCCTGTCGTTCGAGTTTTGTCAGATCCGATAATCTGAGAGCTTCCAGTATTGCCGATACACGGTCCGCGGAAGGGGGCACGTCCTCATCGGTCGTACTTTCCTCTTCTAAGCTCGCATTGAAGTCCGGTCCGCGGATGTCGAAGGGAATCAGTTCTTGTGGAACAACCTCGATATTTACATCCTCATCGAGAGTGTTCACGGCGAGAACATGACAAATCCCGTCCTTTTGGGAAACTAGTGCTTCCCCTATGAACAACCCTTCAATCGTATCTATTCTGGGGAGATAACCCTCCTCGACCCCGGTATCCAAGACCTGAATGGGAATTTGCTCTCGCGTGCGCGCTCTAATTCGAAATATTTTCCGTGCGGCGGGAATGCTCGCAGTGAGCACGCGGTTCTCATTGACAATCGCGCCCTCCACAAACGGCTTGGGACGAATCGGGTCGTTCGCGGTTACCAGCGTGTTGTGGAAAAAGGAGATTTCCGCCTGTTCCTGTCGCATGTATGGCTTCCCGAGGACACCGTTGCTCTCGGTGGGAAACTCATAGACAACATGAAATGTGGTGGGAATGTCTCTGAAATGAATTTCTATGGTGCCTAGGGTCATAGATCGTTCCTCGGTAGTACCACGGTATGGAACGGCTCGCGCTGTGTCGACAATAAGATCCTCGTTAACGGCGTCGATTTTTATTAAATTTAAATCCGAGCCCGTGTCGCAGAAGAAATTATCGGTACCGTGTATTAGCTCCGGAGCGGACAGCCTTATTACAGGAGACTCCTCTTCGACCTTGCCCTCTGGATCTAATGTGAGAATTACTTGAGGGATTTGAGGACGCGAATTGACGCTGGTTTCGGGGCTGCGTTTGTTTCGTTGGCTCGGCTCGCCGCGGTTTCGGTACGACGAGCCTGTGGGGAGTTTAAATGCCTCACGGGGGAGCGCGATTCGCGGTTCTCGCGGGTATCTCGGGGTGAAGTATCATTTCGCTCGGCAGCTTGACGCGGGGCCCAATCGTCGCGGCGATAGCAAATTGATTTTGCGCCGCACGCATAGCAATAGCACGTCGTGGCCCCATCGGTCCGCGGGAAACAGCTGGATTTTGCGCCGCACGCGTAACAATACCCGGCGACGGCTCCCTGGGACCCGTTCGGACTTGCTGGTCTGGGGGATCCCGGGCTGACCGGCTTCAATATTCCCGTTCGGGTTTGCCCTGGCGGGCCAGGGGATGCTAGCCGTTCCCTTGGTCTCACCGGTTTAAAATACGATGGCGACGGAGACCGCGATCGTGGATCATAAAAATCGACGCGGGTGTGTCCGACGAAGGTATCGTCGCCTTTCCGTCGCTCTGGTCCATTTAGATCGCCCGAACTTTCTAATACATACTTTTCTGCGATGTCAAAGGCCTCGTCAAGGTCGGCGGCGCCCTTGATGTAGACCACCTCCTTTACGCGGGTGGGCAAGGCGTTAATAAACCCTTGACGCGCGAGTCCGGCCATGGGGTCGTCGGCTTCCACGGGAGGCTCCCTCCCTTTTTCCGCCTTCCAAGCACTCCTGCACCCGTAGTACAGGATGCGCACCCGGTCGTAAAACTGCCCTACCGATTCCTCCTGCCGCATTCTCAAATTTGCGAGCTGGGTCGTATAATAATTGCAGTCCTTGCCGCGAGTCAATCTCTTACGCAGGATCTCTATCAGATCTTCGATTGTCCCAATTTCTCGTCCGACGATGCATCTACGCGCGTCGCCACTGAGTTTAGCAATTACCGCGGCAACAAAGTCGGCCTCTCTACCCGCGGGTATGAGAGCCGCCGCGTTTCGAACGTCCTGGACGAAATCGTTCAGTGGAATATTCCGCCCGTCAAATTGGGGGACAGTGTCCCTCTGGTCTCGAAGCGAGAGTCCCTCCACCATATGCGACAGGGACACGGACACGTCCACCGCTCCAGGTACGTCATCGCCGGCCATGTCGTACGCTTAGGACTGATCAAGGAGATTTATCGCGTGAAATGAGCTGCCACGCGGCTATAACCGGCAAAATAACCCGATCAGGTATGGACAGAAAGCGGGTCAATAATTCCGTCGTATTCTACAGGTAGATCCGCCACGACATGGAAAAGATAGGAGAAAAGTGTTCCGGGGAGGTTGATCAGAATGGTTCCCGAAATCGGTACTACCGAACCTGACGTCAAGGCGGTGCCCGCTGAGCTGGCAGGACCGATCCCCGCTCCCGTCGCGAGCGCGCCCAATTTGATCAAATTTACGCCGCCTCCCGGGTTTAACTTGAATTTCGCTGAGCCGTCCGTGAAATGCGAACCATACAGAGTACAACTATTGAAGTAGCCGCCTAACGCTTCTCGCCGGACCATTGGTATTTCGCGTCGCGAGGGGGAATCTTCTAAAAAGCCCCAATAACCCCGTCCTGCAAGATCGGGAAATGCTCGACTACGTGGAACGGTGTATGAGTGTGCCAAAGGGTGATTGTTCCAAGGGATTGGATGAACACCCCGGGGGAGGCCTCGATGGAAACGATATTACTAGTGTCAATAGTTACTCCCTCCGCGACCGCGTGTAATTTCACAATGTTTAACTCGTACGAAAGGTCGACTTCGAAATTCGCTAAACCTCCCTCCAATTCCGGGGCTTGCAACACCCAGCAGCCGTCCCAGGCCGGAGAGGAGTTTATTGGGCCCAGCTGTACCATTGAAAAATAGGAAGCAGTTTCCAAAACGGAGGTTTATATATATATATATATAAAAAAATAAAAAAAAAATAAAAAATAAAAATTAAAAACAGACGTGGTCCCTGAGTTCAAGGAGTGAATAGGGCAAAACAAAGAAATTTAGGACGAATAAATTCTGTAACTGGGGTTCTAGCTGGAACTCAGTTAAATTTTGGTTTAGTTTCTAGGGGTACTCGGGAAGTGCAAAGCGGTATCCCACCGCTGCCACCAGTTTATTTGTTACGTCCGAGGTAGAGCAAGTCTCGTTCTCGGATATAGCAAATCGATAGTTGATTATTTTCTTATTGTGGGCCACTTTGACCCGTCCCGTACGGGCCCGGTCCACGAGTACCTGGAATTGGGGGAAGAAAACAGCCCAAGGGTTCTCACGCGGAAATAAAAGATAAAATGAATTATGGTTAACTCAAGATGGCTGGTTATATTGCTATTACTAGGTTACAACTTATTAATCAGTTACATGTTAGCAAACTCCACTCATTCATCCACACTGTACTTACTATTTGCTGATATCGTTATATTGTTTATTACAATATTCCCCAGCGGGGGTTCTTCGTCCTAAGTCTAAGGTCGGTTTCCCGAACACGGGTCGTAGCAATCTATATATAGTCTCTATATTGTCCTTGATTACACTCTTTTATAGTAACTGTTCAATAATAATTTCGAAGCACAACTCGATTTTACGCCGCTCCGGAACACATTCGGAGTTACTACCGCGACCTCTCTGCACTCTGACTTTGAGGCTAAGTCGCGTGGTTTATTCTCCAGATTTACAGACCTACGCGAGCTACGAATTGTGGAGATCCTCCAGACCGATCTATCGTCGATCGTTGCTGTCGGGAGACTGACTTTCCTACGCCGCTCGGGGATCCTCGCGGATCCGCGAGCGGTCGCAGCGAAAATCAGTCTCCGCAATTCAGCAACGGTGAGGTACGAAGTTCACGCCACGCGCGGGGATTTTGCAATCGCCGTACGTGCCGGAAACCCATACCTCGCGGAATTCGAGTTACATCGGAGGCTCTCGATGTCTGACGACGATGTGGAAGACGATATCCAACGCGTGAGCCCAGCCGCAGTGTGAAATGACACCCCTGATGAGCTCAGCGGCGCCGCTCGGCATCCGACGTATCACGTCGCGATTTTCTATAAAAAATCGGGACGTAACAGTACCATAGGGAACCAAAGAAATTGCTATTTGAAAATACGAAAAATATCACATTTTTGCAATATTGACTGCAAAAAATCCAGATAAACTTTTTTCATTAGTCGTCGCTTTGGAACTATATTTAATATATTGTATCACGCTGATCACGAATCTGACTCTTTTTTTATTCATAGATGAATGTTTAATACGGAAAAATGCGTCTCGAAAAAAAAAATTCATGAAATTCAAAAAATTGAAAATGACAAAATTTAAACGATTCGATCGACTTTCGTGAAATTGTAATGGAATCATCGGGTGATCATATTCCATCTGTGTGCGCGTTTTTAGCCCGATAGCTAAATAATTGCGAGCGCTAGAACGTGCACAGACATTTTCGAGGAAATTAAAAGTTGCGTCCAAAAAAAGAGCTAAACATTTTTCAATGAAATTTTTACCAAACGTTGACTATTGATCACACGTGCTGTGTGTAAAATTTCAGCTCGATCGGTTGAGGCATTCCTGAGTTACAGCGGTTTGAATTTTTCGCGTTTTTTACACACACACACACACACACACACACACACACACACACACGCGCGCGCGCGCGCGCGCGCACGGACACACACACGCACTGTGGTTTCCCCCCCCCCCCCCCCCTGAGAATGTAAAGCACGCGCTAGCTCGAGCACGCAAGCCGCCGACAGTACGACGACCACCAGAGGGACCGGTGGCGCCATCCGACGGGATCAAGCACCAACCCGGTCGATACGAAGGCGACGCATGCGCACTCAGCAAACAGGACAGAGAATGCCGAGCCTAGCAGCGACGTGCGGCGGCCACGAGCGGCAACCACGATCAGGGACACCCGAGAATAAAAACGAGGGAAAAGCGACGTCGTCGATTGGCCAGAAATGACGACACCCGGAGTACGAAAAGCACCCGATTTTCGAAAAGGAAAAAGGACGAAGACGTCACAGGATCATCGATCACGGATTGGAGGGTGACGGAAGAAACCCATAACGAACCAATAGCAAAATTGGATGCAAAAAATACTAAGGCGCAGGCGCAAGGCCGCCAAAAATATGCAAATTACACAGAGAGGGAGGTGTAAATTTCCATATAAAAACCCCGGAAATGGCTCATCGATTATCAGTCAACGATAACAACAATCACCGGAAGCAACACCAAGAGGACCACCAGCAGCAAAAGGGCAAGTGAAAAAAGTTAAAAAGTGAATTAAAAAGGACTTGTAAAATATTTCTGGTGCTCGAAATTGACTTATAAAATATCGAATGTGCTTGATAATACTTATAAAAATATTTAATGTGCCTGCTAAACACTTAGGAAGTATTCACTGGGCTTGCTAATACTTGTAACATATTCGCGGTGCGTGCTAAAACACTTATAAAATATTCACTGTGCCTACTGATACTTGTAACATATGCGCTGTGCTTGCCAATACCTATAAAATATGCGCTATACTTGCTAAACACTTATAAAATTTCGGGTGTGCGGGATAATAACTGAGAAACGTTTCGTCGGGCCCACGACCACGGGTAAAAAGGACGAGCCGCCAAAACTCAACAGTGACGTCATCAAGAGAAAAACCATAGGGAGATATCCCTAAAAACCCGGGCAAGTGCACGAAAACATAATTAAAAACGGACCCGCGCGCACGTAAGGGATCGTCGCGTGATCTCGGTAAGCGGCAATCGCAAGAATTCAAACCGCGGGATAAAAGACCGAAGCGCACCGGTAAGTTACCGAAAGTGACCGGGAAATTTCGGCGCAACAAAGGAGCACGACAAATTCGGAAACACGAACGGAAACTGCAAGGTGCACGTCCCTACACAACACATACGAAGCGGCGACGAAAAAGAAACCCAAGAAACCCAGCAATTCAACGAAGAAAGTCCGAAGTGGCAGGCCTGTCACCGACATCCCGAGCGCCGTGACGTCACAGTAAGCCAAGCGGCGCACGGCGGCCATCTTGCCACAGCTCGGATTAAGGCCAGAGGTGCTTTCGATTTGGCGTTTGTTCGTTATTACAACGTGAGTGCGCAGGCGCACAGTCGCTTTTTGGTACGCATTCGTATCAAAAAGCGACTGTGCGCATGCGCACTCACGTTGTAATAACGAAGAAACGCCAAATCGAAAGCACCTCAGGACTCGCACGAGAGGCGTACCCACACGCGGCGACAGGAACCCTATTGGACAAATCGAAGCGATCGGTCCGACACACGAAAAAGGAAACCGAGCAAGCGATAGGGGAAACATACAAGGAACTGTAACAGGAAAAATAAAAGCAGATTTAACACATTATCTCGCGTCTGACACGCCGGCTATAATTCCTTGACACTCGAGCCTAAGAAATCCCCCCCGGGTGAGCGTCCAATCCTTTACAGGAGGCACGTGAATTCGGAAATTCATCCAGGAAGCTCAGCTACCGTTACAGCACACACACACATCCGGACATTTTTTCTAAATGTGATTTTTCGATGTTTTAGAACATTCTGAACACATTTTCATTAAAATGTGGAATTTTTTTTCACCAAAACAAAGCTTCCTCTATGAGAAAGCAAAGATGATCTTACCTTGTCGGTGGGGTGCGCCTCGTTTGCCTCGTTCGCCTCGTTCGCATCTGCACAATTTGTCCGCGCTTCGTCTCCGTCTCCGTAAGTCGTCTCTGCGCTCTTTTGAATTCGTTCCTCCTCGCCCTCCATTGTGTGATATTTTTTCGTTTTTTTTTAGTGTTCCTGCAAAACCGTTTGTACCGTGGTAACAGATAATTACATTTAAAAACACTATCGTTTATTGTTTCGTTCGGTTCATCAACGCAAGCGGCACACACGATAAAACTCTTACGCACAGGTGACATATATATTTATATACGTCGAGCATTTTCCATCAGTCACTATATTTAATAGTACTTTGCGATACTAGTGCGGAAAGGCCGTCTTTCGACGAAGGTTAGGAGGTTGGCAGCACTCGCCTCCTTTCGAGCTACAGACGACACTCGGGTACGTCTCGTGCCGCTGTAGCTCTCGATTCGGTTCGTGGGGGCATCTTCCAAACCTTCGTCGAAAAGACCGCTTTCTTGCACTAGTATCTCAATAGTACATTACGATACTCGTGCGAAAAACAGTTTTTGTGAGTTTGCAGCAACTTCAAGGCGTTTCTTTAACGGTTAAAAAAAATTATTACAGACATTCGTATTACTATCATGCTCGGAAGCAACCAGTGCGTACGCTGTCGGAAACAAATATACCATATGTGAGGGGTTTAATGTTGCAAACATGAGTTGACTAATGAAATAAAATACAGAAACGGTATTGTACAGATAAATTGGAATTGGAAAAAAGCAAAAAGAAAATAGGTTTGACGCACGCATGAGATATAGATAGGTAGATAGTGTCGTTTATAGACACTAGAATATATTGAGATATAGAATATTGAGATTTGTCGGGACGCTTTACGCAAATCTGCTTCAAGTAGTTCTGTCGCTTGGTGTTCATTTCACATAAGTTCGAGAAAAATGAAATAACATTGCAAATACTCCTCGATGGTATAAAAATCTGAAAAAAAATGCATGCATCTGAAAGGTACTGAAAAGATCGATTTCGCATAATAATAAGACCAAAGTGTTATTAACAAATTAATCAAAAAATTAATTGTTTAACAAATTACCCGGCAACCTCATTTTTTTATTACGAAAATGAGTCGTTCATTTTTCTGAATACGTATGAATTGTTTTCAGATTTTTAAATTTCCTTTAAATTTTGTGTTTTTCCACACATTTTTTTCATATGTATAAAAAAAAATTCAGAGCATATTTAAAAATCAGGAAAAATTTATACGTATTCAGAAAAATGAACGAAACATTTTCATTTAAAAAAAGTTGGATTTCCGGGAAAATTGTTGACCAATTTTTTTTTTCATCAATTAATTAATAACATTTTGGAATTATTATTATGCAAAGTTAATCTTTTCAGTACCTTTAATATGCAAGCATTTTTTCAGATTTGTGTACCATCGAGAAGTATTTGCAATTTTATCTAATTTTTCTCGAACTTATGCGAAATGGACACCAAGCGACAGAACTACGTTAAGAGCATGTGAAACACGGTAACGGGCACATGAAAACTTTCGAACAACTTTTCTCCGAGTATCCTGATCGGAATCTAACGAAATTTTGGGAACAGTCTGGAAAAATGTGAACTTCTATCGTGTTTCCTTCAGATTTATCGCTTTCGAAAAAAAAAATTACAGATCTTGTAACAGGAGCAGATGCCTCGTACAATAATTTCCGTATTTATGCGCCTCCTTCTGCGAGAAGGGCACTCAAACGGACGGATTCGGGGATTCGAGCGTTAAGGAATTATGGGCTGGCGTGTCAGAGACGGTTTTGACGTTTAAAAATATGCTTTATTTGTAACGTTACAGGCTTCGGGATTCATTAACCCTTTTTCTGTTCTGTCTTAACTCGGGTTATTCTATACCTACAATTATACTCGGAGCGATTACAGAAATTATTCTTTCGGCAAGAAGAAAAAGCACGATGAATATCAATCTAGTTCAATCACGGGTTTCTCGCTCGATTATTGTCTCTATTTATCGTGTTATTTTATGGCTTCAAGTAGAGATCTTTAGTCGAAACCTATTTATTTCGCGTGAACCGCACCACGCATGCGCGTGCAGCTTCTCGGTTGACGCGAAATCCAGCTGGCCGCTGCGCTCGGCTGTCTCGCTGTGACGTCACGGCACGGCGATCGTCGGTGACAGCCCGCTCGCTTCGTGATTTGCGATTGGTGTTAAATGGAGACAAAAACGTTTTTACCTTGATTTGTCGGTATAGGAGTCTTCAGGGGGAGTGAACAAACCCCTGGATGTGCCTTTTTCCGGTCCTGGAAGTTGGAATATTCTTCCGTGACGTTTCCGGCTTTCCTGCCAGTCACTTTGGTCACTTTACCGGTTCGCTCCCATTGACACTTTCGTCGGCTCACGTCACCTGCGGGTGTTAGTCAGTTTGGCTCACTCGTACTGTTCTAAGTTCCCACACGGCACCAGTGTCTAAGTCCAACTTGACACCTTTATTATATATTCCCTTGGCACGAGAAGTTATATGGCGAATTGTCACTAATCTTATAATTCGAAATCGTCCCCGATTTGTCTGAGTTCGAGCCGGCACAATTTTCACAAGTTCAACTTCGCATGGATTTATAAGTCCAACTTGTTGTCAATTTTATAAGTCCTTTTTCGGTGCCTAATTTATAAGTTCACTCGGCGCGAAATTTCATAAGTCCTTTTTCGGCACGAATTTTATAAGTCCATTATGCCCGAAAAATTATAAGTCCAGTGTTCACCAAATTTATAAGTCCAAATCAGCACAGATTTTATAAGTCCGTTTGCACGAATTTTATAAGTCCGATTCGGCACCAAAATTTTATAAGTTCACCGTAGCACAAAATTTATAAGTCCCTTTTGGCACGGTTTCACTTTACTCACTTTTCACTTTTATTCACTTTTCACTTTTTCCTTTGGAGTTGGCCGATGATAAAGTAGATCGTTCACTGATGATCGACTGCCGATTACAGGCTCTTTTATACCCCGCTTCTGGACTCCCACTCCGTCGGTTTGGCAGATTTCTGGCGGGCTCGCGTCTGCGTGCGGCCGCCCGATTATTAATTTTCCTATTGGTCGGAAACCTTGTTCTGCCTCTACCCTCCAACCCCGGGTCGGTACAGTAGTGACGATCTTCCGGTGTTATCCGTCGAGCTAATAACGTGCTCGGTTGGTGCCGTGTGCAACGGCACCAACCTAGTGTCGTCATTTCTGTCCAATCAGCGAGGCCGATTTTCCCTCGCTTTCGCCTTTCTTCGACCTTGAGCGTGCTTTCGCCGCAAGCCCGCTCGGTAGCGCCGCTGTGCTTCCGAATCCTGGGTGTTGTTGGCTATTGCGCGTGCGCGTCGCTTCTGCATCGATCGAGCCGCCGCTCGATCCCGTCGGATGGCGCCACTTGGCTGCTCGGCATCTCGCCTGGCTGACCGCGTCTCCCGGGCTCTCGCGGTGTGACGTCACCGGGGCCACACGGGAGATTTTCTTATGTAGGGGAGTTACAATCTATTACCCGCAGATCTCTGTAAAGAAAAAATCAAAATTGTGTCGTTGCTCGTGCACGAATGTCAAAACGAAAGGAAACACGGTTTGAACAGCCTAAAATTATACACCGTAAATCTTTTTTCATTCCGATTTGAAGTGAAAAAAAGAGCAAAAAGTTGTTCCGAAAAAATCGTCGGTATGCACGACGAAATTTCAGCAAAACATGGCCATGACACTCTCCAGGCCGTCCGCGAGACGATCTCGCTAGAGGTCGTTACTGGGTTGGCTCCTCCGAGCAAGCAAACGAAATATTCGTCCGCGCACATGAGATCCACTGCTATACGAGAAGTCACATGATTGGCGATCATGTGACCACAGGGCTCTCGCGGAGTGTGGCGACAAAGCGCTAGTCACCCGGTACTTTTTTTGTTTATTTTTTATAAAAAAAGAAGAAAGTAATTAAAAAACGTGTTGTTTCGCAGTTTACTCCTGCAGGAACTCGTCGAGCCTCGACGCAGCTCTGTTCATGCACGGAAAGTTGAAGCCACTTTTTGCTACTGACCGCCGTAAAGTATCATTACATGTTCACCCTGATAGACAAGCGCCACGAAAAGTAGCATTTGGCGCAATAATTGCGACATGTGCCGCACATGTTGCAAATATTGGTACTTTTCATGGCGCTTGTCTATCTGGGTCAATGTGCGAGATTTGTCGAAGATACTGCTTCAAGTAATTACTCGCTCGACTTTCGGTGATTACTTGCATTTACAGCAGCCGCCGCCACAGCAGGAACACGAGCAGCCGTTGCAACATCAGCTGTTGACACAGCAGCAACAGCACCAGTCTCCGCTACAACAACAGCAGCCGCTGCGACAACAACAGCAGCTGTTGCCACAACAACAACGGTCAGCTTTTAACGATGCCAACTAAAATAGACAAGCGAAACGAAAAGTAGCAGTTGGCGTAATATTTGTGACATATGCTGCACATGTTGCAAACATTGCGCCAATAATACTACTTTTCATGGCGCTTGTCTATCCGGGGTGGTTTCACTTGCATTTTTGCTTCCTCCTAGAGGAAGCTTTTTTAAATTAAGTTTAACGAAAACCGCTCAGGTAGCTGTTCGATACAACAATTTATTGGAAGTTAGCTCTGTGCTCCGAAGGGTTAGAGGCAACGAAAGTAAGATTAATCTTTTGGCTGCAAAGAATATTCTATGTGAATAAAAAATGTGGCCATTGTATCACAGCGATGCGCATGGAATATACTTTGTAATCCCAAAGAATAATCTTACTTCCATTGCTTCTAACCCTTCGGAGCGCAGAGATAACTTTCAATAAATTGTTGTATCGATCAGCTAGCTGGTGGTCTTCCTCGAAGTTAATTAAAAAAATTCAAGTACAACCTTGCTATCGGTGAATACTTTCTTTCCTAGATATAAATCTAAATTTAAAAAAAAGTTATTCTTTTCTCTCTTGCATCAAGGTTAGTACGTCACTGAAAAAATAGGAAATTAAATAAAAAGGAAATAAGTAAAAATAGAAAAATTACTTCACCCATTGTCCGCAATGGATGAAATAATTTTCTTATTTTTACGTATTTCCTTTTTATTTAATTTCCTATTTCTTCAGTGACGTACTAACATTGATGCAAGAGAGAAAAGAATAACATTTTTTTTATTTTTTATTCAGATTTATTTCTTGGAAAGAAAGTGTTCACCGATAGCAAGGTTGTACTTGCATTTGTTTTAATTAACCTCAAGGAAGACCCCCAGTGAGCTGTTCGATATAACAACTTATTGGAAGTTAGCTCTGTGCTCCGAAGGGTTAGAGGTAACGAAAGTAAGATTAATCTTTTGGCTGCAAAGAATATTCTATGCGAATAAAAAATGTGGCCATTGTATCACAGCGATGCGCATGGAATATACTTTGCGTCCCAAAGAATAATCTTACTTTCGTTGCTTCTAACCTTTCGGAGCGCAGAGATAACTTTCAATAAATTGTTGTATCGATCAGCTAGCTGACGGTCTTCCTCGAGGTTAATTAAAAAAATGCAAGTACAACCTTGCTATCGGTGAACACTTTCTTTCCTAGATATAAAACTAAATGTAAAAAAAAATGTTATTCTTTTCTCTCTTACATCAAGGTTAGTACGTCACTGAAAAAATAGAAAAATAAGTAAAAAGGGAATAAGTAAAAATAGAAAAATTACTTCACCCATTGTTCGCAATGGATGAAATAATTTTCTTGTTTTACATATTTCCTTTTTATTTAATTTCCTATTTTTACAGTGACGTCCTAACCTTGACGTAAGGGAGAAAAACTAACATTTTTTTTTTCATTTTATTTAGATTTATATCCACGAAAAAAAAGTTCAACGATAGTCAGATTTTACTTGCATTTTCGAAATTAAGTTCAACGAAGACCCCCCGACTAGCAATCTGATACAATTTATTTATTGGAAGTTAACTGTGCGCTCTGAATGTTTAGAGGCAACAAAAGTATAATTACTCTTTGGGATGCAAAGTATATTCCATGCGCATCGCTGTGATACAATGGTCACATTTTTTATTCGCATGGAATATACTTTGCAATTAAAATATTAATCCTACTTTCGTTACCTCTAAATATTCAAAGCGCACAGTTAACTTCCAATAAATGAATTGTATTGGGCTGATTGGTAGGGAGTCTTCATTGATCTTATTTTCGGACATGCAAGTAAAACCGTCCCAGATAGACAAGCGCCATGAAAAGTAGCAATGTTGGCGCACGGTTTGCGACATGGGCAGCACATGTCGCAATTATTACGCTAACTGCTACATTTCGTAGCGCTTGACTATCTTAGTCGCTACCGTTGAAAGCTAAAAATCGCTGAGCAATATGCTCTTATGCGATGACATCCCAGCTAATTCGACAATCAGCTGTCGATGCGAGGATGCGTAAAAAAAATCGCCGAGTATTACGTCTCCGCGGCAGGACGTAACACCGAGTAATATGCTCTTGCGCGATAACGATCCCGCTAATTCAACAGCTGCTTGTTGATGCGAGAATACGTAAAAAAAATCGCCGAGTAATATGCTCTTGCGCGATAACGATCCCGTTGATTCAACAGTCCCTTGTTGATGCGAGGATTCAGGAAAAGAAAAATCGCCGAGCATTTATACTCTAGCGCGATAACGATCCCGCTAATTCGACAGTCAGCTGTCGATGCGAGGATACGTAAAAAAAATCGCCGAGTAATGTGCTCTTGTGCGATAATGATCCCGCTAATTCAACAGTCCCTTGTTGATGCGAGGATTCGAAAAAAAAATTGCCGAGCATTTTTACTCTAGCGCGATAACGATCCCGCTAATTCGACAGTCAGTTGTCGATGCGAGGATACGTAAAAAAAAATCGCCGAGAAATGTGCTCTTGCGCGATAACGATCCCGCTAATTCAACAGTCCCTTGTTGATGCGAGGATTCAGGAAAAAAATCGCTGAGCATTTTTACTCGGGTGGGGACCGACTGTACACCTCCCAAGTCTACACGAAGACAGGTCTATACTAAAAGTGTGCACCGAACGACTCTACACGGGGGTAGGTCTACACCAAATAACTTCGCACTGAAAATCGAACACCATATAACTGTACACATCGACGGTCTGCACTAAACGTGCACACCGGTCGACTGTACACGCTGACATATCTATACATAAAAACTCTACACTGAAAACTGCATACCGCATAACTGGCCACGTCGACGTGCTACATAAAAGGTGTACACCGATCGACTGTGCACGCAGGCATGTCTATGCCAAATAACTCGACACTGAAAACCAAACACCGTCGAATTATAGAAACTGTACACAAAGCCACTGTACACTGCGAAAAAAAACACGGCAACGTGAAAATTCGACACTGAAAACTCGACACGGCGAAAAGTCGACACCAAAAAATCGACACGGCGAAAAGTCGACACCAAAAAGTCGACACTGAAAACTCGACACGGCGAATGATCGACACCGAAAGCTCGACAGAATGAGTGTACGCAGTTCTGAATAAATGGATTCATGTTTTACCGATTACCAATTAAATATAACATATTAATTATTGTTAAAAATCGGGAAGAGTAAAAGGTTTGGAACAGTATACAACGTAGGATCAGTCAAGAAGATGATGGCGATCGGTTAACGTTCTTTTCGAGCCGTACGCCGTCGAAAAGCTGCGCGGGTTCTTTAACGAAAGAGAACTCCAATTCAACCTTTCCTTCCTTTACTAGACCACAGCCCGTGCCTGATAGATGGATGGATGCGTGGGTGGATGGCTATATGGGTTGGACGATGGACCCATGGACATTTTTTTTAATTAAAAAAATACCCAAAGAAATAAAAAAATATCCAAAAAGTATACATTATTTTTTTTATCCAAATAAATTCAAAAAAATGCATTTTTTTTATTTTTAGATTTCAACCAAAAAAATGCATTTTTTTTAATTTACTTGGATTAAAAAAAATAATGTATACTTTTTGATTATTTAAAAATTTCTTTGGGTATTTTTTTAATTAAAAAAAATGACCATGGTTTCATGGGTCCATCGTCCAACCCATATAGCCATCCACCCACGCATCCATCCATCTATCAGGCACGGGCTGTGGTCTAGTAAAGGAAGGAAAGGTTGAATTGGAGTTCTCTTTCGTTAAAGAACCCGCGCAGCTTTTCGACGGCGTACGGCTCGAAAAGAACGTTAACCGATCGCCATCATCTTCTTGACTGATCCTACGTTGTATACTGTTCCAAACCTTTTACTCTTCCCGATTTTTAACAATAATTAATATGTTATATTTAATTGATAATCGGTAAAAAATGAATCCATTTATTCAGAACTGCGTACACTCATTCTGTCGAGCTTTCGGTGTCGATCATTCGCCGTGTCGAGTTTTCAGTGTCGACTTTTCGCCGTGTCGATTTTTTGGTGTCGACTTTTCGCCGTGTCGAGTTTTCAGTGTCGAATTTTCACCGTGCCGTGTTTTTTTTTGCAGTGTACAGTGGCTTTGTGTACAGTTTCTATAATTCGTCGGTGTTTGGTTTTCAGTGTCGAGTTATTTGGCATAGACATGCCTGCGTGCACAGTCGATCGGTGTACACCTTTTATGTAGCACGTCGACGTGGCCAGTTATGCGGTATGCAGTTTTCAGTGTAGAGTTTTTATGTATAGATATGTCAGCGTGTACAGTCGACCGGTGTGCACGTTTAGTGCAGACCGTCGATGTGTACAGTTATATGGTGTTTGATTTTCAGTGCGAAGTTATTTGGTGTAGACCTACCCCCGTGTAGAGTCGTTCGGTGCACACTTTTAGTATAGACCTGTCTTCGTGTAGACTTGGGAGGTGTACAGTCGGTCCCCACCCCTTTTTACTCTAGTGCGATGACGATCTTGCTAATTCAAGTCTCTTGTCGATGGGAGGATTCGTAAAAAAAAAAAATCGCCGAGCATTTTTACTCTAGTGCGATAACGATCCCGCTAATTCGACAGTCAGCTGTCGATGCGGGTATATATTTTCGCAAGACATCACGCGAAATTGTATCGAGAATTTAAAGTTCTCGGTGCAGTGGATCTCAATCGTTATAGTTACAAGAAACGAGCTGATGCGCCGGGCGACACCTGGCGGTTCAAGGCAGAGTAACTTTTTCAGTAACCTGCCTTACCGCGGGAGCCGGTCCGCGTCGCGTCGCTCCAGCGTGTTTCACATGCTTTTAAAGATATTCTTTGGTTGCATGAGGTTTGAACAAATTCTCTCTTACGTTAGCGGGAAAAAGCTAACGTACTTCGTCTCTCCAATGGTAATGTGCAAAACTTTAGCGGTCATACATATAGCTTCTACCATCATTTTAACACCTTTGTTGTTGTTTACTTCGAGAATGTGGTCTATATTCACGTTACTTGCAAAAGTGCTGGCCGAGGTAAGTATTTCAAATCCATAGACATAGCACTGATCACTCATAGACACGAAGGAGTGTATCTGCATTATTTTTCGTGAATTCAACAGAACCATCGTGTCGTCAGTTCGTTTGGGTCGAGTGTAAGCAGTGGAGTGAAAAATTGTTCGTTTATAAAGGCATCTGTTGAAAACTCGTGCTGATTCAGTTTCGCCGTCAGTAAAATTTTTCAGAATTATTTCAATTTTGCGATTCCGTTCGCCAGTGCCAATCAACATTACACCATCATTAGTTTTTGTGTAGTTCGTAAGCAACGTTTCGTTAAATAGTTTGTCGCAGTATGTTTTACTCGAAGGAGCATTTTCTGACATCTCGATACGTAAGCGCATCACGCTCCTCTGTAGCCATTTCACAGCTATTTGGTGAGATACGCCCTTCGCGGCATTAACATTCTGTTTGAAATGAAAGATTGCATTTTCAAACGCAAACGCCGAGGTAGCCCACAGAGGTCCGCTTTGTCGAACAGACTCGACCAAATGCAGTAAACTATGCATGTTGAATGTCATGGCTCTCGTTCCGTAAAAGATTTCGCATTCTCCGACGAATTGCAATAAATCGTATTCACATCTATCCAAGTCTTCTTCCGTTATTTCCATAGTTAGCAAAGAGTAAATACTTCTGCCGAGCAGAAGATACGATTCGAAGCATTGCGCATCGAGTATTCCGTACAAGCATGGCGCACTGAAAAAGAGTAACCACGACCTCCACTCAGATGATTTTCGTTTCGCAATTTCCTTCATTGTTCTTGGAAATCGATGTATTTCATGAGAAGGCTTTATCGAAATGAAACGCTTATCGATAGATGCTCGATCGGAAGGTGTCAAATAAAAATGTGTACCAGGAGTCGTCCATATGTTCCAGAGTTGATGCACTACTCCCAGCAATACGCCATGCATATAATCAAGCAGAAATCCCCACACACAATCAAAGTACGACAATTCTTCGAGAAACGTCGAAGAACCTTTGACTAGTTGCATCTTCCGCATCTTGTTTGTACAACTCGTGAGTTCAAAGTTCAGCGTCGTCCAAAGAAATCAGGTATCGCATAGCAGACCCGTCATATTTCCCGTGAATATAGCACCAGCTGCAGCCGCAGTATCCATTAAATTGCAGACGATTTTGGATGACAGGTCGGGCAACTGAAACCACGCAGACCAAATTGCAACAGAATTTAAGTTCATTATCGCACCCGTCGTCTTATGAATTACGTTTACACCCTGATCCACCAATTCTTTAAGTTGTTCACAAAACGCCGACATATAAATATTCATAAAGTCTGGCTTCGGCTCCTTGTCGGTTAACCATAGGCCAGCTAGAATTATGTGTTTGAAGCGAATTTTCGGCGAGAGTTCGGTAATGTACAGCTGTAGTGGCCAAAAACTTCGTCTCGAACTCTTAAGAGCATGTGAAACACGCTGGAGCGACACGACGCGGACCGGCTCCCGCGGTAAGGCAGGTTACCGAAAAAGTAACTCTGCCTTGAACCGCCAGGTGTCGCCCGGCGGATCTGCTCGTTTTTTGTAACTATAACGATTGAGATCCACTGCACCGAGAACTTTAAATTCTCGATACAATTTCGCGTGATGTCTTGCGAAAATATATACCCGCATCGACCCGCTGACTGTCGAATTAGCGGGATCGTTATCGCACTAGAGTAAAAATGCTCAACGATTTTTTTTTTTTTTTTACGAATCCTCCCATCGACAAGAGACTTTTGAATTAGCGAGATCGTCATCGCACTAGAGTACAAATGCTCCGCGATTTTTTTTTCCTGAATCCTCGCATCAACAAGGGACTGTTGAATTAGCGGGATCGTTATCGCGCAAGAGCATATTACTCGGCGATTTTTTTTACGTATCCTCGTATTGACAGCTGACTGTCGAATTAGCGGGATCGTTATCGCGCTAGAGTATAAATGCTCGGCGATTTTTCTTTTCCTGAATCCTCGCATCAACAAGGGACTGTTGAATCAACGGGATCGTTATCGCGCAAGAGCATATTACTCGGCGATTTTTTTACGTATTCTCGCATCAACAAGCAGCTGTTGAATTAGCGGGATCGTTATCGCGCAAGAGCATATTACGCGGTGTTACGTCCTGCCGCGGAGACGTAATACTCGGCGATTTTTTGTACACATCCTCGCATCGACAGCTGACTGTCGAATTAGCTGGGATGTCATCGCATAAGAGCATATTGCTCAGCGATTTTTAGCTTTCAACGGTAGCGACTAAGATAGCCAAGCGCTACGAAATGTAGCAGTTGGCGTAATAATTGCGACATGTGCTGCCCATGTCGCAAACCGTGCGCCAACATTGCTACTTTTCATGGCGCTTGTCTATCTGGGACGGTTTTACTTGCACGTCCGAAAATAAGATCAATGAAGACTCCCTACCAATCAGCCCAATACAATTCATTTATTGGAAGTTAACTGTGCGCTTTGAATGTTTAGAGGTAACGAAAGTAGGATTAATATTTTGACTGCAAAGTATATTCCATGCGAATAAAAAATGTGACCATTGTATCACAGCGATGCGCATGGAATATACTTTGCATCCCAAAGAGTAATTATACTTTTGTTGCCTCTAAACATTCAGAGCGCACAGTTAACTTCCAATAAATAAATTGTATCAGATTGCTAGTTGGGGGGTCTTCGTTGAACTTAATTTCGAAAATGCAAGTAAAATCTGACTATCGTTGAACTTTTTTTTCGTGGATATAAATCTAAATAAAATGAAGAAAAAAAATGTTAGTTTTTCTCCCTTACGTCAAGGTTAGGACGTCACTGTAAAAATAGGAAATTAAATAAAAAGGAAATATGTAAAACAAGAAAATTATTTCATCCATTGCGAACAATGGGTGAAGTAATTTTTCTATTTTTATTTATTCCCTTTTTACTTATTTTTCTATTTTTTCAGTGACGTACTAACCTTGATGTAAGAGAGAAAAGAATAACATTTTTTTTACATTTAGTTTTATATCTAGGAAAGAAAGTGTTCACCGATAGCAAGGTTATACTTGCATTTTTTTAATTAACCTCGAGGAAGACCGTCAGCTAGCTGATCGATACAACAATTTATTGAAAGTTATCTCTGCGCTCCGAAAGGTTAGAAGCAACGGAAGTAAGATTATTCTTTGGGACGCAAAGTATATTCCATGCGCATCGCTGTGATACAATGGCCACATTTTTTATTCGCATAGAATATTCTTTGCAGCCAAAAGATTGATCTTACTTTCGTTGCCTCTAACCCTTTGGAGCACAGAGCTAACTTCCAATAAATTGTTGTATCGAACAGCTACCTGAGCGGTTTTCGTTAAACTTAATTTAAAAAAGCTTCCTCTAGGAGGAAGCAAAAATGCAAGTGAAACCACCCCGGATAGACAAGCGCCATGAAAAGTCGTATTATTGGCGCAATGTTTGCAACATGTGCAGCATATGTCACAAATATTACGCCAACAGCTACTTTTCGTTTCGCTTGTCTATTTTAGTTGGCATCGTTAAAAGCTGACCGTTGTTGTTGTGGCAACAGCTGCTGTTGTTGTCGCAGCGGCTGCTGTTGTTGTAGCGGAGACTGGTGCTGTTGCTGCTGTGTCAACAGCTGATGTTGCAACGGCTGCTCGTGTTCCTGCTGTGGCGGCGGCTGCTGTAAATGCAAGTAATCACCGAAAATCGAGCGAGTAATTACTTGAAGCAGTATCTTCGACAAATCTCGCACATTGACCCAGATAGACAAGCGCCATGAAAAGTACCAATATTTGCAACATGTGCGGCACATGTCGCAATTATTGCGCCAAATGCTACTTTTCGTGGCGCTTGTCTATGAGGGTGAACATGTAATGATACTTTACGGCGGTCAGTAGCAAAAAGTGGCTGCAACTTTCCGTGCATGAACAGAGCCGCGTCGAGGCTCGACGAGTTCCTGCAGGAGTAAACTGCGAAACAACACGTTTTTTAATTACTTTCTTTTTTTTATAAAAAATAAACAAAAAAAGTACCGGGTGACTAGCGCTTTGTCGCCACACTCCGCGAGAGCCCTGTGGTCACATGATCGCCAATCATGTGACTTCTCGTATAGCAGTGGATCTCATGTGCGCGGACGAATATTTCGTTTGCTTGCTCGGAGGAGCCAACCCAGTAACGACCTCTAGCGAGATCGTCTCGCGGACGGCCTGGAGAGTGTCATGGCCATGTTTTGCTGAAATTTCGTCGTGCATACCGACGATTTTTCCGGAACAACTTTTTGCTCTTTTTTTCACTTCAAATCGGAATGAAAAAAGATTTACGGTGTATAATTTTAGACTGTTCAAACCGTGTTTCCTTTCGTTTTGACATTCGTGCACGAGCAACGACACAATTTTGATTTTTTCTTTACAGAGATCTGCGGGTAATAGATCTGTAATTTTTTTTTTCGAAATCGATAAATCTGAAGGAATCACGGTTGAAGTTCACATTTTTCCAGACTGTTCCCAAAATTTCGTTAGATTCCGATCAGGATACTCGGAGAAAAGTTGTTCGAACGTTTTCATGTGCCCGTTACCGTGTTTCACATGCTCTTAAGAGGTTAGAATACCAATTACCATAAAATGACAGATTACGATAATACCGAGGGAAAAGGGCGCAATGTAAATTCCAGGCACGCCCCGCTAAGCAGCGCTGACCCAGCTGACAGTCAAAACAAAGGCGACAGCAGTAAGTCACGGGCACTCGACGCGGATGACACCTGTGCAAAAATCGGCCAACCGCCTTCTCCCTCGGCGTACGGTAATCTTGCTACCGGTGCCTCTCCGGAGACATTCTCCACACCTTTATCGACGTTATCTCTGACGGGTAAACGGAGAGTCGGCCGGCCTACGAAAATTGAAGCACTACAAGCCAGAGGAAGGAGTGGCTCTGCGGGTAACATTAAAGAAATTCTAAAGAGGAAAAGAAACGAAATAGAACTGAATCTTTTGGACCAATACCTCGACAACACACCATTTAAGCGCAGTAATTTGACTTCACATTCTCTTCCAGGCATTCTTACCCAATCACCTGTAAGACGTAATTGCGAGAGTACCTGCCGCGACTCGTACGACACTGAGAGCGAAATGAGCACGGATAAATTCGGAACAACCGGTGACTCCACAACAGCAGCAACAACTCACCAGGCACAGTCGGCCGCGCCGGGCGGGGATTCGGAGGCCATGAAGCTTATTCTCGCCCAGCTAAGCGCTATGCGGGAGGAAAGCAAGAAAAATATGGTGTTGCTGGAGCGAAAGTTTGACGAATCCAATGAACAAACTAAACTGGGCCTGGACAACTTTAAACATGAAATGCGTGACGAGTTGAATAAGATCAAGCAGCAGCATGAAGGCGCGATGAACACAATGGAAGCCAAGTTCAACAGGAAGTTCGACGCGCTGGAAGAGAAAGTATTGCAACTCGGTGGCGGCAACGACGTCGCTAAATTACAAGAGAGGGTGGAGAGGTTGGAAGATAAACCGGGGGCCGCAAACGCAAATGCAAGCCTGGAGAATGAAATAACGGCTCTCAAAAGGAAACACGAGGCCCAAGAGAAGATATTAGTGAGCAATAGTATTGTTATCAAGGGCCTCCCGCGATCTGCAGAGCAGCCGGTGTGGGATGAGGTGGTCAACTTCCTGCAAATCGAATTTGGTGTGACAAATGCCGTGGCGGAGGTGAGAGAACTGAAGAAGCCGCCGAAATTAATATTTGTAAAGCTCAACAATAGCCAAGACAAAGATAAAATTATGAGCCAAAAAGCCAAGCTAGGGAAGCGGCCCATCTTCATCGAACATGAACGTACAAGTGCGGACAAAGACATAAATAAGGCAATTTTAGCCAAAGCTAAGGCACTTAGAGACGAAGGAAAGTCGGTTAAAATCGGTTACCAGAAGCTGAGGATTGACGACGAATAGTTTTTCTGGAGTAGAACAAACGACACAGTCGAAAAAAGAAAAAATGAAGGCCCTACCACAGTGGACGCCTCTACTACAACGTCGCGGTCAAAAAACTAGGGCGCGTTAGCCTGGTATTCTGGAATCTGCACAGCATCAAAAATCTGGCGAACAACGAGCACTACACCGACATGACTGTGGGATGTTTCTGCGAAACCTGGTGCGAAAGCGAATACCCAAACGCCGTGCCCATGACTTTGAGGAATTTTTCCCAGGCGTGGGGCCCAGCAGCGAGAGACAACGCTCGCGGAAGAGCGAGTGGAGGGTTACTGACTCTTGTAAAAAAGGCCTGGAGCCCTGAAATAATAGACACGTCTCACTGGTGGATTTTTGTGCGCATATCCTGCCCGTCATGGCACGCACTAGTTGGCTCACTCTATTTCAGCCCCTCTCACGATTCAACAGTCATTCTCAACGTTTTCCAGACCACGCTGTACGACCTAATCGATAGATTCCCCGATGACATCATCATTCTGGGCGGGGACTTTAACGCCCGCGTTCCATCGACGGACGAACTGACATCGGAAATATTTGAAGCTACATGTCTTTACGAAACCAGGGAGTCGTTCGACACAGGAATAAACGACAGAGGGCCGAAATTATTGGACTTCATGACGGAAAACGGCTTTGTTCTGCTGAATGGGCGTACCAGTAGCGATAGGCCAGCGCATTACACCTACTCCAGCAAGGTCGGCTCTAGCACGGTTGACCTGGTGTGGGTGAACGCCTCCAAGTCGGAATTCATTTGTGATCTTCAAGTGGGGGTTGACCTCTTCGGCTCGGACCACCTTCGTGTCGTCGTACATCTTTATGCAGATTGCCTAGCGCCGGAAC
This sequence comes from Ichneumon xanthorius, assembly GCA_917499995.1. NCBI lineage: Eukaryota > Metazoa > Arthropoda > Insecta > Hymenoptera > Ichneumonidae > Ichneumon > Ichneumon xanthorius. Next base: position 1,189,603 of record CAKJTD010000007.1, read on the forward strand.
AAGCCCCCTCGTCGTCTGTCACCGGGGTGGTGAACAGTGAGGCGTTAAAATGGTGCAACGATAAAGCAGTGAAGTTTAGTAATAATCTAAGTCTTTCCCCTCGTATTTTTATAAACTTTGACCTTGCTACGATTGACGAATTGAGTGTTAATTTGTGCAACGCCATCAGTGAATCAGCGAAGGAAGCCGGGCTGGTAAAACGAAAATCCCGCAGGCCAGTAATTTCGTCGAATAAACCTTGGTTTGATAAAGAGTGTTGTGATCTGAGAAAGGAACTAAAAACGCGACTAAAAAACATGCGCGCCGCTCGCTATGAGGAGAGATTGGTCACACTATATGTGGAGAACAGAGCAGAATATACTGCGCTCCTAATTGATAAGAAAACCGCGTGCTCAAATATTCTGGTTGAAAAATTTAAAAGAAGCACTAGGGGACGCTAACAATGTTGAGTTCTGGGAAAATCTCTCAAGTCGTACCTGGCTGAGCAAAAGGGAGGAAGTCTTGGCTGCGGTCAGGTATCGTTTTAAAGCAAAGGATTTAGAAAAATATAGCGGCGCATCTTCAATGCAATTCCAGCTGAACAGAACGATCTCCGATGACTTCTTCACCTTCTACTCAGCCAGATCTCCTATTGTCTACATCAGAACAAGGGCTCAAATAAGACTAGCATCTAGGTATACTCGCAGACTTATAATAGGCAAGGCGTTGCATCTGATTGACCCAACGCAGATCTGCATGATTTGTAATCGCAATGAAAATGAGAGCTTCCAACATATCCTGTAAAAATGCACAATCTATAATGCGTTTAGAAGTCACTACCTCCTGCCAAAGTTTCTCCCCGGGCTTGAGGAAGAGGAAAATATTGCGCGCATTTTAAACGCGAATGATTTACAAACCCTCACAGTACTATTTTTCTACCTTTCTAAATGTTTTATGTTAAGAGCGGAATTGCTAAACGGCTAAAAAATAAATTGTCAACCGGTCATACCCTGATGTCGGGATGTATATACGGCAACGTCGCCGAAAAAGAAAAAGAAAATGGATAAGAAAGCATTAGCCTATAAGCTGTCCTGTATGTTAATCTTCTTAAGCCTGTCCAATATGGTAACCTCGTCAATATTTTTGTCAATTTTGGTTTTTTTCCTTGCACCTTGAATCTCTGTATTCGTATATGTGCAATAAAATACTTACTACTTTATTTTATATTTCATTGTTCCAATTCCACCGTATACCCTGTCGGGTTTTTTACGGAACCCCATCCCGATTCCCCCCTAGCACTCCCTACCCGCACTCAGCTAAGCTACCTAACTTCCAGTGCGTCCGTAGCCGACTTAGCTACACTGTACCGCATTTGCCAGGGACACGGGGAAACTACGGAAAACCCGTGCCGGTACAGACGGCCATATTCTACTGATCCACCAATATTTTTGCATTTGAGTAAAGTGCAGAAACACCAAAGTCTCAGAAGAAAGCGCCTCCCGCTCAACGGTCGATGCGCCAGCTAGCGCACGGCTAAGCGGTCACCCATCCAAGTACTGACTGCGAACGAATCAGCTTGACTTGGGGGACCACCAGAGCCGTGCGCCAACCGCGCATCCACCACTGTCGGTTTTATTTTATTTATTTTATTTATTTTATTTATTTTATTTATTTTATTTATTTTATTTATTTTATTTATTTTATTTATTTTATTTATTTTATTTATTTTATTTATTTTATTTATTTTATTTATTTTATTTATTTTATTTATTTTATTTATTTTATTTATTTTATTTATTTTATTTATTTTATTTATTTTATTTATTTTATTTATTTTATTTATTTTATTTATTTTATTTATTTTATTTATTTTATTTATTTTATTTATTTTATTTATTTTATTTATTTTATTTATTTTATTTATTTTATTTATTTTATTTATTTTTCAGAACGCGTGAGAGGAGGAGAGGAGGAGGAGGCGTCCCAGGCTGCGCTACACTGACTATGTCAGCATGCAGACGTCAGCTGCAACTATCCAATACGTCGTGTGGGAGCGGGACGGGCAGGAGCCGCTCCGCGTCCCGGTATTTGATAACAGCCGTTGGATGCATCGAGCTCCTGAGGGCCCCCAAACTGGAGAGCAGCATTAGATAGAAGGTAAGTTGTTTTTTACAATATAATCAGAATATAATCAAAATAATATTTTTTTTTGTTTTTACAGGCTACTTCGACGCGCACGGGAGCACCGAAGAATATTACATCTAATTAAAAATATAAATATAAAAATATAATATAATAAAAATAATAAAATATAATATAAAAATATTAAAATTAATAAAAATATTTTTTAAATAAAAATTTTTATTTCTTCCGGGGTGCACTATGGAGACTTCCGCACACGCCCCCGTCCCCCCTCTCTATCACACACACACACCTCCGGGCGCGGTCAGACCGGGCCGGAGGAGTGGGGATAGGAGTGGAGATGGGAGTGGGGGGTCGCCATAGTGCACCCCTTACTACCTGCATCTCGCGATTGTTGTAAGGATCTTGAAAGACGAAGGAGTTCGGGACGAGTTTGCTTGCATCCTTCAAGTATCGGAAGCTAATGCAGTAAATATATACAATCTTGTAGTGGATTTCTTCGCAAAACATGAAATTCCCTATAAAGATAATATGATTGGATTCGCTGCTGACGGCGCATCGGTCATGATGGGGAAGAACCACTCTGTTTCGATGATGTTGAAGAATGACATTCCGCATCTCTTCATTCTTAAGTGCATCTGTCACTCGTTCGCTCTCTGTGCTTCGAAAGCATGTAGTCATATCCCCGATAGCATTGAATGGTTGGCACGCCAGATCTTCAACTACATGCATCAAAGTTTCAAACGTCAAAAAGAATACGAAGCTTCCCAAACATTTACTGCAGTGAAGCCGTTAAAACTGCTCCATCCGAGCCAAACACGGTGGCTTTCACTGCAATCAGTTGTGGATCGAATTTTGGAACAGTACGAGGCGCTCGCATTGTACTTTGCATCTGAGCGTAACAACAAAAATGTGGATAATTCCACGGTACCCAGAGTACACGACCTATTGCAAGATCCGGTAACAAAACGGTACAATGCAATTCTTGAGTTTCACTTTACCACTTTTCACTGCTCTCAACAAGGAGTTACAGTCGGAAGTAACGAAAATTCATTTGTGCACACCAAAATTTCAGCGATCTACAAAACGATTCTCGAGTTCTATATAAAAGACGCATGTTTCCGTCAGACTGATGTTTCCGCGATTCAGTACAGGAACCCGACAAACTACGTGCCATTGCACGATATATATCGCGGTCCAGCTGTTCGAGTGTCACTCAGCAAAATCGATGCGAAAAAACCCAAACAAGCTATCAACGACAGGAACCCGACAAACTACGTGCCATTGCACGATATATATCGCGGTCCAGCTGTTCGAGTGTCACTCAGCAAAATCGATGCGAAAAAACCCAAACAAGCTATCAACGATTTCAAACTGAAGTGCCTGAATTTTTACGTTGAAGAGGCGCAACAAATCTACGTGCGATCCCTCTTAACTCTGAGTATCAAAAAGGGTTGGGGAAACTGAAATTAATCGATCCTGATGTTGTCAAAAATCGACCACCGTCAATCGCCCCTCTGGTAGATGCGTTTTCGGTCATCAAGAGTGATCTCAACGGAATCGAACGAGAGTGGCGTCTCTTGAGGAACGACGACTATATAAAAACGACTGACACGAACGATCTCTACACATTTTGGGACGGAGTTTCCCAAGTATATAATAGCGATGGAACGAAGACATGCGGAGAGCTCTGTAGCTTCGTTAGAACACTGATGGTCTTGCCACACAGTACTGCGGCGGTACAGAGATTATTTTCTCAAATAAATCTCAACAAGACGAAGCTGCGCAACAAGCTTAGCACAGAGTCGATAAGTGCAATATTGCGAAGCAAAGTTTTCATGAAGGATAAATGCTGTTACGAAGTAGAGATACCGGAGGCAATGATACGTAAGCATACGAACGCCATATATTCCTCGGAAGAACAAAAAAAGTAAGTCGAAGCAGAAAAAAGTATGTAAGGTAAAAGTATGGTGCATCTATATCGTATCGATCTAACATATAATAGTAATAAAAATGATTAAAAAAAGTATAATAAGTATAAAAAGTCAATAACGATGTAACGACGTTAAAAATGCAATGATATCCAAAGATTCGAGTTTATATTGAAAGTTCTCTAAAGAGTATTAAATGTTAAGCCTGTCTTTCTAGTCGTGTTTTAATAAAAATGAACAAAAGAAGCTTGTATTACCATGTTTTTTTAATGCCAGATAATAAGGGCTACTATGCAATAAATCTTTCTCGCTGTCGGTTGGATTCGATACTTAACATGGCATTCGATAGTTTGATTAACGTCCTGTTGGTGACAAGCCGTCCCGCGCTCAGTGTGCACATGCCTTTACACTGCAGGTTACATTCTCAAGCTTCCTTCAATAGTATTAATTTCCAGCAAAATTCCGGATATCTTACCCTCTAACATTTATTTAATACACACGAAACACACATGCAGCCCTACTCAGGAAAATATATTTTTTTTAATGCTGATAGTTGAAAAAGATCGAAAAAAAATATTGTTACGTCCCGATCAGCAATTTTCACTCCATCTCGGTCAAGGAGAATTTACACCCTCCCTTTACACGTTATTCGGAGATGACGCTTTATCGAGGTTTTGGCCCTGTTTTGAACCTAACCTTTCGGAAAATAATTCGGGATAGGGCCTAGAGTGTAGTGTGAGGCGAATTTCCGGGTGGAGGCAACCTCAAACTCCACTACCGGTATCCGAACACAAAACCCGGTCTCTCGATCGTTTTCTATTTTTGATAATGGGCGCCAGCCACACTCAGCGTGCGACACGACCGATATCGATGTTCGGAAGAGACCAAGGTCGCGCTCCGACTAGCTGCAGCCTTGGGGGAATGGTAGAGGGGCGGTTCGGGGAAATCCTTACTTGGGTTGTTAAGCAACAATGAAAATTCTCCGTCAGAAATTATGAGAGACGAGTAACAATTTATTAAAGGAAACTAACGTTCTAAATTCCAAATTCAACTTACTTCAACGACTCCAAATAAGTAAAAACTCTCGCTCTCTTTCAGTCTCTTCGTCCTTACGTCTACGCGGTACATAAATTCCCTACTAAACTCCCGGCGGCTAGTCAGTTCACCGTCGGAAGGAATGGCCTAGTGCCCGATGAAATTATTATTCGAAAATTACAATAAAATCCGCAACAAGATAATTTTCAAATAATTGGCTATAAAATATCCTTCAGATAATATCGACGCCCTGGGTGCCTGCTATATTCGGCTTAACGTACGCGAAACGAAGATGTTCTCGATAGGCTATCGCGCACACGGCTCGGCTAACGCGGCTGCGGTCACGCGACAAGGTCAGAAGGACCCGCCGTGAAACGCTCGGCGACGCGCGAATCTCCGTGCGCGGAGGAAGATGAAAAATCCTCTTAGCCTACCGGTAAAGGATATAAAACCGTGCAGGCAAACACGTAACTCAGAGGCGCTGCCCGGAGAAGCCGGGGCGATACGGACACGGGCCGTTTTCGCTTTATTTTCGCCGGTTTGCCTGTCGAGAAGCTGACGCCGTCGACGAAGGCTACGAAACTTTAACTCGCGGAAAACGGCACGGAGACCCGCACGGCGCGCACTCGCAAATAAATCTTTATGCGATGACAAACGCAAAAAACAACACGAATTCTTCCGAACGTTCCCGGCCAGATCCGCGCGCGAGCTCAGTACCGGTATCGCGCGCGTATCACCTACCGACACACAAAACGCAACTCTACAACGCGATTTTTGGCACTATCCGCACTCTCTAAATTGAACCAGATTTTATTCCCGATATGGCGGATTTATTATCAGAATTGCCGACGAGCAGGGTGTTCCTTGACACGGCCGGAACAGCGGTCGACGTCTCGACCGAGAGTACCCCGTGTGCAATTCACCGGCCACGCCGGGGTGTCGACAACGACAAATAAATTTACTGCAAACGAGTTGCGAGAAGCTTACCGGTATATTTTATGTGACAAAGGCCCCAATTAAATCGCCTGTGACGATGTTCTTCCTTCTAATTCCTTCGATGTTCCTTCCTTCTAATTCCTTCGATGTTCCTTCCTTCTAATTCCTCTCAGGCGTTCCGAAATCGCAATTGCGTCGAGACGATGGGAGAGAGTCCGGAGCAACGCACCGTCACTGTCGCCGATCACCGGAAGAATCCTCGAACTCTCGCTACTTTCTCCGATCGCGACCGTTCGGGTACCCCGCTCACCCGCTTGCCCCCCGTGGCTACTCTAGTTCCCACGGACTAGCCTAACGCTAAACGGCGCCTCGCAGGGCAGCCTGTGACGAGCGCTCGCTCGCACGAATTTCCCACGCCTCATGGCGCGATAATTTAAACACAAACTGTATCATTTTTAATGCGCTCATTCATAGATATACACACATTTATTCTCTACATGGTAGAGTAATTGTAAAACTTTTGAAATACGTTAAATGAGGGCCTATAAGAACGAACGTAACTCTATATCGAAAGAAAAGATTAACCTTTTACATTTTTTGAAGAGAAAAACCCTCATATACCTTTTTGTCAGAAAAGGACTCGCAGTCAGAGCTTTGAACCCTTGAAAAGTACTTAAAGTGAAAATTAACAGATAGTCTTGTTTTTCTCGCGCGGGCTTGGGTGGCCGAGATCAGCCGGTCGCCAAATGTTTTACGACCTCTTCGGAAAACAGACGTACTCGGGGACAAAGCCGAGGGCTTTGTACGCGGTACAGAGAAAAAGCCCTTGACTCGGCGAGCTGCTTGGTGGGCTCAGCCTGTATGGAAAAACGGAGCTATCGCGCGGGCGGTACCTCATACAGCCAATCAACGGTCGAGTTTTTACCCCCAACTACCTTCTCACGAAAACTCTTAATTTTTGGAAGAGTATAGTTGATCTGAGATCTTCGAGTCGGAACGTTCTTCTAGATTCACTCGGAAAATCTTGCACAGTTCACTTCGTTTGTTAAGAGCTTGTGCCGAGTAAGCAAACCGTGGTAGCCGCGATACTAAATTGTAAAATAATACGAGTGTGTTATATATATTTTAGTTGTTATCTTATGAATTGATATTTGTGACATTGTGTGTTTTTCGTTCAACGTTTTAAATTATTAAAATTAATATGTTTTCATACGGCAATAACGTGTCTTATTAATCTAACACGTGTTAAAACCCATAACAAATCCCCCGCGTTGAGAGCCGAATTTCAATTCGCCAGGCAGCCACGAATAAGAATTCAGGGTCCGGAATACTAAAGTTACCAGCCGTCCAACAGGATCGGCCCGTAACAAGCCTCGCAATTAGTCGGTCGCCGAGCGCTCGCGCGCGCGAATATTTAAATGGTGGCGGTCGCAAGGCCATGCTTGCCACGGCGAGGAATCTCCGCGGTAGACGAAGGCGACGGTAGGTACAGGTGAAACATTCCCGTACAGGTGAAACATCACGGGGGAACGGCTGGTCCACAGTTCGCCATCGGAAGGTACGGACGACGGCCATCCTCTCCGCCGCATCCGGAATCAGTCAAGGCGGCTTCCTCTTGATGCTCGTTGCGCTGACGCTCTCGGCTACCGGTACGAATTCCTCCTTCGGTCGCTCGACGCTCGCCAGGCGCGGATAGTACATGAAAACCGTTCAATTTAATTACTAGTCTATCGAATTAACGCTACTGAGCCCCTCGGATCTGCCCGAGAAATGTGATCTGCGCTCGGTGAGGGCGCGCGCCGACTCTCTCTCCTGACGGCTTTATAAACTTTTGGGACGTGCCCAAAATACGGCATCACAGTAGATATATATGTTATTGACGATATTTTATTCGCGGTTAAAAGTTCGAATTTACGAGATTTTAATTGACGATTTTAAACTGGACAAGAAAATTCTGGATGCTATCTCTTTCTATCACCTGGAATGCAATACGCGGCTATCTCTCTCGCACGTCACCCTCGACACACGGCTCGCGACAGCTCACTATCGCACTCACTCACTGTTTTCTCCCAACCTATCCTAATACTTTAACACGCACTGAGATAGCTGAAATAATATTGACCGGCACGAATATTTATTGACCATGGAAATATTTTAACCCTGACGACAGTAAATAAATGTTGATAAATAACGATTTAGAGGAAATGAATTTTTTAAATGTGGATGATAACGTTCCAAAATTACGATATTATTTAAATGGATTAACCTCAGAATGAATGATCGAATGAATCGATTGATGGATGATATTAAACGATCGAATTGAAACGTCCTTCCCAAATTCTGGATGAATATTCGAGTCAGAATCGAATGATGATCGACTTCCGAAAATAACGTCCTTCCAAAATGCCGAATACTCGAATCAGAATCGAATGATGATGATCGATTTCCGGAGACGAACGTCCTTCCCAGATTTTAAAGATGTAGATTGATGATTGCGATGAGTAAATGATATTCAGGAAGAATATACTTGATTTCGATGGAATGATTCTGAAAAAATATGAATTGTTTATTGAAGTTGGTTAAAATGAATACTGGCTCGAAAATTTTACAAGTTGATTTACAAGTTCTTTGTTGATGATTGTAAGTACAATACAAGATTGAGGTCAGTGCCTCGGTCGCAAAGAAGTTAGAAGTCCAGAACAGGAGAGAGTGCCGAATGGGTGGTGGGCGCGCGAATAAATAACCTCGGTGCCGGACACCCCCGCGTCGCCGGAGTCACACCTGCGCCTCGTCTCCCCACTCTCATCACCTGATTCCTTTCTTTGATTGACTAATTAAATATTTCTAATTTCGTAGTTTTACAATAATTTTGACATTTTAACTTGTTATTACTTAAATTCTATCGCGAATTTTATGAACATACAAATTTGAATGAAAGCTGTACGAGCTTTCGTTGCGAAGTTAACAATAGTTGACATACATTTTTATCTTAATATTTATCTGATTATTTCCCTGAATTTCGGCGTTAATAGTTTTACATTTCTTCCCTGTTTTCGTAATTTTCCATATTTTCACCGCTATTTGCTATTTGATTATTTATTGATTATTTATTATTTTTATATTTATTCCCTTTTTAATATTTTATTTGACGATATGACTTAATTTTCTTTGCTTACTTCTTGACCCTATTTTATTTCCCGAATCTGTTAATAATTTCCAAAAATACTATGTCAATCCCGTGTATTTGTCCCTTAAACTGGATTTCCATTTATTTCTTCATTTATTATTTCAACTATGATCCTCCTGGACTATAACGACGATCTAGCATTCATCGATATTCACCGTCCAGGAGGTGCTGCACTCATTATGCTCAACGGCCGCTCGCAGCATCGTGCCCATCGTGACGCGCGCCGTACAAGCAGGCCCTATGTTCGACAACTGTGAGGAGCGCTCCGCCGATATCCTTATCTGCATTTTTGCGCCTCAGGTTACCGACTCTCGTACGGTTGATTTGCTTCGTACAGTCACCTCTGTACATCAGCCTAATTCACCTGAAGGCTAATTATTTTTAACAACGGATGATTCTTTCATTAGGTATTTTATCTATTTATCGAAACTTTGAATTCGACCAATTAAACAATGGCAATTTTTCTAATGTTTATTTTTAACTAATATATTTCAAATATTTGGTTAATTATGTTCGAAATATTTCGGGAAAATTCACAGGACGTAACAATATCTTCAAATGTTAATCGAAATTCTTCCAATCTTCAAGAATGCTTATGTCTTTAAAATGTCCTGAAATTTGAGGATGTTTCTTCACACCTGGCAACACTGCCCAAAGGATGGGATAATTTACCGACGGTCGAAAGTACGAGCGGTCGGCAATACAGATGCCTGCGTGTCCCAAAGTTACAGATTTTCGCCGAAGGATGCCGCTAAGCGTAAACGCTGCAACGATATTGCCGCGATCGAACCGTGCAGCCCGCAGCGCGAGACATTGAAGTGTGTAAGATGGGAATATATCGCACCCTTAGAACAACAGTATAACATCTCTTATGGGATTATCATATAAGTTGTTACACTCGTGTTCTAAGGGTGCGATCTTATTTGTATATCGCCCTGTCGGAACATACAACCTTCCGGTAAACCATCCTACACCGTTCATTTCACCAAGGTTCCCTCGCACACATTGTAAACCGCAAGTGGACGTTGGTGGAACGTTGCAGCAACGGTGAAATTGTCCCCCCCCCCCCCCCCCCCCCGCCGACCGTTCTGTTACAAGAACTGTCGCGGACCATCGCACAACGGTGAAAATTGTTTCCCTCGATTCTGCTACACGAACCGTCGCACAACGGAGAAATTTGTTTCCCTCGATTCTGCTGCACGAACCGTCGCACAACGGTGAAATTTTTCCCCCGGTTACGCTGCAGCAAGCGTCACGAAGCGTCGCGTAACGGTGAAACTTTCTCCCCCGTTCTTCTGCAGGAACCGTCCCGAAACATCGCGCAACGATGACGTTTTTTACCCCGGTTCCACTGTAAGAACCGTCGCGCAACGGTAAAATGCCAACCTCGGTTCCTTTGCAGAAACCATCGTGCAACGCTAGAATTTTTCTCTCGAATCCACTGCAGGAACCGTCTTAAACCGTCGTGCAGCGGTCATCATTTTCCCCCGGATCCGCTGCAGTGACTGCCGCACAACGGTGTAATGTTTTTCTTCAAGTCCGCTGTTGGAACCGTCACACAACGCCGAAACTTTTTTCGCAATTTTGCTGTTGGAACCGTCACACAACGGTGCAACTTTTTTTCCCGATTCAGCTATCGGAACCGTCTCGCAGCGATCAATTTTTCTTTCCACAGCTAATCGGGGAAAAATGTATTGAACGTTGCGGAATGAAATCTTGCAAATATTTGAGCTCGTATCTTCCAATTGAAAATCGGATGGTTCGAATAGAAATATTTGCAATTTTTTATTGTGGTATTGGACATTGTAGAACACAGGAAATATGAGTATTTTGTTTTTATCTTCGTAGCGAAAATATTGCGAATGTTTGCGCTACAGTCACATCTATGTTTACGCAATGCTATATAATTGTCTTATGTGATTTTTTTTCTTAATACAACAAGATATTATCTTATAAACTTACTATACCTAGATATAGATTTGATATAAAAGCAAAAACATAAATTATCAATTATCATATCAATGTTATTATCAATAACATTGGACTTGCAAAGCTTTTTCTGTAAAGTTACTATATACTGTGTGACGTATCTTTCCGAGAACTCACACGAAACGGTACGAAAATCTATACTCAGAAAAACCGCGAAATCGGGATCTCAAAAAACGTCACCTTCGGCCGTCTACCTCCGCGAATACATTGGCGTCCCGGTGGGCGCCAGTTAATTTTTGTTTCGCCGGTATTAACAACCGGACTAATCTGGAGTCGGTGGAACAAGCCGAGCTCCGCAGGGTTAATTTTTGTTTCGCCGGAATTAGCAAACCGGACTAATCTGGGAGCGGGTGGAACAAGCCCGACTCCACCAATGCGAGATCTGGAGGTCGGTGGAACAGGCCGACCTCCGCAAGGACGAAACGAACGGAACAACAAAACGAGAACTAACCGTAACGAGCTAACACCAATGCACTCGCGGGAGCAAACGGTAACGGAAATGCACGGTTGCTCAGGATGCGGGTTATGGTAGAAGGGTCGCGATCCTTTGCCAATAAAATAACGCGGAATCGGAAATATCGGAATCTCAACTTTAAATAACGGGAACGATTATTTATGGGCTGTTAAGCCACGGGATAGCACATTAGTGCATCGGGAGCGCTCAGCCAATCAAACGATCGAGCGAGCGTAGCGAGAACGGATCTATAGGCGATCGATAAATTATCTAAGCGATAAACTCACCGAAACAGCAGATTTAATCCAATAATTTTCGGGAACTGCATCTTACGATGCCACGAGAACTTAAGCACAATCCCTGCACCTCAAGAGCGTTCTCCGAAACGCCTCTCGAGCACAGAAAAATCACTAAATTATTCGGGAAAGAATTCACACGAAACACATCGCACGAGCCTACTAGCGAACGCGCAAAGTGACAGGTAGCGAACGCGACGCACGAACCGAAGCGAGAGCGATAACCGGAGTCTACGGTAACGCGAGCGAGAACGACTGACTCAAGCGCGACACAATAGCCGAAACCGTAAACATCGGGAGCACGAGAGAGGTCCGAGCAGCCTCGAGGACGACTCCCGGTAGACTGATAAGCCTACGAAAATATTCTAACGAGACGTTATCATGATTATTACGGGATCCTTAACCGGTAACTACTGCCCTCTTGAACTATTTCGTGACGTCATCTATACGAGAGCCGAAACTGTAACGCGGTAACTTTGAGAATCTTCGCGATCGCTACTCCAAATGCAGGACGTGAAAACAAGGCTCTCTCTCTAAACTAAAACACGGCACAAGGGGTTCCAACCTTGCCCGGACTGAACTAAAACCTCCGCCTGTTCTCCAACGTCCTGTATTATCACCTAAGCGGAGTGCCGGGTTTGCACCGGACTTTGGCGTATTCGTGACGAAATCTCGTCGGGCTCTCCTCTATTCGTGTTTCTCATTTCTTCGAGATTTTCTCCACCGAATAGATTCGAGAATCCCGACCTGAGCTGAATCTTTCTGAACTTATCTCTAAGCTTATCACACACAAGCTCATCAGTAAAATCTAAACTGGATCGCAAAACGTTACGAACATTCATTTAGCGAGAACTGGACGGTACATGGACAGCTAAAGGGCAGTAAAGCGGGAACTAACGGGCTAACCGAACTAAATCGATAGCCGTATCCGAAAAATGTTGATTTTTGTGACCGTGATCGAAAAATCACGTCACAACTGTTACTATAAGTTTTAAAAATTAAGTTGAAAAATACTGTACGTACATACATACATTTGTCTATCCAAAATGTTGTGCGTTTATTAACAGCAACGGAAGTCGATTTGTATTACCACATGGGTCCTCAATCAAGGAAACTATGGATAACGACGTTTTTACAAATACATAAACTAATAAATGCAAATTTCCATGACGATCTATTTTCGTTGAGTTTTTTTCAAAGAAGAATCTTACATTTTCAACCCATTTCAATGTAGCACGGTTCATTTTGTTTCTCAAACATTGCTGTACAAATGCACCAAATTGAGTTTTTTTGTTTTAACCGTTTAAAAATGACAGTTTGTTTATGGAAAAAAATGACCGGTTAAACAACGGGCTGCATTTGTGAAACTGGCGAACCTACAAAAACTCTACTTGGTCAATTCGTAGAGTGAAGTTTAAGAAATAAACTGAGCCGTGGTACATTAAAATCGGTTAAGAAATACGGATTGTTCTTTGAAAATACCCAACGGAAACGTACTATCATGAAAATTTGCATTTACCGGATGTTTTTGCAAAAACATCGTTGTTAATACTTCCCTTGCTTGAGGACACATGCATTATCACATTTCAACCTCCATTACGGTCAATCAATGCGTACAATTTTGAATAAACGATTGTGAAAATTTAGCACTCATATGGGTAGGATGCCACGCGGAAGCTATCTTAAGGTAACAGTCTCGTAAAATATGATTCGATTCGTAAGAATAATGACTTTGTCCTTTTAAAAATACTGATACGAGAGGTATCGCGAAAGGTATCACGAGAAATATCATGATAGTGTTACGTCCCGATCAGCAATTTTCACTTCATCTCGGTCAAGGAGAATTTACACCCCCCCCCCCCCCCTTTACACGTTATTCGGAGATGACGCTTTATCGAGGTTTTGGCCCTGTTTTGAATCTAACCTTTCGGAAAATAATTCGGGATGGGGCCTAGAGTGTATATGTGTAGTATTGATGTTGTTATTGAAAGGAAATGAGACGAGAATATATAAAAACGAACAGTTTATTGAATGGTCAAACAGCGAAATGTTCAATGCGAAGGCCAGAGATGCGTTCTCTTTTACATTCTACGATAGACTGACTCTTGTCTCCGTCTTCTCGTTAGTCAACCCTTTCCATTGTCTCTTGTCTCACGCTCGCCATGGCTACTATTCCCACATATATATGTTATCGACGATATTTTATTCGCGGTTAAAAGTTCGAATTTACTAGATTTTAAGTGACGATTTTAAACTGGACAAGAAAATTCTGGATGCTATCTCTTTCTATCATCTGGAATGCAATACGCGGCTATCTCTCTCGCGCGTCACTCGCCACGTACGGCTCGCGACAGCTCACTCACTGTTTTCTATCCTATCTATCACGCTCACTCACTGTTTTCTTCCGACCTATCCCAATACTTTTAACGCGCACTGTTATAGCTGTAATAAAATTGACCGACACGAATATAAATTGACCACGAAATATTTTAACCTTCGATTACAACAAATAAACGCTGATAAGTAAATATTGACAAATTAATATTCAGAGCAAATGAATTTTTACGATGTAGATGATAATTTCACAGACTTACGATGTGATTGAAATGGTTTTACCTTGGAATAAAAGATCGAATGAATCGATTGATGAATGATGTATATCGATAACGAAATAAGACGTCCTTCCCAAATCTGGATGAATATTCGAATCAGAATCGAATGATGATGGTCGACTCCAGAAATGAACGTCCTTCCCAGATTTTAACGATGAATGGTTTCGATGATGGAATGATTTTCAGACGGAATATACTCAAACTGCATCCCGGAAAAAATACCCCCGGAAAAAAAAACCCCGGAAAAAAACTCCCGGAAAAAATACTCCCGGAAAAAATACTCCCGAAAAAATACCCCCCGGAAAAAATACCACCGGAAAAACACCCCCGGCAAAAAGCCCACAAACACACAAACGCACAAACGCCCAAACGCCCAAACGCCCAAACGCCCAAACGCCCAAACGCCCAAACGCCCAAACGCCCAAACGCCCAAACGCCCAAACGCCCAAACGCCCAAACGCCCAAACACCCAAACACCCAAACACCCAAACACCCAAACACCCAAACACCCAAACACCCAAACACCCAAACACCCAAACACCCAAACACCCAAACACCCAAACACCCAAACACCCAAACACCCAAACACCCAAACACCCAAACACCCAAACACCCAAACACCCAAACACCCAAACACCCAAACACCCAAACACCCAAACACCCAAACACCCAAACACCCAAACACACAATCATACACAATCATCCACCCGTAGCAGCACAATAAGTTGTAGATTCATGATCAGCGGGAACAATTTATCATATCGACTGCTAAGAAATAGAAGGGCAGACCCACATCGTTTTACATGCTAAATGGCGTGAGATACGCCCTTCTGTTCCTTAGCAGTCGATATAACAAATACCGAATTTTCAAAATATAGCAAGGTTTTTTTCCGAGGGTTTTTTTCGGGGTTTTTTTCCAGGGGATTTTTTTCCGCCTACCTTCATATTCATATTAGAATTTTCGAACATTAACATTTTTTTTTTTAAATCCGTAAAGGCACGAATTCGTTTGTTTCCGGGGGTATTTATTCCGGGGGTATTTTTTCCAGGGGGTATTTTTTCGGGGGTGTTATTTCCGGGGTATTATTTTCGGGGGTTTTTTTCCGGGGGTATTTTTTCCGCCTACCACTCAAACTCTATGGAATGATTTGGAAAGTTACGGATGATTTATTGAAGTTGGTAAAAAATTAATACTGGCTCGAAGATTTTACAAGTTGATTTTCAATTTCTTGATAATGGCTCTAAGTACAATACAAGGTTGAGGTCAGTGCCTCGGTCGCAAAGAAGTAAAGAAGTAATGCCGAATGGGCGGTGGGCGCGCGAATAAATAACCTCGGTGCCGGACACCCCCGCGTCATCGCTGTCTCCCCACTCTCATCACCTGATTCCTTTCTTTGACTGATTAATTAAATATTCCCAATTTCGTAGTTTTGCAATAATTTTGACATTTTAACTGGTTATCACTTAAATTTTATCGCGAATTTTATGAACATACGAATTTGAATGAAAGCTGTACGAGCTTTCGTTAAGAAGTTAACAATAGTTGACATAAATTTTTACCTTAATATTTATCTGATTATTTCCTTGAATTTTGGCGTTAATAGTTTTACATTTCTTCCCTATTTTCGTAATTTTCTATATTTTTCCCCGTTATTTGCTATTTGATTATTTATTGATTATTTATTATTTTTATATCTATTCCCTTCTTAATATTTTATTTGACGATATGACTTAATTTTCCTTGCTTACTTCTTGACTCTATTTTATTTCCCGAATCTGTTGTTAATAATTTACAAAAAATACTATGTCAATACCGTGTATTCGTCCCTTAACCTGGATTTCCATTTATTTCTTCATTTATTATTTTGTAATAAATGAACACTGGATTTATAAACTATGTGCTTTATTAACTATTATAAGTTGTAACTGAGGAGGACGCTTAAGGTGTGGCGTGTTCCTGCAGCCATCTTCGTACGTCTGGCGTCCACTGGCGTTGCCGCTAGGTGGCTACATAAGCTTGATCGTGACATATTTCAACTATGATCCTCCTGAGGTGCTTTCGATTTGGCGTTTTTTCGAAAGCACCTCAGGACTATAACGATGATCTAGCATTCATCGAGATTCACAGTCCAGGAGGCCCTGCACTCATTACGCCCAACGGCCGCTCTCAGCATCGTGCCCATCGTGACCCGCGCCGTACAAGCAGGCCCTATGTTCGACAACTGTGAGGAGCGCTCCGCCGATATCCTTATCTGCATTTTTGCGCGTCAGGTTACCGACTCTCGTACGGTTGATTTGCTTCGTACAGTCACCTCTGTACATCAGCCTAATTCACCTGAAGGCTAATTATTTTTAACTAATGGATGTTTTTTCCATTTGGTATTTTGTTTATTTAACGAAACTTTGAATTTGACAAATTAAACAATGGCAATTTTTCCAATGTTTATTTTCAACTATTTAATATATTTCAAATATTTAGTTAATTATGTTCGAAATATTTCGGGAAAATTCACAGGACGTAACAATAGGTATCACAAGAGGTAACGCGCAATTAGATTGCAGCTATGTAAAGGTACCTTAATCAAAGTCTTCATTATTCGGTATCAGTCGGTTCCACTGAAAAAGGATTACCATTTCCTTCATTAGCTTTGCCTTCAGTTTGCGATTCGTTGTCAGACGTTTCCAGCGACGAAGGATGACCATTTTCTTTATTATCTTCGTCTTCCGCGTGCAAGTCCTTGTTAGACGATTCCCCCGACGATGGTCAGCTACTTCCGTGATCAGAATCGACGTCTTCACCAGATCGTTTCAGCTAACTTGCATAGTTGTTACGGAGGAAAATGAGTTTAATTTGTTAAATTTTGTCACTTACGTCTTTCATAACCTTGAGCTTCCTGAAAGATTGAAATTCTCAACTGAGAAATAAATGGTGGTACTGCATCATACGTAGGATGATGGATATGCTTCACACAATAACAAAGCTGCTCGTTCTTATTCAAATGATGTGGTGGTATAAAAAACCTATAAAACACACGAACAGACAAAATGTTTAATTAATTTACAAAATTATGAACAGAAAAGTTTGTTGATGGTGTATACGTGAAAGTTAGTTAAAATTTCCCATATTTGAGGTTATTTTAATTATCAATTATTTTCAGAATTTAAGTAACGTTGGAATCCTTACCTTACTGAACAGCCGTTTCGAGATGGATCGTTGATTCTCACTTTTCACTGATTGATTACCCTAGCAAGTTGATGGACCGCAAACGGACCGAAAAACGGACACGTCCGTTGGGGAACAACACGGACCGTAAGAAATGACAAAACGGACTGTACATTTTTTGTTGGCATTCGGTCTTTTTTCTGTTGCGGAAACCGAAAACGGACCGAAGGTTTTTTTTCGAAAAATTTGCTTTGGTCCGTTTTCGGTTTCCGCAACCGAAAAAGGACCAAGATCGTATTTTTATTCTGTCCTTTCATTAAAAACAGAATTAAAAGCAAAACAACAAAAAAAATTTTAAAACTTAGCCAAAAATTTTAATAAGCAACATTCGGTCCTTCCTCGGTTTCCGCAACCGAAAAAGGACCAATCCAAACGTACGGTCCGTTTTACCGTTTTTGTGGTCCGTTTCGTTCCCCAACGGACGTGTCCGTTTTTCGGTCCGTTTTTTAGTTTTTTCCATAAAAACAGCCGTCCGTCAACTTGCTAGGGTACTTAATAACTTTATTTTTAATTTTTTCAAGACAAATATTTTCGAGTCGCGTGAACGAAACGAAGATTCTTCGAGGATGAAAGTATTCCGCAACGCATTTATATAATAACCAATCGAGTTAAAAGAAATCTCGACTCCTGATTGGCTAACCCGATTTTGGACTTTCCAATACCCTTCTATTCAATTTTATAGACAAAGACACAACGCAAAACGTGCTGGACACGCAACAAGTGTTCGACGATCTTTCTTGTTGCTACTTATTGCTACTAATAATAAACTAAAGTTTAATAGACAAATGTTGGAAAAAGTTATTCGATTCTCTGCTAGCCAGCCATCAACGTTGTACAGCTTTTTTCGTGGTAAGATTCAATGAATTATCGCAATTGTATAAAATATCATGAAACATAACCAACAATTATTTTTCCATATAATTTATACTTCAACATTCTACTGACAATTTCTACTGACAATTGAATACAATCGAGCGCAAATATCTGCACGTATTACATGGCTTAATTATTACTTGGCATTTTAATTAATATAATGAAAAAAGGTACTATTCTATCGTTTATCTGAAATAAATATGAAATTATACATTTGATTTTTTTTTTCAATGTGTAAAAATTGTACCTACAAATCGAAGTATGTACAAGAGTAGTTTGACTTTTCTGATATGGAAGTAAAATTTTAATTGAGAAAAAAAGAAAATGTAAATTTATTTCACCAATTACCGCACAATGGATTTGAGTTTCAGCTAAAAGTACCTGTATAAAGTTTCGCTGTGTCTATTCGCACCCCTTTTTCCGTGACTCTAAGCAAGAGACACGAGACACGAGACACGAGTTTACGTGTCTCGAGAAGATCATTTTCGTGTCCCGTGAAGTTCGTACGCTTGGAGACACGACACAGCGGATATGACAGTTTAGTATCGAGGGCGCGTTTTCACTAACGGTATTGTAGTTTACAGAAATTTCGAATGATTTTTTATATGTTTCCGAATGCTCCTCGTACAAAGCAGCGAAATACTTTTTCTTTACGCATTAGGATAACATTTCTAGGTTATGACCATCGTCGAAGTAAATAATACGAAATATTAAATAAAAATCCATTTCACCAAATCCTCACGCAATCATTTCCAAAGATATTACACTTAAGGGGCCCGAGACGCTAACTCTCAATACGAGATAAGAAATAAGAGACACTTGTTCTTTTTCCTTCAATTTGGATAGGCTTAGCAATCTCACTGGGTGCCCGCTTGGCCACTGCAGAGCTCGTGTCAGTCAGCTGTTGGATACAAGACACGAGACACGAGACACGAGACACGAGACACGAGACACGAATGGGCATTTTGTCCATATTGTCTACATGTGGAGACACGAGACACGAGACACGAGACACGAAACAAATAAGTGTCGCGTCGATTTGATCACGTTGAAGAGGCACAAAATTACGTGTTTCCCGCTCCAGTCTTATTTCACCGAATCTGCCGAAGGTGTATACCTCAGTATAAATTACATGTATAAATTAGATTACATGTATAAATTACAACATCGACGAAATTCTTTTTTGTAACACGTGCACAAAAAGTCTTGCTTTTCGTTCCTGTAAAGTCTGGCGAAAGTGGTGCTTTCAGAGGATGCGCGAAAAATGCTGTATATTCTATTTTACACGGTAGTGTCTTTTTGGCACACTTTTTTCACCCTCTAGCTACTTTTGCGCACACTTTTTTAACACTCTAGTTACTGTCACGTACCCTTATCTGACACTGTAGGTATTTTCCTGCACGCACTTTACAGGCACGAAAAGCGGGAATTTTCGTGCACTCGTCACAAAAAGTACTATGCTCGCGTCTCGTGCGAAAAAAATAGTGCATGCGTACAAACGCAATATGGTCTCCTTTCCCACGCGAATGCGGGAAATGACTATTCCGTGTCTTCTGAGAATTCGTGTCTTGTACATATCCGTAGTGCGCGAGGCACGAGACACGGAGACATTAATTTTACGTCGATTTTATCACTATGTAGAGGCACGGACTCACCATCATGCTATTACTTGCTGAGTAAAATTACGGGTTTCTTGCGGTAATCTTATTTTTATCGAATCTGCCTCAGGTGTATAAATTACAGCATCGACGAAATTCTGTTCCGTGTCTTCCGAGTATTCTTGTCTTGTAGATATGCGTAGGGCACGACACACGAGACACGAGACACGAAATAAGCATTTCGTTTATATTATCTACTGGCTCGAGACACGAGACACGAGACACGGGACACGAGACATGAGACACGAGACTCGAGACACGAGGCACGAGGCACGAGACACGAGACACGAGACACGAGGCACGAGGCACGAGGCACGAGGCACGAGACACGAGACACGAGACGCAAGACACGAGACGCAAGACACGAATAAACGAGACACGGATGCGTATAGTCCGAGAATCACGTTATTTACTGCAGTGACAATAACGAAATGCTTATTTCGTGTCTCGTGTCTCGTGTGTCGTGCCCTACGCATATCTACAAGACAAGAATACTCGGAAGACACGGAACAGAATTTCGTCGATGCTGTAATTTATACACCTGAGGCAGATTCGATAAAAATAAGATTACCGCAAGAAACCCGTAATTTTACTCAGCAAGTAATAGCATGATGGTGAGTCCGTGCCTCTACATAGTGATAAAATCGACGTAAAATTAATGTCTCCGTGTCTCGTGCCTCGCGCACTACGGATATGTACAAGACACGAATTCTCAGAAGACACGGAATAGTCATTTCCCGCATTCGCGTGGGAAAGGAGACCATATTGCGTTTGTACGCATGCACTATTTTTTTCGCACGAGACGCGAGCATAGTACTTTTTGTGACGAGTGCACGAAAATTCCCGCTTTTCGTGCCTGTAAAGTGCGTGCAGGAAAATACCTACAGTTTCAGATAAGGGTACGTGACAGTAACTAGAGTGTTAAAAAAGTGTGCGCAAAAGTAGCTAGAGGGTGAAAAAAGTGTGCCAAAAAGACACTACCGTGTAAAATAGAATATACAGCATTTTTCGCGCATCCTCTGAAAGCACCACTTTCGCCAGACTTTACAGGAACGAAAAGCAAGACTTTTTGTGCACGTGTTACAAAAAAGAATTTCGTCGATGTTGTAATTTATACATGTAATCTAATTTATACATGTAATTTATACTGAGGTATACACCTTCGGCAGATTCGGTGAAATAAGACTGGAGCGGGAAACACGTAATTTTGTGCCTCTTCAACGTGATCAAATCGACGCGACACTTATTTGTTTCGTGTCTCGTGTCTCGTGTCTCGTGTCTCCACATGTAGACAATATTGACAAAATGCCCATTCGTGTCTCGTGTCTCGTGTCTCGTGTCTCGTGTCTCGTGTCTTGTATCCAACAGCTGACTGACACGAGCTCTGCAGTGGCCAAGCGGGCACCCAGTGAGATTGCTAAGCCTATCCAAATTGAAGGAAAAAGAACAAGTGTCTCTTATTTCTTATCTCGTATTGAGAGTTAGCGTCTCGGGCCCCTTAAGTGTAATATCTTTGGAAATGATTGCGTGAGGATTTGGTGAAATGGATTTTTATTTAATATTTCGTATTATTTACTTCGACGATGGTCATAACCTAGAAATGTTATCCTAATGCGTAAAGAAAAAGTATTTCGCTGCTTTGTACGAGGAGCATTCGGAAACATAAAAAATCATTTGAAATTTCTGTAAACTACAATACCGTTAGTGAAAACGCGCCCTCGATACTAAACTGTCGTATCCGCTGTGTCGTGTCTCCAAGCGTACGAACTTCACGGGACACGAAAATGATCTTCTCGAGACACGTAAACTCGTGTCTCGTGTCTCGTGTCTCTTGCTTAGAGTCACGGAAAAAGGGGTGCGAATAGACACAGCGATAAAGTTTTCAGCTAAAAGTACCTGTATAAAAAAATGTAATTCTTGTAGATCGGATTTGCTTTCCTTTAGCACTATCTACAGGCGAATCGAATGTTCTCATTGAGAAGAACCGATACATACGACCAAGTCCACACCTGTCGTCGACGCATCGGTAAAGAACATTGCTGCGGATGCAGTGTCGCCTCTGAGAAAGCGACGCATCTTCCAACGTAGATAGCGGTAAGAAATAAAAACATGAACTCTCGCGATTGACAAATGGAAAAACATTATTTTGTGAATCGTTAAGATCGGTACCCTTAATGTTTGAAGACAAAACAGATAAAAAGTTACCATTTGCATGGCAATCGTCGAAAATCTGCAAGACATAAGTTACATTTGATAATTGTTAATACAATTACTCGGGAAAACAATGGGAAATGAACGTATAATTAAACATTAAGAAAAGCAAATTGTTACGTAAACAGGTAACGAACACGAGATGGCGGTAAACGGCGACAATTCACCAAGATGGTGCATTGTAAATGCAATTAACGCTGCGACAAAGACAATCTACTCGCTAGACAAGTTGTTCTACCGTGAAAAGGATAAAATTTATAAATGCACAGTACAATGGGTGGAAGAAGCTGTACCAAGACCATCTACTCGAAAAGTACACGTCCGAATTCTCGTAAACGGTGCATACGAAGCGATCGGACGCGTCACCGCGATCTACGGTACGAATAATCCGTCTTCATCATTCTTCGTGATGGTACCTAATAATAGCATCGCGAACGATTTATTGTATTGCTAGCTTTTCAGATAGTAGAACAGAGGCCGAGGTAGCGCTCGCGAATCCTTCCCACGGAAAAGATCATAGAATAAAAATAACCAGTGCAAAAGTTTCGGAAACGTCTATGCTCATTCCAATAAAGCAAAAGAATCGCACCAAGAAAAGTTCATCCGTGAGCAAATTGAATCAACCGATCAAAAAGCTTATTAAAAAGAAGAAGAGTACCATGAAAAAAAATAAAGTATGTATTTCGATGAAAGCTAATTTATTCTTTCAGTTACAAGTGTGTTTAGCAATGCGAATCATAAATACGATTACATAGGGAAACAGTGAACGGTGCCATTATGGAAAAAAATACTATAAACCAGATGCTTGACACGATGTTGAACGTTTCGAGCATCTGAGATGAAAAACGCGAATTATTTTTCTCACGAAAACAGCTTCTTTTAACGGGAAGCAAAACATTGAAAATCATATACGATCAAATTTGTTTATAATTTATTTCTTTATGTTACAGTCATCTGCGAACGATTGCAGTTCGTGCTAGGGAGACGGTTGCCGGATGCCAGTGAGATATCCAATCAGACGTATCGGGACTGGGTGATGAAGAAATTGAAACAGGATCGCTCGAAGCTGAAACGATCCGGTGAAGACGTCGATTCTGATCACGGAGGTAGCCGACCATCGTCGGGGGAATCGTCTGACAACGACTTGCACGCGGAAGACGAAGATAATAAAGAAAATGGGCATCCTTCGTCGCTGGAAACGTCTGACAACGAATCGCAAACTGAAGGCAAAGCTAATGAAGGAAATGGTAATCCTTCGTCGGTGGAACCGGCTGATACCGAATAATGAAGACTGTGATTAAGACATCTTTACATAGCTGCATTCTAATTGCGCCATACCTTTTGTGATACCTATCATGATATTCCCCGTGATACCTTTCGCGATACCTCTCGTATCAGTATTTCCAAAAGGACAAAGTCATTATTCTTACGAATAGAATCATATTTTACGAGACTGTTACCTTAAGATAGCTACCGCGTGACATCCTACCCATATGAGTGCTAAATTTTCACAATCGTTTATTCAAAATTGTACGCATTGATTGACAGTAATGGGGGTTGAAATGTATGAAATGCACGTGTCCTCAAGTAAGGGAAGTAATAATAACGATGTTTTTGCAAAAACATCCGGTAAATGCAAATTTTCATGATAGTACGTTTTCGTTGGCTATTCTCGAAGAACAATCCGTATTTCTTAACCGATTTTAATGTACCACGGCTCAGTTTATTTCTTAAACTTTGCTCTACGAATTGAGCAAATAGAGTTTTTGTAGGTTCGCCAGTTTCACAAATGCAGCCTGTTGTTTAACCGGTCATTTTTTTCCATAAAGAAACTGTCATTTTTAAACGATTAAAACAAAAAAACTCAACTTAGTACATTTGTACAGCAATGTTTGAGAAACAAAATGAACCGTCCTACATTGAAATCGGTTGAAAATTTAAGATTCTTCTTTGAAAAAAACTCAACGAAAATAGATCGTCATGGAAATTTGCATTTAATAGTTTATGTATTTGTAAAAACGTCGTTATCCATAGTTTCCTTGATTGAGGATCCATGTGGTAATACAAATCGACTTCCGTTACTGTTAATAGACGCACATCATTTTGGATAGACAAATGTATGTATGTACGTACAGTATTTTTCAACTTAATTTTAAAAACTTATAGTAACAGTATATAGTAACTTTATAGAAAAAGCTTTGCAAGGCCAATGTTATTAATAATAACATTGATATGATAATTGATAATTTATCGTTCTTACTTTTATATCAAATCTATATCTAGGTATAGTAAGTTTATAAGATAATATCTTGTTGTATTAAGAAAAAAAATCACATAAGACAATTTTATAGCATTGCGTAAACATAGATGTGACTGCAGCACAACATTCGCAATATTTTCGCTACGAAGATAAAAACAAAATACTCATATTTCTTGTCTTCTACAATGTCCAATACCACAATAAAAACTTGCAAATATTTATATTCGAACCATCCGATTTTCAATTGGAAGATACGAGATACGATGACAGCGGAACTGAGGAAAAACATTACACCGTTGTGCGGCAGTTACTGCAGCGGATCCGGGGGAAAAATATGACCGCTGCACGACGGTTTAAGACGGTTCCTGCAGTGGATTCGAGAGAAAAATTCTAACGTTGCATGATGGTTTCTGCAAAGGAACCGAGGTTGACATTTTACCGTTGCGCGACGGTTCTTGCAGTGGAACCGGGGTAAAAAAACGTCACCGTTGCGCGATGTTTCGGGACGGTTCCTGCAGAAGAACGGGGGGGGGGGGGGAATTTCACCGTTACGCGACGCTTCGTGATGGTTGCTGCAACGTAACCGGGGGAAAAATTTCACCGTTGTGCGACGGTTCCTGCAGCAGAATCGAGGGAAACAAATTTCACCGTTGCGCGACGGTTCACGACAGTTCTTGTAACAGAACGGGGGGGGGGGGGGGGGGGGGGGGGGGGTCGGACAATTTCACCGTTGCTGCAACGTTCCATCAACGTCCACTTGCGGTTTACAATGTGTGCGAGGGAACCTTGGTGAAATGAACGGTGCAGGACGGTAAAATGTTTCGACTGGGCGCTTTTAAAAAAATCTACGTTTCATAAAATGATCGTATTAACGACGATGAATGGAGATTTTTATTTTTTTTAAATTGTGTATCTAAATTTTCTTAAACATTTAATCGATTATTACGGAAAATAATCAATATTTCGTAACCGATATTTACCTTTGGTGCAGCCACCGAAGCTCCTTTGAAAACTCAGTAGTTTGTTTTCCGACTGGATTCCCGTTCGATTGGGCTGGCGTTTGGTTTAGACGGTTCAAATGTTGTATGTAATGTTATACCATTAATATTCGTATCATACCAATAGAAATAATTGAAAGAAATAATGTGAAGGAATAACACCTTTTGTTCGTATAACATTATAATTTACCGAGTCTATTATTGGATTAAAGATTGGTTACGAAATATCGATTATTTTCCGTAATAATCGATTAAATGTATAAGAAAATTTATATACAACATAAAAAAAAAAAAATCTTCAGTCACCGTCGTTAATACGATTATTTGATGAAACGTAGATTTTTTTAAAGCGATATAGAAATAATATATTCCCGTCTTACACACTTCAATGTCTCGCGCTGCGGTCCGGACGCTTCGATCGCAGCAATATCGCTGCAGCGTTTACGCTCAGCAGCATCCTTCGGCAAAAATCTGTAACTTTGGGACACGCAGGCATCTGCATTGCCGACCGCTCGTACCTTGGACCGTCGGTAAATTACCCCATCCTTTGGGTCAGTATCGTTTGAAATCCTTTTGGACTCAAATCGGCTCCTTGACGGGAGATTGAAAGATTGTTATACCATTCAGTCAGGGCGGATTACCAGGTGGTGAGTATAGAACGTTTATTCGTCGGGTTTTATGTATTATTGTCAGCAAACATTACAGTATTTTACTTTTTGACTCTAATATGCATTTGAGTCCGAAGATGTCGGACGGAAATTACGTTTACAGCACGTATATCGGGTCTCTTGTACGGAAATGGTTTGTGAACCGTAATGTGCTAGAGACTTTGCGTTGGGAGAGGTTGGTAATAATAGACGACGTGTTTTCGGCCACCTATATGTTACCCATTACTGTACGTTCGGGATCTTATCAAACAAGCGACCTTACGGTGAGGCGATAATATTACAAATTTTAGAACTCTAACTTATCGACTATTGGAGTTACGACTGTCGGTCATCACGAGCTCTACGATGGTAAAACAGATTTTCGGGCAAATGAGACGTCGGGTGAATGGATTACGGGCAATCGACGTTTCGGTATATTAAACCGTCGGGATTATGGCAAGACGGCACAATAATATTTCGTGATTTTGGACATTCGGTGTTCTAGTCGTTCGGTAGATTACAATTTTGGGTAAACGCTACATCGGATGAATGAACTTTGGGCGTTTGGAGCGTTCGGGTTTATGAGATTTGGGACAAGTGACGGCAAGCCGACGCGTCGTTTATGCTTCTGCGCATGCGCAAGGTCACGTATTGATCCAACCGCCGGTCGATCCTAGGAGGTGAAGCCACGCACACCTCGCGATCTCTGACTTGGCGCCGATAACAGAGAGTTTGACTCGACCTCGGGTGGTCGCCGATAGTCAAACCGTTGCAGTATCTAGACCATAATCTGGCAGTACAATTTTTGTTGGATTACAATATTGTTCTTATATACATCATATATGAGAAGAAAGTACAATTTTCGCAATCCAAGTCTTAAGGAGGTAAGAGCGCTTTAGAGTAGTAAAATTAATTTTGATAATGCGGGCTCAATGCTACCTTACTCACTTCTTCGACGGACATGTTCCAATGGCTTGAGGTAGTACAACGTTGCAGCGGATAAAATCGACGGCCTCGTGAGTTTGAAAAAAACTTTTGCCAAGAAATGAAACATCAGATAAATCTCTTTTTCCTCGAAACTCTCGTAATTCTCGACTCCATAATCTTCCTCTATCGCCACGATAAGACCGCGCAACATTTTGCTCTGACGAATAACGATGAGTTTTGTAAAAATCATCGTTTGCATCACCTTCTCCAAAAGATTCGTGACCGTAAGTTCAAGATCACCCAAAACGTCAAAGAGATCAGCGTACTCCATGCTCAAATGGATGGTTAGATAAATAGTTAGATAAATAGTCCAAACCCCGCATTTTACGTAAGTCGAATCTAGGGGCCATATACCACCAACCGAAAGAAGTCTTCTGTTCTATTTTAACAATTCACGGACACGATCAAAATTGTTCTGGGAATTAACAAAAAAAAATGCTTTGATCATTCAAATCAAGTTTCGCACAGCAGCTTGTCATACTCTCTTACAGTCATGTCTCAAGACAATGTTTCCTGTCCATCGTCGCCGAAGAACTAGGAGACGAAAGAGTCGATGGCTCCCGCCGATGTAAGATATACTTCGATTCACGATCATCGCAGGTCTCGTTGGGTAATTTATAATCGCATTACGCTAATGTCGATGATATTGGAAGTGAACAATCCGGAGGGTCTATACTTGGACGTAATCGGTGTTTCCCATGCCACTGACTATCATTGTAATAACGTTACTGCGAATTCCGTTATTACTTCTATCCGACCCCACGAAAAGTCTTTTCACAGTTCTTTTTTAATACCGAACAAAAGCGAAGTGGGATGCATTTGACGGTGATGCGAAGATCTCCGTTTGATGTCCGTGCCCTACTAGCATCAAAGCCGTTGAAATTATCGTAATATAGCTCATAGAAGAAATTTTCAGAATTTATTGCCAAACTGTTGTTTCATAAAGTATCGTTTAGTCATGAAATGGTACTTTAGTAAAAAAAAAAAAAAATACAAATTGTTCATTTTACAAATATTTTTGATGAAATTAACCCCATGAAATGAAAATGCCCAATAAACTTTTTTCGCTAGTCCTCGCTCCAGGACTATATTCTATGTATTTTTACACGTTGATCATGAATATCCCACTTATTTTATTCATGGATGTGGAATATTTAATACGGAAAATTACATGTAAAATAAATTACTAATATTTCAAAAAAATTCAAAATTACATCTAATTTAAACGGATCGATCGATTCTTCCCAAATTGAATAGGCATCATCGGACGATTATATTCCATTTGTATACAAATTTTTACCCCGATAGCTAAAAAATTGTAAGAGCTGGAGCACGCACAGATATTGTCGAAGAAATTAAAAATCGCCACGAAACAAACAACTGAAAATGTTTCCATGAAATTTTGAAAAATCATTGACTACTAACCACAAATGCGGTGGGTGGAAATTCAGCACACGTACGCGCGCGCACACACACGCGCACGCACGCACCGCCACACACGCACGCACTCACGCACGCACGCACGCACGCACGCACGCACGCACGCACGCACACACATCCGACCATTCTTTATAAAGTTGATTTTTCGATGTTTTGGAACATTCGGAACACGTTTTCATTAAAATCTAGAGATTTTTTTTGTTCACCAAAACAAAAAAAAATAACCACAGAATAACATTTTTGCAAAAAACTGGACTAAAAAGTTCTTCACGAGTGTTAATCGCATGAAGTTGTTAAGGTGAAGTGTCATACCGTTCTTTCCTCTTGGCCGCGTCCGTTCGGTAACAACTACTGTAATGGTATTCTTTTCAAGGATGCTGAAATCCTGGTGTCAAACGAAAATATGTTTTGATAGGCACAGAGGAAGTCAGTAAAATTATTTTATGCTTTTTCGCAAACATTTATCGAATAGTCGGGAAATATAACGTAAACAATAATCGTTCACGTTGTCCAGGATCTAGAAATAAAAAAATTGAAGATAAACATCTTTGACGTAATTTTTTTTATTATTACAGTTTTAGTTACTCTCCGCGAATTTACCATCACATTTCGTTGCACACTTTCTATGTAAATATTATATCCATAAAAATGTTCAATATATATAGAACCATAATAAAAATACCAAATGTATTTCCGTCTGTTGATTAATTAACTATCAATCTTTACAAATTTCTTATGTGTGTGTATATGTACGTGTGTGATAATTGTGATTTGATAAAGAAAAAATTGAGATAAAAGAATGAGATTCCCTCGGAAGAGGCCCTGTTGAGTTGATCGAATTTTACATCGATTCAAACACATTACTTTGCTTTGACCAATACACTCACGCCCAACTCGAGGATCGTACTACAAATAGTCCCATCCAAATTCGAGAAGACGGCGGAGGCTAATAGCAAATTACGCTACGACACTTGCTGCCAGGGATCCAGGGACCTTCCTCAGAGCTATATTAGAGTCACAAGAACTCCGATTGTGGCTCCGCAGTGTTGCTCGAGTGAACCTCGTTCATATACGCCTCGATATTTGCTTATATAGAAACGGCGGCGGATAGGACCACTTGTGAGAAACTCGACGGATCTTCAATATCATTTTTAACAATGAAAACGGCAGTTTAATTAAAAACAAATGACACCATTCTCAAAACCTTCAACAAGTATATTTTTTTCGACAATATTACTTCCGCTAAAACGGACAATAAATCCTGTTCGGTATATGTTAAGAAATTCATTATTTTTTGGCTTTACTACATACTTTCCACATACTTCACAAAAAAAAGAAAAACGGAAAAGTATGCTGAACGGTTACAAAACACAATCGAGTAAGCATGTCAAAATTTGAAAATGTAGAAAATAAATTTTTAAAAAGCGACGCTTTTCATTTATAGTTTCGTTGATTTGAGCAAGCTTTCTTGAAGAGATTGCGTGTACGAGACACCTTTGCTCAAGCGTTCCACGCTCGAACACACCCCCTAACGATAATTATTTATCTTTTATCATCTGTAACACGTAGTTTAATTGGTATTTTATTTTTCATTTATCTTATTTTCTACAATGAAAAATAATCTTTGAGCTCTGTGTCTGTTTACAAAGATTTGTATTGTTTGCAGTCGAGTGTTAAAGATGTGATTTGGCAAAGAAACGGAATGAGAGGGTGTGGGGAAAGTTGGAACATTCACGCTTCCTTGGCCCATAGACAAAAAAAAATCCGAAAGTGAAGGAATCAATTCTCCTATTTTACTATCTCTTTCTCGCACCGGAACGAAAAAATGCACCAATGCGAAAGGCTTCCTTCATCTGAATCGTGCACTTTCGGTATGACAAAAATGTTGTTTGTTGTTCCTGTTTACGTTTTTGCGCGATCCGTTATGGTCTTAAAATTTGCTTCAGGTTTTATACGATACATAATCGCCTTCACTTATCCAGTTTGATGATGTAAGCTTCGCCGGGCGCAACAGACAGTCGCTTGAAGAAAACGTCTTGATTTATCTTACCCGGTGGACCGACAACCACGTGGCCATCATAGTAAAGCGAGGATAGATCTTTCGTTTGCGATTTGCTGCCGAGATTCGCGACGAATACGTAAGTGTTCTGGCGTGGGTACCATCTTTCGATTACTACGAGCTCATCTTCCGAATACCTGATCGTTAATCGATAAGTATTAAATTAAGAAATAGAAAAAAAAAACACATACCAATGTTACATAGTAAGATTTTACCTGACACCGCAATTAGCAGTTACTCTGTGGTGCTTTAACGCAGCCTCAACGAATATCGGTGCCGCGCTCTGTCGTAATTTAGACATCTCCATGACAGCGCCTGCCATGTCGGACTCTGTTGGCGGCGCGGAAATCGGAAGCCAAGGTATCACACCGTGGGAAGAAAAATTTTCCTTAGAGTCTGCGACACCTTCCCAGTACATCGGCACTAGATTGTGCACGTGATTGATATCCTGATGATCTTTACAATCGCAATTTGTCATACCGATCTGGAAAAAAAGAATGGGACAGCTTCGTTAAATTGTCGTTAAAAAATCGATGAATTTATTCAAAATTCATCTGAGAATTCACTTTCACTTTTTGTCCAGATCGTTTTGTCAACTTACTTCGTCACCGTAGAAAATACTCGGAGTTCCCGGCAGCATCATTCCCAAAAGCGTCACAGCCGCACTGGCGTTTTTAACCTCGAGCATCGAACTAACTCTCGTAGTATTGACCCCGCCGATGGACCAATGAACCCAAGGATGACCGCTGTACGGCTCGGCGAATAGAATACCATTCGTCACCTCATCGATCTGAGCCTTGACGTCTTTCGTGCCGTTCGACAGCCGCAGTTTGACATCAACGAGATCGAAAATTTCCAGAAGTGTATCCTTAGCTACACCTTCCGGCGTGATTTTCAGAGTCTCCCAGTCGCATATCAGTATCCTGTAAGATTCCGAGACGATTCTCCAATCGTTCAAAAGTTGAACGAAATTCGCGTCGTTGACGTAATGTTTCAGGCCCTTTAGGTAGAATCCGTCGACACCTTTTTTTGCCCAAAATTTTATCGCTCTGGTAACTACGTGCTCGTCCGGTTCCGGATTAACGTGGTTTGACGAGACATAGGCTTCCTGTCTGATGTCGTGAAGATTAGAAATTTTTGTCGATGTAACATCGAGAAACGAAGCTGCTTTTGGGACTGTCGATGCACTTGAAATCGTCGATAGAATTTCCGGCAATTCGGTCGATGGATTTTTAATTAAATTCGGAGCTTCTTTATCGACTCGTTTTTCTCGTAAAAACTCAGTCTCGTTTTCCTCCGATCGTAATCTACGAATCATTCCACCGGTGAGACTTTTCACGAACGGATAGAGCGGCAGATCAAGTATGAGGCTCATATTTCTACGGTGCAAATTTGCTAAGAGAGCGTCGAAGTCTTCTTGCGTACCGAGATTCTCGTCGATATCTGTGAGGCTGGTAACGCTCGAGTATCGTTCCGGATAATGTTCCGAACTGAATATCGAATTCAATCGCACACCTTTTACACCGAGATCATTGAGATAATCGAGTCTCATCGTTATGCCTCGAAGATCACCGATACCGTCGCCTCCTTTCGATGAATCTTGAAACGATGCTGGGAATATTTCGTAGAAAAGACTGCCTTGCCACCACTCCATGTCCGGATCGCACCTGTATTAAAAATTAAAAAGAAAACGAACAACATAATGTCAATGTTACGATCGATTCGTATAATCAAAAAATGAGGAAACATTATGTCGAATGCCTCTTTACAGTAATTGATTTTATCAAACATTTTTCTGGAGACGTTTAACTAGATAATTTATTGTACGAAGAAACTCAATGATCTATGGTTCAATCGATTGTCAATAAATCAATATCTGGATCCAATTTCCATAACGCCTTAACAAATATTACTGAAACGTAATTGATAAACTCATCTGTATGATGTAACATTATCATTCTACGATCTGTATAGATTTAATGTGGCGATTCAGAGATCGAATATTCGAGACGAAGTTTAATGGCATAATTGAACAAGTTGTAACGATCTATCAATAATCTATAAATGAATCGATATACATTCATATTATAAATAAATAATAAAATGTTAATTGTTAATCACATCGCTTCATTCAGAAAAAAGTCCATATCCTATGGTCCTGACCTATGGACATGTTTATTATACTCTGTGTCGATCATACGACATAACGTACAAATTTTCTCTACGTACAGTGTATGATAACACGTGCGGAAACTTAGTAAGGTAAGTCAAGAGGGGAGGAAGATCAGGGTAGTGACAAATTGAGACACTACAATACGTTATCAATGGATCATTGTAACAAGTTTGGCACGAAGTCGCGCGGTGACGTCCGATGTCTGACAGGTGCAACGCGCGCGTGCCTCGTAGACTCACGTGCTCACAAGTCGCATTAGTCCGTTTCGGAGCAACGTGGTACTTGAACGGCCGTCAAGTCACTCCAATAGTGTTCTGATACAACTTGTTCACTACATCGATCCATCAATACACGTATATCTTCTAGATACATCCAAGAATATCATCAGGATACAGTCTCAACGACAAGCATCGCTAATACTCATGTGCACTATCCTCGATTTTGCAACACTGAAAAAATCACCTGTGACGTGCCAAAAAATATATATTGTTATTTAAACTCTACTTATAATTCTTACAACTTCACACGAGATTGCAGCAATAACGGAAAAATGTTCAACATGATATGTTATTGTTTTAATCTTACATAGAATTTCGAGAATTAAAAGTAAAATAAAAGGAACACTACATTTTTTTAACAGGCTGCAAATGAATTATTCTTCAATGATTGACATATTTTTCAATTTATTAGATTAAAGAACCAATAAATGACAACTTATGAAAAAAACAATGTACGACTAATGATTATTGTTTCGGTGACTTTTTGATAATATTTTCAATCTTGCTCACCTTTTTGGCATCATGACAATTCCACGTATGGCGAGTGCAGTGCAAAGTCCGAGTATCCATACCATGAACCAGAACGATACTTTTCTTATCCTCGGCCAATTCCATCTCATAAAACTGTAGTCTTTTGGTGGTTTCGGTACCATCAATTGTATCGGCACCAGTGGCGGTTTGCCACCATTCTCCTGATTGTAAAACTAAAGAATTACAGTTTTAGTTATCGACGAAGTGTTAGAAGAAAAAAACATCCACCCACAAACCAAGAAAACGCTGGATTATTGTAACACATTTTATTAATTACAGCAGCGAGCTATTTTTAATCGCGATGAGAAAATTGCATAATTTTCCCACGTCTTGCCGAGAATAAGCGACTAATGTGCATAGAACAAATATTACTCGGCGGTTTCACGAAATTTTGCGATTAATCTTGGGAGCCGATCTTCAAAATTGAGCCAAGACAAAATTTGACCTTGAAGAATCAAGAACGGAGAGAAGTGAACGATCATTCGAATATTCTGTACGAAGATATAACAGACTGTCCAAGTAATTGAGAAAACTCGTACGAAAGACCGGCACGAGTTTCAATTAGACGCAATTGAGGGCGACGATAGGATCGTGTCGAGTGTCCGATAACTACTGTTAGCTAAGCAAGCGTATTTGCATCTCAACTCGATAAAGAATAATTCCCACAGCGCTATCTCACTGCTGTAAATTAGAAATTCTAACAATTTCTTTGGATAATATATGTATAGAGAGAGCAGGGAAAAATGGTCCAGTGTTCAATTTGAGATGAGACTTGCCGGCATGTCTCACGATAGAATTGGTAAAAAATAGTTCGTTCTACACCGCTCTGGCCATCCGTATGTGACGAAGCGAGTGACCGGTCATAGCCTCGACCGTGGGTGTCGGTTAGCCACTATCAACACGATTGTAAATATCGCTAGACTTTTGGCAAATCTCCGTGGATCTCGTACGCAAATAGGTGCGTGATTCCTTGACGCAAAAGTCTGATCATCAAATATCTCTATACATACATAAACTATGTCACGTGTCTTGGCGCTATTATAAAATCCGCATTTTTTTACAGCTTTCACAAAATTATGAAACCCTTCGACCCACACCGGACATCCAAGTTGAGGGTTTATGACTAATTTTTTGGTAAGAAAAGATATACATATATATATACTCACTATAGCTTGGGCGTCTGGTGCGAGGTGTTGATAGGCCGTGTTTAGCTGTGTCAACAGTTGAGTGCAGACGGGCTCGTTGGTGACACTGCTTTCTTCACTGCTACTAGATTCCACCATTGGATCGCGCGAACTGGGCTCTTAAAAATCGAAAAAATGTTATCTTCATTAATTGCTAGTTTTCTGAAAGAATTACCTTTCAAATAGTGTTTTTTAAATATATTGCTAGTTGATACACACTGCCGGTCTCATCTTCCGGTTCCCGCAATCCTGATCTCTTCTTCCTCACGGTCAAATTTTCCATCTTTATTATAGTATTTTGCAATTTTCATGTAGCTTCGAATATAACACGTAACTTGACGAACTATCGTCACGAACTATTCACGTTCGTTCGAGCGTATCGACTTATAAACTGTCTCCTCGGGCAGCGTTTTAACTGTCGGCCAAGTCAGACGGTCAAACGATCGATGATCCGGAGTGTCTCGCAAGCAATATACTAACGGGCCTAAACGAAAGACAATGTAGTGCGCTGACATGCCGAAACTTTTCGTTAAATTCATGTGAAGCGCGAACGCGATTGAATTTATCAGCGCAAAGTTCCCGGGTTTCGCCACATGCGCACAGCGCGCAAGATAATGCGTTTCGAGGTGAAAAAAAAAAAACAAATTCCGCACACAACTACATAACGATCTATATAAGTCGTTGTTGATCGGCAATATCGAATTTATTCATACACTGAGACAAAGAAATGGTAGGATTTTGTTGGTACAACAAAAATGTTTGTTTCAATCGACAAATTTTGAATAAATCGAAGCAAATAATCGTTTAACAAAACAATGCTTTATTTGTACCAAACAAATAACAGCTTTGAACGTATGTCACCGCGACTTTTGGTTAATCCAACTAATTTTTTTTCTCAGTGTAGCGATCAATTATGGATACGAAGAGAAGAATACCGATGAAAAAGATCGATGACTTGTGCACTGAGAAAATGAAATGGTTGGATTAAGTAAGCAAATGCGTGATAACATACGGTCAAAGGTGTATTTGGTTGGTTCAACAAAAATGTTTCTTTCAATCGAAAATTTTTGAATAAATTTAAGCAAATAATCGTTTAACAAAACAATGTTTTATTTGTACCAAACAAATAACAGCTTTGAACGTATGTCACCGCGACTTTTGGTTAATCCAATAAATTTTTTTTTTCTCAGTCCGACGACAAAAGTGCGCCGACTGTACATTGTTTGCACATTTTAATGCAACCAATCATTGTTATACCTGAAACGACGATTACGACTGTCGCAATGATTACGCGAACACACGACACATTCTATACGAAAACTTTGACGCAGTCGAAACGCGCGACCGAGTAATTCACTTTTGATTTTCTAGCTCGTGTAACCAACGACAATTTTCAGAATATTAATCTCTTTTATCGATCATAAATAAACCATATGCATTGTTCATTTTTACGTCTGATGTAAAATCACTACACTCATGAGCTACACAATCGGCGTACGAACGAGACTGAGTGTCGACGCTTTTAGATGTCAAGTATATTATTATTGTACCCCGAACGCGACGTAATAACAAATATAATACTGGCTGACCGCACAATATTGTCGGTGGGAGATCGTTTTACAGCTTCGAAGAATTTGCGAGTACTCACCGTCGTTCATTATTTTACTAGAGCTGTTGACGATGTTCATGAAGGCCTTCAGACCGTCGACGGAATTTATATTGTCGAGGGTCGGCGTAGGCGTCATTTCGAGAGGTGTACCCTCGAGGGGATTAAACATCGATCCATTCTCCATTGGATCGGGTGTCCGATTAGGAGGACTCGGCGTCAGCAGAGGACAATCCGACGCCTCTTCATCCTATTAAAAAATTATTAAATTCATGTCATGATATTCATATGGATTATAAAATAACGATCGAAATTCACTCGTGCATGCGCGTACTACGTCGATTTTCATCTCCGATAATTTTCACTTTTATTATTTTATTTCCCTGCTGAAAAGGATAACTGTTATGCGGTTGACATTAACGTGAAGTTATCAGTTTGTTATCCTTGCCCTCGCGGCGTCAAATCTGTTGGAAATATCGTAGCATACCCCGCAGGGAAATGTTTCCGTATTGTTTGCGTTAATAATTTTCCGTCAAGTTGTGAATCGAGACCAAGATTTGAACATCGTTATGAAAATGATATACAAATAAAAAGCACCACCGTGCGAATATATTCGAATCT
The DNA here is from genome assembly GCA_917499995.1 of Ichneumon xanthorius. Classification (NCBI taxonomy): domain Eukaryota; kingdom Metazoa; phylum Arthropoda; class Insecta; order Hymenoptera; family Ichneumonidae; genus Ichneumon; species Ichneumon xanthorius. The sequence continues at coordinate 1,226,913 of CAKJTD010000007.1, forward strand.
TATGTCGCATCATTTACACTCGGGTACGTCTACGATATTTAAGGAACCTGACCGGGACGAGGGTTATGGAAAGTTTCGGTCGAACAAAATATAAATATCCAATAGACAATAAAAAGGAAAAAATAAAATGCAAAAGAGAAATAAAAAATATTTTTTGCTTTTTGCAGATAGCAACTTTTCAGTCAGGGGCTTTTTTTGTCAAATTTTAATTCTTTTTATTCTAGTCATTACTTTAGTTTTTATTTGTAATGATTTTTTTGTCAAGTACTTTGTCGACGAGACGCTACCATCTTTCTTGATAGCTATTTTCTCACCCTGTATTTTGTCCCACCGAAGCTTTCACATAATTTCTTCAATCCTATAAACAGTTAGTCATCGGATTTATAACACCCGAGCACAGTAGCTTGGGCATGAGGCATGATAAAGTAACTAATTGGATTGGGATTTAATCGAATCCATAAGCTATTTGACACTCTCACCTGTCCATCCTGATTGCCGAACAACTGTTGCGAGCTGGGCGACGAAGGCAATTCACCGGCCATCACTGCCGAGAGCAAGCCATCGGCTTTTTGTATATTCATGTTTTTTTTTTTTTTTTTCTTTCTTTTCAATCTGAAAATGAAAAGTTGCGGCAACTTTACATTACAACTTTGAATCGACATTAAAGACAACAATTTGTTGTCAAAATTGTTTCACGACTATTTTGTCTGTCTCTTACATATCACACAACACGCTTATAAATTTCGCACAGCCAAAAGTACACGGAAGATTCACCGCGAATTGGCAACTTGCCCGTCTCGGGCGAACGGTGAAAAATAACGTGTACCGACATTTGTCGGTAGACGACATGATTCCACGAAATCGCAACATTGTTGAGAAACACCGACAGACAATGAGAAGTTTTTTTACGAGAGTTAAGAATAAAGAATAAAGAATTTGACTAAAAATAATCTGAGTAAGTAAAAATTTAAGAATACATATTCTCCCGATCGCCAAAGTTTCTTTACAAGAGTGAAGAATAAAGAAAAAAGAATTTGACCCGAAATAATCTGAGTAAGTAAAAATTTAACAATACACATTCTCTCGATCTCCCTTAATTTTACAAAGTATAAAGTATTATAATTTAATAGAGCTGAGCCGAACGACACAGCTTTTATATTGCAAATAATCTGACGCAAGGGACAATATAAATTTCTGAGAAGCTTTGAAGATGTGATCTCATCGATCTCCCTTTGTCCAAGGCTCAAACTGGGTAACATGAGTATACCAGTGGTTCGGAGGAAAAACGATATATAACAACAAACACTTAGCGATAAAATACCCTGAAATCGCCAGCAAAAGGAGTCTCAGCCGATAATGCATTGTTCGAGCAACTAGAGTGGTCGATAAGCCTAACGAGTAATCCGATATACGATAAGATGAATATACACAGATATACGAACGTTAATGCGAAGTATCTTACGCTAAAATATACATACATAGCTTTAAGCTAAGACATCTTAAGGTGGAGACTCGAAACCTTGAAAAAAATGAAAAAAACTGTATATTTTCTTCAGCCAATGAATCGACCTGTTCTTTTTTTCAATCTAAAAATATCTCGATAATTGTTAACTTAAGTTCATTGCTGAGACATAAAATTTCTGTGGAGCCTGGATACGTCGAGATATCTCCATCGAATGCAAAAACCGAAAATTCAAGGCTTACCGGGGCATTGGCGTAACTATAGAGAGCGCAAAACTCGTATCGCTGCCAAGGCCAATTTAATATAAACACAGTAAGTTCGACAAACATAAATAAGAATTACTGTTTACGCTCCTCGAACTCGTACGATATTATTACGGTACCCATAGACCCATATCATAATTAGTTAAGTCTTAATTTTTTTCCACCTAAAATCGATCTGTGTATGTACGCGTCCGGAGCAGCTGATACATTTACCTCCGCACGTTTTCACGAATATTACATCACTCTGTGGAGAGAGGGCATTCTCGTATTACATTTCTTTAATGAACATTCACTCGTGCATGCGCGTACCACGACTTGTTTTTGTCGTAACAATAAACACCGCCATTCACGCTTTCATACTAGCAAACTTACAGCTATTTTAGCCACTGACCACGTTATTTCCACTGCGACGTCACGCACACCTCAGTCTCGAGGAGCCTTGTTGTTTATTCTTTTATCGATAAAAATAAATATACAGATATAAATTAGCCATTGTTACCCCGATTAAACTTTGCTTGTAGGTTTATTTTATTTTTTAATATTGTTTTCGCTCTTGAAATCACAGAAATTTGTTTTTTTTTAGGGTGTTTGTGTATCCGATTATTGGAGAACCATCCCTCGCGCCTGTCTGCTCATTCACCGGACGTTATCACTAACACAGCACGCCGTTGCGGCCTTCGTTTCTATCAGGTTACTATCGTGCGTGAAACGCTCGTCCCGTGGTTTCGTTAATAACGCGACCGACGACTGTGGGAAACACGAGAATATTAGTCGGCAGTTTTCTCTCGCGGGTGCTGTTCCCTTGGGCACAGAGCGTACTGCTGCCGCGAGAAACCTCGTGCCTCGATGTATATATTTAGAGATGTGTAGCTTTTTCGTCCACCTGATGCCTACTCTGTTATATACGATTCTGCGCGCGTGTCCAATAGTCTCTTCTTCTACCCTCGAACTGAGTCTCTCAGTAACGCACTCGTTCGAGGAAGAACCCAGGGTAGACACTTTTTTCGGTTGTCAGTCCGGTGTAAGCCGTTACGTACAAAAAACGTCACAAAATCATCTGAACCTAATTATTAAGTAGATTTTTTGTTAGCACGTAATTCAATATTAAACTACTAATGCGATACATTGTATAATATTATGTCAAAACTACGTGATTTATTTGTGAAAAGAGCTACAAATAATTTCAATAAAAACATAAGTTATAATATAATCATTTTTGTTCGTAGAATTATTATTAGGGGGAAATAATGTTTCTTACTCGTAAGATTTTTCGAGGTACATTCACGTTCTCTAGATGCGCTCCTGGTTCGCCACTTCGAGCTGTCGAGGTGAAGAAATCAATACTCGAGAGCCGCGAGCTATGTGGACAAGGAAATCGTATTTGCCACGCGAGCAAGTCTTCTCGGGCTCGAATCGTCGTTCTCAATGCGAGGATATATGCGACGATTGAAGCTCGCTGTATGACCGACCTAGTCGGTAGCTTAAGCGCTTCTGTTCGATGCTACGACCTGCCGGCCTTTTTGGCAGTCAGAACACGTGAACCAGATTTAGAAATTTCCTTCTTGACTTTATCTGCGTTACACATGTAATGTTGACTCTGTCACAGCGCTAAATACAGCATTATTCGCGATAGTTGATTGACGATCAATCATTTTTTCATCAAAATTATTATGGGAACTACGTCCACGGAAATAAAATAAATGCTAAAAATAAAATTCGGTGATATTATATGATTAATCATTGTATATTTTAAATAATAATAATTTAACTATCATTTAAATAGAATTTAGCATTAATTGTCTTTTCTCAGCTTCCTCAGAGTGGATGCTTTGTAAATGAAAGAATAAACAACATGAACCGACATTTTTCAAAAAGAAACTTGATTTACTGAGTTTATACCAAACATCAGATTTATTTTATCGCTGTTCCATTTAACTGTCATTTGATTTATCAACTTTTAACTCGATGAGCAGATTTGTTCTTCAAAAAATAGAAAAATGTATAAAGTCTGTACCGCTTTGTGGATTATTGAAGCATCCTTGGTGATTATTCGACTTGTGTAGAAAATTTTAGCCCGATTGCTAACAATTTTGATTTCTCCACAAGATAAAAAGAAAAATAAACAAATCATATTTCAGTTGAATGAATTTAATCAGCGGTTCAGCTCTGCTTAGTTCTGCTTAGCTCTGCTTGAATGCCAGTATTTTGCGTAACGACTCAGCGTTTTCGCATCAATGGTATAATCGTCGTGTCATATATCGATGTGTGTAACAAAAAAAAATTGACCGTATAATTCTAAGTGCACCCCTATGAAAATACCTCCTCTATATGGTATAAGTCAGATATATAAAAAAGATATATCTAACATATATCGCGTGTATATCAGCCAAATATATGTCGGGAAATATAAGTCAATATATATTCGAAGATACTTTGAATATTTACGCGACAAAAAGTTCTATATTCCGTATCTCTCTCTCGAGAATATACTTTTTTTCCATGTGGGCAAGTTCGATGACGACCACATCAATGCACACAGTTATATATACAAGAAACATGCAAAAATAGGGTAAATTATTCGTTGTTCGTGTCGATTGCTTATCGGTGATCGTTTGACCTCACAACGGCCGACCCGCACATTCGTTCAACATCCCTGTCCACGATGATAAAGACGAGTCCGAGCGAATAAGCATTGAGCGCGTGTACGTCTCTTCGTCTTTTCAACGTTTTTCTGTTTGCCGTTGTTTCATCTCTTCTCCCTCATGCCGACCGAGAAGGCGTGATAATGTTCGGCCGATCTTTGCCTCTGAGAAGTGGTGGAAGCTCGGAAAACTCGAGAGCAGTGACTGGTCAGTAACGAATTGTAAGTATCGTCGAGCAGTACGTCCAATTTTATTTATAACAACTCGAACGACATTTGGATAAAAGAAATCTATTATTGTGCGATATTTCGGAGAGGGCTGAGAGTGAAATTTATGACTTTTATTTTTATTGCGGAGGGACGCTGTTAATTGTTAAACACTGGAAGCTTGAGGACATGTAGCGATGCTGTATGATATCGTGAGTAAAAAAAAAATTAAAAATAAAGATGATTCGTGAGACTAATTTTCTTCCATTTATATAATTGATCCAAGTTTCGCATACTAAGAAGATTGAGATACTCTTTCATGGATTCCGAGCTGTTAAGCTCAGCTCCCAATGTCAACCTACGCTCGACTTGTACCGTTCTACTTGTGCCTTTGAGAAGAAACATCATTAAGACCGATTCTTCGATAGCTAAGCGAAGATACGCCTTGAGAAGGAACAAAGTTTTGCAAAAATGGCAATCGACTTTGCCGCTGGTTGTGTGGGAGGTAATTTATTCGTAATCGTATATTTAATTTCGTTTCGGACACAATATTTGCTTCATCGATGATTTCGCAAGTAACGAGTCAATATTTGATTGCTAATGGATGCAACGACGATATTGCTTACGACGATATATAAGGAAAGTGGCATTGAAAAAAAAATTAAATCATCATATGATTTTCGCATTATCTTTGTGGTATCACAATATACGATTGATCCAACAATCGATTCTAGGATGCGCTGGTCTTATCGTGGGATATCCTCTGGATACGATCAAAGTCCACATACAGACACAAGATCATCGAAATCCCAAGTACAAAGGCACCTGGCATTGCTTCCGGTCGATACTTGCACGAGAATCGGTAATGTAACTATTTAATTTTTTTCCCTATAAAAAAAAAATCATATTGAAACTCAAAGCGGTAGTTATTATAGAGCTTCAATTTTTCGTCAAAAAATTACGAGGATATCTCTTTATCACACGTTTCAACCTGAAAACGGTTCGAAAAAACGATTGTGAAACTTCGTACAGCATCATATCTCGTATATGTTTTTCTCGTAGAACAAAATCGTTCTTGGCAATTACGAATGTTTTGATTGTCTGTGCTCGAAAATTGTTATCAATTCGTATTCGGCGCGAAAAAAATACATAATAGCTTCAATTTTTCGTCAAAAAAATCCAAGGATATCTCTTTACGACACGTTTTTCATCACGCTGAAAACGATTGGAAAAAATTATTGTGAAACTTCGTGAAGCATCATATCTCGTGTATTTTTGATTTCTCGTACAGCACGATGGACACCGCACTTTTACCGACACTCTGTCGGAAAGTAAATAGATTACTGTTTAAAAAATTGTCAATTCGTCACTCGTCATTTCGGCCGTGTATCCGATGTATTTTTCCCCCGCTGATCACGAATGTCCGATTTATTTTACTCACGTTTTAATATTTGATACGGAGTGAATTATTTTAATCCATCATTAATATTTTATATCTGATATATGTAAGTAGTAGTAAAAGAGATTTATTGCCGAATGTAATATTTATACAGTTATCATCTTACACTAGTTTTATACCCAAAGATAATTTTAATTTAATTTCAGCTCTGATATATATAATTTTTTCAAATGAATTATTTTTTAATGTTTCTCCAGGTGTCGGGTTTGTATCGCGGCATGACCTCGCCGATGGCTGGTGTAGCAGTCGTGAACGCCATAGTCTTCGGAGTCTACGGGCAGATCCAGCGCAATCTATCCGATCCAGATCATCTATCGACGCATTTTCTCGCGGGTGCATCGGCAGGATTGGCTCAATCTCCGGTCTGCAGTCCACTGGAATTGGCGAAAACACGTCTGCAGTTGCAGGGCTCGGAGGGTAATCGTTTCACCGGACCGATACAATGTCTTCGTCAAGTTTATCGTTTCGAGGGACATCGGGGTGTTTTCAACGGTCTCGGAATAACAGCTGTTCGCGAAGCTCCGAGTTATGGTGTATATTTCTTGACCTACGAGGCACTAACTAGATCGTTGCCCGCCTCGGAAATTTCGACGTTTCACATGCTAATGGCCGGAGGTTTTGCTGGCACGGCTTCGTGGGTCGGTACTTATCCCGTTGACGTCATAAAATCACGTCTTCAAGCGGACGGCACTGGTCGTTACTCCGGTGCGATAGATTGTCTAAGACAATCGTTGCAAAACGAAGGATACAAATGGCTCTTTCGAGGGCTCAACTCGACGATCCTTCGAGCGTTTCCAACTAACGCCGCAACCTTCACCGTTGTCTCGTGGACCTTCAGGATTTTCGGCGATGATGCAAAAGCGGTCCAGACGGAAAAGACGAAAGTACTCGAACAGCCCAAGAACGAACTGATTCAACGACGAGTTCATCAAACAACGGAGACACTTTGGGAGTCGTCGTTGATCGACAAGTGCTACTCTCTAGCCGCTAGCGCCATTGACGAGTACAGTTACGAATCGAAATCGTATTATTCCGCGGGACACGGTCTTATTGGCAACGACGACGATGACGCAGCGAGGAGGATTGAGAAATCTGACAGTGACCTCAAGCAGCGGAAGATCAACGGTGACGACGACGAAAAATCTGAGGAAAGCAATTTGCTAACGGGAGATACCAAACGGGAAGCGAGACACGCCGGCAAGGGTGGCTGATTTTTTTTCCTCTCCCGTTTCTGTGATTATTATTTTTTTCTCTTTATAATTTTCAATAACGAAGTTGGAACGTTGATTGATATATTGTCGTTTTAACGACCATGATGTGTTTTCTCGGATGGAAAGACCACACTTTGTACGAGACAATATTGACAGTGAAATCCGTAGACGAGATTAAAAGTCGTATTATCGCAGTGGTTTGACTGCCGACCCGAAGAATTATCGCGTCTTCGAAGTCGGACCTTTCGTACTTGGTTCACACATAAACGCTTCGTGGATTAATTACATGTGCCGGATGTTACACAAGCACGCGACTGATGAAGAAGCTCGTGAACTTGAGGGGGGAAAAAAGTGGATGGCTGCCAGTTTTTATTAGCCAATGATTTTTCCAGTTTCATCCATTTCATACGGGCATACTTGAGATTAAACTCTTAACCACGATCTGGGCCGAACATTTCCTACTTCTAGTACCGTTTAGCAATAACTTAAGGCTGGTAATACCAAAAATAATATATATTTAAAAAAATTTAGACTCGTGTTTCTCTATGAAATAGTGAGCTTTTATTACGTTGCAGAACCTTATTCCAATGTGTTTTGACTTTTCTGATTTTTTTTGTCTATGTAGATTAATAATACAAAGCAGAACAGGTGCTCTCTGGTCGGACGAGTGGAATATAGACGATTTCTCTTGTGACAATAGGTCAACATTATCTATATCTCTTACGAATGAACCCGCAACCATCGCATCATCACCATATCATCATGGCATATCTTATCGAATATAGAAAACAGAGCCACAAAAAAAAGTATCGCGAGCGACAAAAAAAATCTACGATAATATTCTTTGTACCCTGGTGGCTTGAAGTTAAGAACCACCTTGTTGATTTCCCTCGTCCTCTTAAAAAAAACATTTCCTAACATTCCATTCATCACCCATAATTGAGAACCGAAAATTTTCCACACGAACGAAGCTCGATAAAATGTTACTTCACTTGTCTCGAAACCACGACAGTCATAGACTGATCGGCGGACATGTAAGACCAATGTCACAGCCCGAGGCGATATTCATTCGCTCTTTAAATCACTCAAAATAGTTTGGTAATCTCTCTCCCTCCCTGCAAGACCAACCCTCCGCCTATTCTACAAAAATACATTTAATGACAAAAGTACTATCTGCAATAGAGAACAAAAACGATTTGCGAAACTTGAACCTCTTCGCAGCCACCGTGTCTTTTCGACCACAAAATTTGCAAGTTTATCTAGTACAAAGTACAAATATTTTCCTTTGCTTCGAAAAAATTCCAAGTACAAAATTTGAAACAAAATATCGTAATTTCCGGAAAATATAACCAATTTCATCGAGGCTCGCGACTCATGAGAGAAGTAAGTCTGTGATTGGGCCAAAAGGTACTGCAGAGAAGTCTGCTGAATTTGGTTTCGTGTTGCCGCGCCTGATATGGACGTAGATCCAAACGACAGCAACAGCAGCAGCGCGAAAGACACCAACAACAACGTCCTGCTGTTAGACGGAAGTAGCACTAACGCCCAGCGTCTGATAGCCGGAAATGGAGGACGTTGCATGAGTACCCAAGCTATGCAATCACTCTACGATCTTCGACAGAACAATGTTCTTTGCGATGCTGTTCTGAGACTCGAGGATGGCGGTGTATTTCCCATTCATCGGGCCATACTATCCGCCTGTAGCAATTACTTCCGGTTTGTTGGATATATTTTTTTCTTTTTACGCACACATTAAAAAAGGTTTGAGCATTTTAAAAACATTTCTTGTCCGCAATCGTGTGCAATTTTTTCATTGTTGTTTTTGAAAATAACCCGCTCGTTAAGTTCGCCATTTTTTTTTTTTAACGAAAAGGAATCGTGAAATTAACAAGAAAACAATTGTCGACCTACGTGGACTCGAAATGTTCGTTATATCCTACGTGGACTCGAAATGTTCGTTACAAACATTTTTCTGTGTATGTAAAATCCCTTAAGGTCAACGATTTTTTAAAATAAGTTTTTCACCATTAGATAATTAGTAATTTTAATCGTCAATTGAAAATGTTCTTTAACGAATTTCAGAACTCTCTTCACAACGACACTACATTCGCGTGAGCGCACGGACATTCTTCTGCCGGGTGTTAACAGCCCGATGATGAATCATCTTCTGGAATACGCTTATCTCCGTTCACTCGACGTTAATCCCGAAAATGTTTGTCAATTGCTCGTCACAGCGGACTATCTGAGCGTCATAGGCGTTCTCGATCTATGTCGGGAGTATCTTAAAAAAAATTTGTCACCTGAGATTTGCATGAGAGTCTTGAGATTCGCTAGAGAACACTTTTGTCGTGGACTCGAGCAGGACGCTTATCAGTACGTGATGAGGCATTTTGTGCTGGTGGGTTCGAATTGGAGGAGACCAAAAAAATGAAATAGCTGAGTGAGCGAGTATAAATTAACACTTTTTCCCTACGTCCTAAGGTAGCCCAGAAAAGCGAAGATCTGCTTCATTTGCCGATCGAAGAGCTCAGAAGTCTCGTCGGTGCCGACGAGCTGAACGTCAAGAGCGAAGAGGTTGTTTGGGAATTGATACTAAAATGGATAAATCACGATCCGGAAGCTCGCAAGGGACACATCGTCGAACTGCTGAAAAATATACGTCTCGGTCTTCTGGACACACAATTTTTTCTCGAAAAAGTCAAGGATCATCCATACGTCACCGGGAATGAAGCTTGCAGGCCGATTATCATCGAGACTCTCAAATTTCTCTACGACCTCGAGATGATAACGCAGAAACACGGCGAAGTACCGACACCGGAAATCGCGAGACCGAGGGTACCGCACGAGATTCTCTTCGCTATTGCCGGATGGATCGGCAACAGCTCGACGAGCTACATGGAAACTTACGATACTCGCGCCGATCGTTGGATCCAGGTAAAAAAAGACACAAGGATAAGATAAAAGTACCAGCGGCTGGACATCTGAGGGAGCAGTGCCAGCCTCCGTCCACATAACACGGAAATATGTCGGAAATGTTCCGAATTTTTTTTTTTTTTTTTCAAATGTTGAAAATATTTTACCAATATTACAAAACATTTCTGAAATATTTTTAAAACAATTTGAAAATATCTTTTTTCCCGACTGCGCTAAAATAACCACATTCCTTGCGTGCAATACGGGCGGAAAATAGCCTATTATTGACCCATGATAATTATTAACAAGTGCGCATGCGCGGTACAATTTCATTACTCCCTAGGGAGTAATAGGGCTCATTACTCCCCCTGGAAGCTCTATTACTCCCTAGGGAGTAATAGGGCTCATTACTCCCGCTGGAAGCTCTATTACTCCTGGGGGAGTAATGGTGATTGGCGAAGATGACGATTTTGCGACGCCAGAAATGTGGTTATTTTAACGAAATCGGAAAAAAAATATCGTATGCCACAAGGGAGGAAGTGCATTTTCACCTCGTGTGAATTTCTGCCCTCGCTTCGCTCGGGCATCAAACTTCACACTCGGTGAAAAAACGCACTTTCCTCCCTTGTGGCATAATATATTATTTTGTCCGCTCATAAATCTAACATTGAAATGTTTCGGAAATATTTCGCAACAATGTTTTTGAAACATTGCGCTAAAATGTTTTTAAAACATCATATAAATATTTTTTAATTTTGGTGAAATATTTATTAGGTATCTTTCTGAAATATTCAAGAAATTATCAATATTTTAGTGCTGTAGATTTTGTTTATTTTTCGTTCCTTCTGAACGTAGTTTAGTACACACCTGCTAATATTCGCTTTCAAAATATTTTTTCACCCTTTCAGAAATATTTCAGATGTATGAAACATTAAGTATATTTCCGAAATATTTTAGAAATGTTTCGTTGGAATATTTTGATAGAATATTTTTAAATATGATGTCCATATATTTCAGAAATATTTTGTAAGATTTGAAATATTGAAAATATTTCTGAAATGTTTTCAAAATATTGCGTGCTATACGGGCGGACATGCATGAAAAATCGTATTTCCGTCTCTCTTGCACGCACGCTTTGTCCGACCACTGGGACGTTTACCTTACATGAATGTGGAAAGCGGCAATAGAAAAAAAAATTAAAGATACGATACTTTTTATTTCGGCAAACGGTCGAGTATGAAATCGGCTCATCGAAATTTTGTAAATCGAGCGGTTTAAATTTTTGTTTTACTCTAATTTGAAGATTTGTCCGACAGTTTTGCTCAATACATTTACCGGTGATTTAACAGGTTCGGGAAGAAGATCCTTCGGGACCGCGTTCTTATCACGGTACCGCGGCTGTTGGCTTCAGCATTTACGTGATCGGTGGTTTCAACGGTCGGGATTACTTCAGCAGTTGTCGTTGCTTCAACGCCGTTACGAAAGAGTGGCGAGAAGTGGCGCCGATGAATGCGCGAAGGTATTCGAAAAATATTACATTTATGTACTGTAATTACACAACTAAGGGCGCTGGTAAATAACAAAAACAGGAAACTAGGAAGATCTTGACGTTGCAGATGTTACGTGAGCGTCGCAGCGGTGAACGATGTTGTGTACGCGATCGGCGGTTACGACGGTCATTTTCGGCAAAAAACTGCGGAGCGTTATAATTATCGTACGAATCAGTGGTCCCTCATTGCGCCGATGGCTGTGCAGAGGTCCGACGCGAGTGCGACAACCTTGAACGGTAATAATTAACCGAGGAAAATTATTGGATGAAAAAAAGTTAGTCATGTTAATCGAAGGATATCTTTACCATTCTGTAGACAAGATCTATATCACGGGCGGTTTCAACGGACAGGAGTGCCTGAGCTCGGCCGAAGTCTACGATCCGGAAGTTAATCAGTGGACCAGAATCGCACCGATGAGAACGCGCAGAAGCGGACTCTCCTGCATCGCTTATCATGGCTGCGTATACGTTATCGGTAATAATAAAAAATATAAATATTGATTGCAAAAAAAACGTATTTAACATGATGCAAAACTAAGAGATACGATTATTTGGATCAGTAAAGTAGATGACTGAAGGTCGATTTATAGATAATTCATACTTTCGTAGAACGGCAAAACAACGACCTCTTCGAAGAAAAATAAAATTGTATTCTAATTTAAACAAATTAAATTTATTATATTAATATAAAAATAATTTTTTTATATTCTGTTTTTAATAAATGTGGCTATATTTTTATTGGTTTACGGTAGGTTTTGATTAATTTGATTAACAAATTAATCAAAAAATTAATTGTTTAACAAATTACCCGGCAACGAAACTTTTTTTTAATGAAAATAATTCGTTCATGTTTCTGAATACGTATGAATTTTTTCAGATTTTTCAATTAGCTTCGATTTGTTTTTTTATATGGAAAAAATGTGTGAACAAACACAAAAATCAAAACTAATTGAAAAATCTGAAAAAATGTATACGTATTCAGAAAAATGAACGAATCATTTTCATCAAACAAAAAAGTTTCGTTACCGGGTAATTTGTTAAACAATTAATTTTTTGATTAATTTGTTAATAACATTTTGGAATTATTATTATGCAGAATTAATATTTTCAGTACCTTTAATATGCATGCATTTTTTCAGATTTTTATACCACCAAGAAGTATACTTGCAATATTCTCTTATTTTTGTCGAACTTATGCGACATGAGCGCAAAGCGACATAGCTACCGTAACATGATGCAAAACTAAGAGATCTATTGACTAGACCTGTCTATTGGCAAGACTATTTGGATCAGTAAAGTAGATGACTGAATGTCAATTTATAGATAATTCGTACTTCCGTAGAACGGCAAAAGAACAACCTCTTAGAAGAAAAATGAAACGATATTCTAATTTAAACAAATTAAATTTATTATTTTAATATAAAAGCAATTTTTAAAAATTCGATTAAAAAAAATGTGCATATATCTTTATTGGTTTAAGAATGTCTGCTCACTGCAATAATAATCTTCAGGAGGTTACAATGGAATAGCGAGGATGTACAGCGGCGAGAAATATAATCCAGCAACGAACACGTGGAGCTTGATACCAGATATGTACAATCCACGAAGTAATTTCGCTATCGAAGTGATCGACGACATGATCTTCGCCATAGGAGGTTTCAACGGTGTGACGACGATATTTCACGTCGAGTGTTACGACGAGAAGACTAATGAGTGGTAAATCCTCGTTGAAGCACATTGAATCGGTGGGATAAAGTTATTTGTTGTGTGCAATCGTTTTTTTCCCCTCAGGTACGAAGCTACCGATATTGGAATGCATCGATCCGGGCTTTCGGCCTGTGTGATCGTCGGACTGCCGAACGTTCAAGATTACATTCACAAACATCGCGAACGTTTAATGGAAGAGAAGAGACAAAAGTTGTTAGCTCTAGAGTATCAGCACAACCAGCATCAACAGCAGCAACAAGAGCAACAACTTATACAAGACGAGAACGATATAATGACATAGAACGAATTTCGTCCGATTACTGCGGCAATGCTTGAGAACTATAATTTTTTTTCTTTTTTTGATACGACAAATATTTTCAACATTTTTTTGTACTATAACAATGTTTTCGATCGCTTTTGTAAGTGACTATATCAGTTTCGATAGAGGGGAACTTGTTAGCATTTTTATCGTTGATATTACCGAAGAATGTGAGAAGACGCGCGACGCCATTTATATTCTGCCGGAATCGGGAGAGAAAACTTTACTTGAGAGAACATTTAAAAAATATTAATTTCGATATTAAACCTTTCACATCAATCGCTGTACAATTTTACTCGAGGCTCTTGTGACAAGTCACATTTGTACTCGTACAGCGAATTAATTTGTTATTAATTATTATTATTATTTGTAAAAAAATATTACTTACCATCTTACGACTAATTCATTCTTTGATATTTATTTCAGCTGAGAAATGTCGTTTTTTAAAAATATTAGTGGCTTTTCGTCAGCTACGCCGAGGTCAATATTCCTCGTAACAATGATACATCCAATACGGAAATATATGCGTTATCTAATATCTGTCGCTTACGGACTACGACACGAGGCCCCGTCGGTCAGGTAGCGTTTTCCACAGCGATAAGCAAAGACGACGTGTACGCGCAGAATGCAGACATTAGTCGGCATATGGTGCCGAACGAGTCGTATACGCGTGTGTACTCGTGTCTCGTCACTGACACAACAAAATTTTCTTATTTATTAGGAGTATAGACGATATAGAACGAGAAAAAAAATGCAAATACGCGACTAGGACGAGTGAATTTATGCTTGACGATGGTCAGCTGAGATTGGAATGTCTCGGACGATGGCGAAAATCGTCAAAGCACCAGAATCACTAACGACTCTTCTCAGCTGCGAGTACTGTGTTAACCTAACCTTCAAGCGGATTCAGGAGTTCGTTAGGTGGGTCCCTTATCGTCTCGTACGATACTAAAAAGTGCTTCTTTCGTCGACTCTACGACTGACGTTATTCTTATACGCTTATACATTAATTTTAACCCATCGAACTATAATCCAGTTATTTACAATAATATTTATAAAAAACGAAAAGTTGACATTTTTTTAAATCGGAAATTTGTTAACTATTGGAAAATCTATTGACTTTCGTTAAAAAAAAATCCACAATTCACTGATTGAACAGCTTGACGAGTCGACTATTCTTGGGAATAAAAATTTCTTATGTGCTGGTTCATTGAAAATGAGAACAATTTATTTACATATATGAAATTCTTACAATTTTTTTTTTTTGTTTTTTCAACTGGTTCCTCGTTATGAAAAAATGAAGTTTTATAAGTTTACAAAATTGAGTTCTTAAAATTTTCCTTTGATGTTCCAGACATCTGAGGGATCATCACTGTTCGAGGGAAGGCGGCTCGTTCGTATGTCGTTATGGTTACAATGGTGTATGCTCCAGTCTGCCGCTGGAAGGTGTGTCGGACAAGGACTATGTAGCTCATGCAAGCAAGCACGCGGCTATGCAGCAGCAGGGAAAGATCAACGGCAAGATGTCGGACAGTTCGCCGCCTTGGACCGTATATTCGGCTGCTCAGAATTTGCCGGCCGTACTGAATGACCCTACGAAAGGAAAGCAGACGAACTTTCTTACAAAGACGTGGGGTGATGCTTTTGTTGACAAAGTCGACATTCCCAAGAGCCCGTATCTTCCCGAAGTGACCATGCAACAGTTTGAAGCGTACATGAAGAAAATTGCTAGAGTAAGCACATACCGTTTGTTTCAAACACAGCGCACTTTGTTAAGTTTAATGTATTAGCGTGGTAGAAAAAGACCTTGGCTCGCATTGAAAAGACAACTTACATATGGGGCTTGCCATATAATTTCGACCTGGGTCCCTTCGCATCTTGTATTGAGCATGTGATTCTTTATATGACTGAACTAACTATCAAAAGCACTCAGATTTTCTATTAGTTTTAAAAAAATGTTCATTATTTATGATTAAACTTATTAAACGTCACCATTAAAAAATCCAAAAAAATCTTCTGTTATATATTTAAAAAATCAAAAAATTTGAACCAGAATAGGTCGCTTCACCTTCTGTTTTTTTAATTGTTTCGAAAAATAACAGTGAAAAGAATTTGACAAAAAAATCACTTGATTATGGAGTTATGGCTTGACCATTATTATATGCAGCACTACGTTTTTGCAAATTTTTTTCCGATTTTTAAATTGTGGTCAACGATAAGTTTTTTTTTTATTATAAATAATTACAAACAATATTTCAAAATCTAGTAAAAATGTGATTGCTTTTGAGAGTTAATTCAGTCATATAAGAAATCGCCGGCCCAATCTAAGATGTGAAGGATTAAATCCAGGTCGGAATGGTAGGGAACGCCTCATATGAATATATCTACACATATTTAAAGCATCGACCTGTAATTATGTAGTTGTTTGACGCGCCTGTAAGGTCAAATTTAATCAATATAATATTGACAGCATTTTCATTCTTACTCCAATCTTAAAGATATCCAATATTACGATTCTAATATTAGTCTTATTTTATTTATTTTTTTTCTTCGCAGAGATACCGAAAACATGCACGTATGAATGCAAACGCCAACAGGCCTAATTCCCCCAGCGAAACGTTGCCGTCGAGTTTTTCGAATCTTCGAAAATCAAAGTCACCGATCGAGCGTTCATCACAGTTCGATTTAGCGAGCATTCCAAAGATTTTCTTAAGTCCTAATCTAGATCTTTCCCGTCGCGATAACTTTGAGACTGTTTTTCCGTTCACGAAGGACGGACTTTTGAACGTCGGCAGCAATGTCGTTGTGCACGTTAAACTGTTGCAAGAAAAGGTGAGACAAGGAAAACAAACAAATTTTATCGCTCAGTTAGAATGGTTAGCATTGGCGAGATAAATTCATCCAGTTTCCGACTTTGCTAACAGTCACGATAAAGACACTCAATTCGTGTCACGATGAAAAGAAAAAGAATAACCCATGCAGTCGGAAAGTGGGTGAGGGTCGGGCAACGATCTCGTTCGCCCTATCAGCGTTATCGTATTGCAATCGATTTGTTGAATTCTAAAAACACACGTTATATTCCTCAAACAGCTAAGTCACTATTTGGACATCGTAGAAGTTAGGATAGCGGAGCAGGTAGCGTCGAAATCACAGGCATTCTTTCACGCAATGACATCGCACGACGCTCTAATGGAACAGCTCACTCAAACAATCACGGTATTGAAAGCTCTTAGAAAGAATATACATCAGATTGACAAGAGCCTCGTCATAGATTCTCTAGACATTTTGCGGTCAGTACAGTAAAACTGTAGTTCGTTCAGCGTATTACTCACAAAATGGTCTTGGCGCGTATGATACTAACTTTGTTTTTCTTTTTCTTTGCAGTCTGGAGAGAGCGCAATCGAATCGAACGCTCGTTCAAGAGAAATTAAAGCTCATGGCAACTGTGCATCAGAGTCAACCGATGATCCAGCTATTGCTCTCGACACCCGATTACGTGGCAGCTCTCGATCTCATATCAACGACTCAGGAAATTTTACATCAAGAGCTGAATGGAGTTCACAGCTTTAGGTTCAATTATTGTCGTTAATAATAATATCCTTTTAATATTTCTCATTTATTTAATTTTCTTCATTGTTTTTCCTTGCTTCCAGACATTTAAGCTCGCAGCTCACCGAGATGGAGAGACTAGTCGACAAGATGCTTTCCACGGAGTTCGAGCGTTACGCGACGGCGGATCTTAATCGACCGCTCGGCGGAGACAGCACTGTCTTGGATGGGGTGTGTATTAAGAAGTACATAAGGACAATGAGGGTGGTCTATATTTTATATATTATCGTACTTCTTTTTTGCCAGGATAAACTGGTCTCGATAATATCTGGATTACTGCGTCAGAAGCATTTTCAATTCGTCGACACGTACAAAGAGGAGGCCGTTACGACTGTGAGAGCTGTAACAAAACAACAAGTTATCGAAGCTTTAGCGGCGAGCGATTGCTGCAGCGATCAGCAAGCCGCGGGTCTCGAAGTCGGAGGTTTGTCACTCGCTGAAAGATTGACGCTTCTGCAGAACACGATACAATCTCTCACCCATCTACTCTATCGCGTCAAGGTGAATAAAACGTGAGGTTAAATAAAAATAAAAATCTGAACCGCATCGACTTTTTCAGGCAGTATACGAAGTGATGCGAGACACGGCAGATCTTTCGGCGGGTCGTTTACCCGACGGAACGATCGACGATACCGTAACCGATCGTTTGCTCACCAACGACGAGCACATTCGTGTTAGAAACAAACTCGACGACATGCTGACGTCGGTGTGCGACTATTGTCACGAACGTCTCGGACATTTACTATCCGCTGGTCCTAACGAGAAAGACAAATATTCGAGCGACAAAGAAAAAAATTCCGTCGAATCCGTGGGCAATAAAATTGCTGATAAAGAAACCAGTCAGGCTTGGACCGAGAAAGTCTCCTGGCTCAGCGACCGAGCGACAGCAGCTCAAGTTTGTCAATTGGCGGGTATGGTCGAGGGTTTCACTGATACGTGCGAAAAAATTTGCGGCAAACAGTGCATCGCTCTTCGTTCCGCTTTCAAGGTAATTTTATGACAGTGAAAAACAGTTTTTTTTGTATCACTTTTGATCTCGTATAAGTGAATCAGTCTCTATTAAAAGAAGACTCAACTTTGTTTGAGTGAATAGTTCGAGATTCCTGACTTTTAATGTTTTTCAGGCACAAGCTAGCAAGTTCGTGCAACGCTTTCACACGGAGCGAAAAACAAAACTTAGCCTCCTACTGGACTCTGAACGATGGCGTCAAGCCGATGTACCCCCGGAATTTCAAACACTAGTAACATCCGTCTACGAGAACAAACACTTTCCCATCGGGCCATCAAAGCGCGCTGATACCGAGCGCACTGACGGCGTCGTTAATTACATTCTGGTTGGTCAAGAAAAGTACGCGGTCGTGGGAACGGCTCTGATGCTGGTTCAGATGATTCACGAATATTGCCGGTAACATATAACTCGTAAAAATAAAAAAATTCTATTTTTACAGAAATGCGTTATTTTGTCGGTAAATATACTTTCCAGAACGAGCAGCGAATTGACGGCACTGTCGGGAGCAATCGGGCGTCAGTTGGCTGAACTTTTAAGATACTACAATTCTCGCTGTTGTCAGCTAGTTCTAGGCGCTGGCGCCATGCAAGTTGCAGGACTAAAGACCATCACCAGTACGATATTGGTACTTGCTGGACGCAGTTTGAAATTGATTATATGGTTTATGCCTTACGTCAGAGCTCATTTTCAAGGTGCGTTTTGTACAGTGAGGAAAAAAGAAACTTTTTTTTATTCGCGACGTTTTAACCATTTTTTTTCCAATTGTAATACCGTGAGACTTTCATATTAAACGATTTATTGTTAAAAAAATAAAGAGCTGGCGGATCAGAGCGCAAATCGTGGGGTCATCGGATCAAACAGTGGATCAGGAGGAGTAGCTCTTCTCGACAGTGTCGAGCGTGATATAAGAGCCCACGTTCGTGAGATCGATGGAAAGATTCTCACGATCGTCGACAATCTCGTCGGTGGACAGATATCGAATTGGAATGCTCGACCTCCCGTTCCATCGCAGCCATTTAGAAACATCTCGAGGTAAAATTACAACTCGATATCTACGCCAAAATAGTATATGAATTTGTTTATAATTTCGATTCCTTTGCAGACACTTGATCAAACTGCACGAGGCCGTTTCCGGTATTTTACCGCCTGTCGAGGTACAGGCTCTGTACCGAACGGTAAACGTATCTTTCAAGGAGAAACTCAGGGAACAATTGGTCAAAATGAATATCGTCAACAACGGTGGACCGCAGCACGGCGTCGTAACATCGGAATTAACGTTCTATCTCGAGGCATTGAGAGGATTGAAAATTCTGCCGGCCGAGGAGTTGAATGACGATTGGATGGCCGACATATGGACTAGATAACATGCAGAGCGAGTGGTGTACTGTCTCTTGGAGGCGATGAGATATTACAGAAACAGGTGACTATCGATGACTGTACGTCGCGTCGTATAATAATAATTATATTAATAATTATAATAGTAACAATAATAATTATAATAATAATATCAATAATAATAATAATAATAAGCGTGAGAAAATTTGTGCCTCTTGTTTCTCAACAGACGTAGGTAATGCTTTTCATCTACCATTTCGCCAATACGTGCAACTTACATTTGTATTCTGAAAAAAGATCTAACAAAAAAAAAATATCTTGTGTAAGTTTGTCATTTGACATTTCACTGCCGCGCTGCATCGACTGTCTCGATAGTTTTCCTCGACTCGTGAACTGGATTTCACGAGGGCGATAGTCAATGGAATTGTGAAAAAAATAAAAATACATTGTAGCTTAAAATTTGTACAGTAAATGCAGTTCAATCGACCGATGTGCTCGGCTAAAATTGAATGTGACGATGCGTTTTTAAGCTTAATAGAAGTTGTCCATGGGTGATAGGAATTTAGCTAGGTATCTAATATGAAAAAATATCGTTCGCCATTGCGTAAAGTCGATTGACTTATTGTTATCGGTAATAATAAAAAGTGGGCCTCATAAACAACATTCCGAATTTTCGTCTTTTTTTCCTTGTCTAGTCTGCTGCGTACATAAACGATAAAGATGATAGGTGGCACGAATCGTTACGTGCAGAAAAGTAGCTCAGATGATTTATCACGACGATTGGTTGAAGCTTTTGCAAATCATGTTTTTTTTACACCTGATATTTCATCTGCCGGAGATAATTTTAATCGATACTGCCCCTTTCTGGTTCTGGACCACGACGTTTATGTAATCATTGTATAATTTGTGTAGAAAAAAGAACAATCATATGAGGAATAGCGCTTAGATATAATATATTGTACCCTCTTATACTACATCACAGGTGTTGTATTCAAAAGAATAAAATATTATGTAATACGATATTATTATAGACGCCACTGTACAGCGGAATAGTAACGAAACAATCTCGTTCAGAAATATATGTCTTTCTTGTTATTCATTCATTCACATTGAAAATTCATTACTTCCGAATGAATTTTTCTTAATTTTTTTATATACACATAAAAATGTATAGTTTTTTAAAATTACATTATTATTTAACGATGTTCGATTTAATAGATATATAATTTTTTTTAAATGTTAAATTGTCGATGACAGATCCCTTCAGTGACAAAATGCACGTTTTCCTCTTATGGAGCAATTAAACCTGGCCGACTCACTCCTTTGCGTCGTCCTGGTAACATTGAACGAACACAAAACCCTAACCTGCTACCTTAATCCCTCGTTTGATGAACAAAGAATTACGATGCTCCTATCGATTAAACAACTGCAATAAAAATGAATCCAGAAGATGCGTAAGTACACCATTTTTATGTATGTTATTATATCTAATATCAATCTACGTGGACGTCATTTTGGCGAACGCGTATGGGATTTACTTTGAAGTTTGTTATTTCAGGGAGAACTTAAGGGAGGTGGCAGCGCGTTTGTCACACGATGAAGAGACGAAGCGAAAAACCGATCCGGAAGAGACTCATGAGAGATCGATAATAATAATCGGGAGCAAAGGAGTTGTAAGTGATATTCTTCGGTAGCTCAACTGCTTCCACCATTTGCTCTCCAATGCTATTCCACAAACGATAATTTATCAATTATACCATTAATATTACTTCTAGTTATAACGGGATCTTTACCTGTATTTTCAGGGTAAAACTACAATGGTCTACAAATTTTTGGAGAAGGACGACACTCCGAAATCAACAATAGCAATGGATTATTCGTTCGGACGTAAAGCAGGGAAGAGTTTGGTGTGTGACACAGAGTGTCGTTTCATAACAATGTGAAATGGGTATTTTTATGAACAGTTGTATAATAGATATTTTTTAACGCACAGGTGAAGGAAGTGGTCCATGTGTGGGAAGTGGGACACTTGGCGTCATCTCTCATATCAGCTGCAATGACAGGATCGGCGGTGACACATTCCCCCAATCACACGACTCTCATAATCATGCTAGATCTCAGCAAACCGGAAGTTCTCTGGTCAACCCTCGAGGAGAGTCTTTCCGTGGCACGTAGCGCCATTAAGATGAGTTATGCTCCCGAGCTTGTCAAAGATATGATAGCGTGGCGAGGAAAGGAAAAGAAAAAAGTTGTGGAAAAAGCTGCCGATACGTTTCCTATGAAGTTGTGCATTGTTGGGGGAAAGTACGATCAGTTCAAGGTACTCGCGAAAGTCGAACGATGAATTTATTTCTGAATTATAAAAAAGAAAAAAAAAGAGCAATCTTCATTTCCTTGTTTTTTTTTTCAGGAATTTGAATTGTATAAAAAACAACACATCGGTCGTATACTGAGAGCAGTGGCCCAAACTTTGGGTGCAGATCTTCAGTATCATTCATCGAAGGATTCGGGATTGGTAAGAAAAACAAAAGATTTGCTTTCTTATCACGGATTCGGTAGCCATGCCGTGTAAGTTTAACTTATTTTATTTCGTTCTTTGTTGTACGCTAATGACAAGCGTCTCGCACAGTCAATAATTATTATCATTGTTGGTTTTTACACAGGAAGGGCATTTCTATGGATTATGAAAAAGCCCTCGTCATACCAGTGGGAACAGACTCGTTCGCCTCCATCGACTTGAAGTTTCCAAGTTCGAAACCAGCAATTACTTTAGATACTATAAAACAATCCTACATCGCAAGAATTCCTCAAGGGACGAAAGACGAAGATTCGAGTCTTGAGGACCCTGCGAACGATCCAAACTTCAACGAGGCTATCATCGATCGTTTGAGAATGCAACGTGAAGAGGTACAAAATTAAAACATCAAACATTTCTTCACCGGCACAATGAAAAAAATAAATATTAATAGCGATTCAATTCGTAAAGGAAATCAGTGTTCTTCTGCGCGACATGCTCGAAGGCCGTTCGCCGAAGATACCGATACCCGAACCCTGCTAGTTGAACCGTTGAAGCATCGAATTGAAGCAAAAAAAAAATCGCTATTTGAAGTGCATTTTCTCGATGGAACGTCATCGAAGAAACGTAGCTGATAAATTTAATTGCACTAGCTTCATTAACACAGTACTGTATGTGGAAACTACAAAACAAATTTTGCCAAAGCGACACCGAAAATTGTTTTTATTGAAAGAATGTTTTTGTTCTCAGCTCAAAACAGCACAAGTCGCAATTTGCAGTCTTCGATACGTCGGATTTTGAACCGTCGACGATGCGAAATGCCATTTCTAATCGTTAACATCCCAGAAACATCAAAGTAAAATAAATAATCATACGTTCCTCTGAAATATTTTAATTAATATTTGTGTATTGTATAATAGGTCAATAAAAAAAAACTTCTTCCGCGGGCGTGACGATATTTCTTCTCTCCGTTCTCGCGTGCCCCCCACGTCGCTGCGTCTCACGAAGGTAGAAGAGAGTGGCTTAGATCCTCCGTTGTGTGTGTGTGTGTATGTTCTGTGTGGAGGGGGAGAAAGCGCTATAGGAGAATCGTGACGTTTTCCACTGATAAGAAAAGCCACAGTCGGTGCTGACGCGTGCGCGGGACAGGTTCGTGGCGCATGCGCTCCTGGGCTGTCCGATACCGTGGCGGTGAATGTTTTACGAAAACGGCGAGATCCGGCCGGGTCGTGTTCGGTGCAGAGAGGCACAGAGCAGCAGCACAAGACCCCCAGGGCCAGTGAAAATGCCGCTGTGAGAGGACAGAGAGGCGAGAGCCCGTGCGCGTTGCGTGTGCGTGCATGTCAGTGTATACATGTGTGCCTCGAGATCGTCACCGATGCTCTCATTCGACACACTGCGGTGTTGGACAAAAAAAAGGAAACAAAACATATTCACTGTTATAAATTAACGATAAAACAAATCAACGCTCGCGTCAACGGTAAGCACTGTGTTAAATTTTAACGCATAACGTGCGCTGGTGTTTCACACTCGCAGACGTCAATCGCGTACTCGTCGGGAGACGGGGAGAGAGAGCGACTTCGATTACAAGCCGCGTGCGCCGCGTGTATTCGACGAAGAAACAAAAAAAACGTCTCCGACACCGGTGTCGATAAGACGAACAGACGTCCACTGCAGCCGAGTCAGGAGAATTAACGAAACGAAACGGCGCAGCGTTCTATTGTCGGATCGGACAAGTCGCCTGTTCCGACTTCCGACGACGATTTAGAACTGAAATAACACGAATTTACGACTGGAGATGCGACGATCGGATGTGATGCAAAAACAAATTATACACCGGGAGGAAGAAGAGGAATAAATCAAGAGAGGTGTTATCGGGAAGGAGCCGAGAACGATCGACCGGCGAAAAAAAACAACAGTACGACGACAGCCGTTACCGAGACCTGACGCGATTTCTCGCGCTGCTTCCACCTGCAAAGCTTCCTCTCTTCGCAAGGTGAGTTCGACCTCCGTGACGTATACGCACAGTGTTGCTATATCCGCTCTTTAGGTTCGACAGGTATTTTTCGCGTTAAACAGAGGATGTTGCGCGGATCTCAACAAGTAATTCGCCCGACGGCGATACTTTGCGATACACATCGTGGCATGATATTGATATTCGACGACGAGCCACGTGATTTCTCCACTCGAGTAGGCGATGAGAGATATTTGTTTTTCTTTTTTTGTTTGGAATAGCCAGTCGACCTATTTGTCTCGAGGCCCCACCTGCGGTTTCGCACGGTATCGATTCCGTTTTAAACGGCGAACACGCTTCGAGGACAGGTATCCGTGTCCCAAGGGCGTTTACTCCTCCGTCCTATTTTCTTTTATCAGCATATCGAATGCCGTTCAAGCGTATCTACGATCGTATTGGCCGGTATTCGTAACTAAAACGTCAACATGGGGCGAACATTCGAGGCTCAGTTTTTTGTTGTTTTTTTTTGTCCTTTGTGATTTAACCTGCAACGTCTCTAAGTTATTCCTCTTTCATATTGTGGTATAGGATACGCATCAAACGTCTAGACTTCGAAGATTAATGGCTTTTTTTTTACTACTCAGCTTTTTTTCGACTCTGTTTCGCGTCGAAGCATGACGCAAGATTTTTTTCTTTTTCTACGGGACGTGAAAAGATGATGAACCTTGAGACATTAAATAAGTTTCTTATTCTTATTCAATTTTTTATTCTTATTCCCATTCTTTTATATTTTTCACCAAGATTCGATTATCATAAGGCATGATGCAATAGTTTTATATGAACAGCGCCAAACACATCTCGAGTTCAGCTCAAAACAATTCTTTCATTCGTTGACCCATGCAAACATATAGACTCGCGAGCACCGTTATTTGCACGAATAACGGAATGTGCGAAGATCAGCGTCACTTCCGTGCATTCGCGGAAATTTTTTTTTTTTATTTCTTGTTTAATAACTTCAACCGGCGTTGTGTTTTGCAAACATGCTCGATTCAAAGTATGGGTGTGTGTTTATTTGATCTTACACGAAAAGGCAGTGAGGAAAGAACTGACGACTACTAGTGGGTCGAAGTACACGTGCTCTCGAGGCATCGGATCGAGACGTCGTACAATGGGATCGCAATTAGAACTTGGCTCGCTGTCGATAATGACATTGAACTCGACGGTCTAAGAAACCGATGGTCGAGCCACGTATTGCACAGCGACAGACGATTATGGCGAAAAACACCGGTTAGATTACGCTCGTTCATGATATACTCGGTGACTTGAAAAATGATATAGGTACGTTTACTGCTTAGTCAGGACTATCGCGAAGATACGAGCAAGCGGTGGTAATAACTCTCGATGTGTTTAGTCGATGAGACAGGGGAATCCAGAGATTTCCATTGCACTCGCATCGGTGTGCCTATCGTTACCGTCACGAGAATCGATATCAAAGCTATAAATAAACTCGACGGTGAAATATAAACTTGCGCTTAATCGCAGTGCACACTTCACACCGATGAGGTGAAACTGGGCGATTTTTCAATCGCGAAAAATAATGTCTTTTTCGTCGTACAGATTTTTTGTCTTGTTCTAACGTTCAAGAATTTTTTAGAACCTCACCGATCACCGATAAGGATTGGATATTTTTCGATCACAACTTCGGGTTGTTGATAAGATAATTGTCGATGGGTGTAAAAAAAAAATCTCTTCAGGGATGTTTCAGTTTGATGTATTTATTCGAACTCTGTATTATTATACAACTGCAAGTATGTGGATTTTTGTGCGATTTATGATTCCTCACTTCAAGTGGACAGGCCAAGGGGAGTCGTGGCCGAGTGGATCGGCGTGCGACTCTGAAGTAGTAGGCCCGGGTTCGATTCCCGGTTGCAGTCAGGGATTTTTCCTTGGCTGCTTACCTCTACTTATCGTGGTTCGGATTCCACGTAAAATTGTAGGTCCCCTCTGGTCTTCTTCTTCTTAACTCATTAATTAGTTTCGGCTAATTAATGAAATCTCGTTCATTACGAACGATCGCCTGACGGCGCCATCTGTGACAGATGATCTTAATCCTGTCACCGAATAACTCTTTATAAAAGAGAAGAAGGCTGTACACTCTCTAAAAGTGGTCTCACCAGTCACGCATACAATAATCTATAATTGTAATGGCCGACGCGGTTCTGTACATGTGGCCAGTATCGGACACCTGAGTGGTGCTCAAAAGGTTCCGATACAAATTGAAGAAGAAGAAGAAGTGGACAGGCCCAGCCACCACGTCACGGTAAACGGATTCTCGGTTCGTTCCCGGAATCCCGACAGCGTGACGGACTTCCTGCGTGGCTCGTGCTCGACGAGAAAACCTTACGGAGAAATCAAATTTCCGTAACACAAACAATCCGCGCACGCTATCTCTCTATCCCAAAAGCATCAGCGAGAAGCACTTCGGGCATCCTCGCGTGCTACTCGAGTGATTACAACAACAAAAAAGCTGCGTAACGCATACGCGCAGGTCAGTTTTAAGGTAAAAGCTCGAAAAAAATCGTACGTGTTTTGTTTGTGCCCCTTTATATTATCATTGAATTACTACTTTTTTTTGTTGTTGCTTTTCCGAGATGTGAACATGGTTGCTACAAGACTTGGGTTCGAAAGCAATAGAGAAAT
Source organism: Ichneumon xanthorius (assembly GCA_917499995.1). NCBI lineage: Eukaryota > Metazoa > Arthropoda > Insecta > Hymenoptera > Ichneumonidae > Ichneumon > Ichneumon xanthorius. The sequence goes on from CAKJTD010000007.1 coordinate 1,253,766, forward strand.
TCTCAAATCACGAGAATCCCGTTCTGCGGCAGCTCTGACCTTGATCCTGGTGGGAGGATTATTTCTACGATGACGTCACCGTACTACCCACGTGGGTCCTCAGGGGGGGGGGCTTCGTTTCGTTCTCTCCCGTTTCTACTAACGACCGCGGGGGCTCAAACACGACTTGTTGGTGCCGCCTAATATGGTTCCCTACGTTAGTGCATTGGTCTTTGTCAAAGTATATTGCACACGCCTACATCCAATCATCGAAAATCTCTTGCCGAGCTGAAATAGAAACAACCGTTCATCATTATTTGTCGAATAATAGTAATAATAATAATATGATATCGCATTAAGGCCTGGTTTTTTTGGAGACTGATTTTAGATGGCACCACCGATAAATTGAGACCAAGAAGTTTGATACCGACAGCGGTGGATGCGCGGTTGCTGTGCGGCTTCGGTTTCGGGCGGTGAGAAATATAGCTGGGGTCTTTCCTATGCCATTTAGGCCTTCAACTTGTTTTTCCCCACGCTTTACCGAGTGCTACCTGAGCACAATTTTCTATTAACTGTTGCGATAGTTACCAATAAAAATTATATGTATATATTTTTTTTTTGTTGACCGATTATAGAGGCCAGGCATATATTAAGTCGGATCAATCTTTCTTCGCACCGATTGTATGGTTTTTATTTTCAAAGTTTATTGTAACCCCTCAACATGTTATGTACTGGCCAATACAATAAAACTCTTAAAAAAAAAAATAAATAAATAAAATAAAATAAAAAGTGAGCGGCTTCGGTAGTTTCCAGAGTTAAGCTGAATCGTTCGCGGTCAGTACTTGGATGGGTGACCGCCTAGCCGTGCACTAACTGGCGCATTGAAACCAATGAGCGGGAGGTCGAATTCTGCGCCCTCATGCAAATGCGAAACAGCGGCTGCAGCCGCAAACTTTACAAGCGAGGAATTGAAAAAAATTGATGAGAATAGCGGCTAGATCGCGCACAGAAAGCGAAAGCCTTAAAAAAGGGAAATTACGGAAAAAAGAAGTTTGATGGAATAAGAAATGTTCAACTTACTCAATTTGACCACAATTTAAGGAGAACGACTGCTCACTTGTAGCGCTTCAGGAAGGCATTTTATGTTGCGGTGTGACGAGGAGATCTCAATTCAATGTAAGAATTGCCCTATGACTGATTAAATAGTCATCAATAAATGTACCTATCGCTACCAGCAACGAGACTATTCGGAGCGATTCGTAAGCCTTATGGATGAAATACAATAGATCGCAAGCACTTAGCATTTTTACCGCTAAAATGTACAAGTGGTGAATATAGACCAATCCATATATCATTGATTTGCGTGCTAATCAAGGTGGTCCATATTCACCACTTTTACCCCAGTTTCCTTTATCAACATAATAGTCTAACAGACATCTAAAAAAAAAAAAATTTGTCGGATAAGTGGACGTGTCAACCGAAAATCTCCTGCGAGTATACGGGAGTAGTTTTATGTCCGCAACGTGTCGCACCTGGGCGAAGATCAATTCTCCGGGTCAGGCACGAGTACGGTCCTTCGTAGTCTCGAAGCATATATAAACATATCCCACCGTTCAACTCTGACCTCAACGGTCCTTCGGTACTTATATTTTACCCGCAACTCCCTTCGGTCGTTAAACGTCAAAAGGTGAATCTTACGCCATCCCCATAACGTCAAACGTTGCGAACATTATAGAACATTATAGAATTAAATTCCCTCGCGTGTAGTGAGCTGTTGGATCTTCGTACGTGAAAGCATGACTCTTCTCGCTATTATATAGCCAAGCGAAATTGCGAAAGACAATCTTTCACAAAGACTCATGTCGTGACGTACCATAAATGTCCAACCTCGATATGAAAATAATGAATAAAAATTTAAACAATGGTTTTTTTTTTACTGTCGGAATATCTTTCGCAATTATTTCGAGGTCGCGCGAATCGCACCACTTCACTAAGGACCATTGACTAAAGGCCGATCGCGTACTCTGCTGATTGGACTAATTCGCACGAAATTCTGTATTCTACGGCTTTCGAACGAATCTTTAATGGCTCGGCGCATATTGTCGACTCTCGTATTGGGAAGAGCGGAGCAAAACGAACTCATCGTCTGAGATCAGATTTCGTTTTATCTCACGCGAAAAATTATAATGGTAAAAATATAACATTCATATCCATAAAATAATATATAATATCATATGGTAATATAATTATAAAGTATATTTTTTTAAAAGTCTGTTTTGCCCCATTATTCCGTTTTCCCACGCAAGACATTATCAGCACGACAAGCGTGACCAATTAAGGCGTTCCAACACCTTCCAACGAGACGACAATACCTCGGTCATATCGTATGACGCGTGTAAAGTTTTTCTCCTTCGCACTACCGTTCGTCAATTTCGAGTTTGAAGTATCGGGCGACAGACACGTTCTCCTCCGAACTATTCGTGCTAGGCACGTCCGACACGTGGCTCAACGACCCAATTATTATTTCTCCCGGTAACGAAGCAAACGCCAGCGCTTTCGGTTACCCTCCGATTTACACCGAGAACGTCGTCGTCGCGTATATTATGCGAGGTTGCGTATGCGACGCATGCGCATATCGACGATTCACCCTCGTTGTCGACACTCGTGCTCACACCCGCCGACGTGCGGGCTACTTCCGTATGGTGTAAATCAGAATCGCTACTCGTTATCGAAGAAGAGACGCGAAGAGCTTTCCCGATATACGAATTCAATATGATTTATGACTTTCAGTTTGAATCACGTGACACCAATGGCATTTCACAACGAGAAAAAAATGTGTAAAGTAATTTGCACATGGATTCCTCACTTATCCCAATTTCGCACATAGTTTTCTCTGCGAGAATGTTCCCCGATAGATTTTAGGCTTCCTCGTAGAGGAAGCTACACGCTAATTTGTAAGAAACGAGGAAACGATGTGCAAATTACTTTGCACCTCTTTCGGTAACATAAAAAAATGTCTACATCTCAGAAAAATGAAGCAGTCACAATTTATCGCATAATTTATTGTAGACATTCGTTAACCAAAAATGGCATAAATCGTCATTTTTAAGCTATTTTAAACTACTTTTCACCGCTGATAACAAATCTGCAGCTGATTTTGCTTTTAGCGTGATATTTGATTCAGAAACTCGTGTCAGACGTAAAGAGACACATTTTTCGAGAAATTTAAAAATGTCATAAAATTTAAATGGTTAGAGCAATTTCCGCCAAATGTAATACCAAATATTGTACAGTGATACTCCATTCCCGTGTCAAATTTACGCTCGATACCTTCATGTTTACTCGAATTAGACAAATTTTAGTAATTATTCAAAAAAAATCAACCCCCATAACATCTGACCGCTTGGATATATTTTAAGCAAATAGAATACCAAAGGTTTTCGACCGAAATATTATATTCGTATGCAGTTTTAGGACGATACCTCAAAATTTACCCAAGTTAGAGCTACCACATACATTTTTCAAAAATTTCCAAATGTAGTAAAATCTCGAATTAGCCCGCAATCTTCATGAAAATTGCACTGAATGAAGAGACCCGATCGTTCTGCTAATCTAACAAATTTCAAATGGCTATCTCAAGCCGGTTCGGAGTTATATTGTTGTTTTAAACGATGCAAATATGGTACACACGCACGCACAGATACACATACTCACACATCCGGACACCGGGGAAAAATCGCATTTCTCGGCGTTTTGGCCCATTTCCAGTACGCTGATACTAAAATCTTGAAACAATTTTTTTTTTACTAAAACAGCATCCTCTATGAGAAAGTTATTCGCAATGAAAAAACTAAACGTACCGCTTTGAAGCCCACTCGTACTTATCTATCGCATTAATCTTCTCGTATTCCACCATCGGCTCGATGAATCTTTACAAAAATGGTACGACATCGTCGGAGAGTTAATAATATGTATCTTCCCAGACTCTTTTCCAAGCTTAAGCTTTGAGGGGGTTCAAAATTTTGAACGACCGAAATGTACGATGTCCAATATTTCCAAATGTCATCATAGCGAATATTAAAATATGGAAAAATGTGTAGTACGAAAATAGTGTTTTCAATAGGTCGCTAAGCGAAATAACTGTTTCACCGAAAGCTTATTTTATCCAGCGCTTGTTTTATTCGAAGAAATACATTATCAGAAGTTGGAGGTCAACTTTTATGGACGACCAGAATTAGAAAGGCTGAAATTATGAATCCTAAAACGGAGACAAGTCAATATTTTTGATAGCCTACATAATTTTCAGAAGACTGGTCGTTCTACATTAGGACGTTCGTTATTTTTCTATTTGGACATATCGGCTGTTCAGCATTTCAATCGATACAAATTTCGACTCTCATCCTTTCAATCTTATAGTATGCATGAGAAAAGATTTGTCGAACATCATTGCGTCGATTGATCTGTGTTCATGTGCACGTAGGAAAGATTAAGCCCCTCCCCTCCCAAGTTACCCGACCTACGATCGAGAGTGCGAAGCGAAGCGTGATGCCGGGCGATATACACGCCGATGTCTGGGGGGGTCTTTGCCACAGTGTAATCTGAATGGCGACAAGAAAGACGACGATAGTTAGACTGTAATTGTCGAACGCTTCGGTGGAGCCCATCCTCGCTGAACTCTCGCAGTTCCTCCTTCCGAGTTTACATTCGAAGTTATATATCGGTCCTCTTATATATCCGCCACGCCCAGGTTAATAATGTATCCTCGCTCACGTTTGCCAGACTATAAAGACGACTCGCACGAGGATAGATAAACTTACTTCTTTTTATACTGTTTCCACTGTTCCAGTTTCGAATTCGCCAAGATATCTTTCAGCTTCTTTTGTATGTCTTTGGCTCGTGCATTCACTACGAAGGAATTATCGATCTCGTTGCCAAAATATCCTTGCCAAATTTTATCTTGCAGCGAGATAAGTCGACACTCCCACTATCATCGTCTTGCCTCCGTTCAATAAAGATTTATCCTACACTTTTTAACCCATCGCTACGTTTGGGACTAAATTTGCTACAAATAGTCGAATTTTTACCCTTTAAGGTGAAGTGAAACACGTTCTCTATAGCTCTCTCGCTCTACCGTAAGACCAATGCCGCTATCACTCTCACACTCCATGGCTCCGTCACGTGACTTTCACTTCACCTTAAGGCGAGGTTCATGTTACAGTGAGCGAGAGGGGGTTTAGACTCCCCTTGAGGCCTTATATACGCGATTTTGCCGATTTTCAAAGGTACTTTTCTAGACGCGGTTAAAAAAAAATGACGCATATATTGACAATATTTTTTTTTTACAGATCATTTATGCACATGGTAAAAAAAAATCAGAAATATTAACAAATGGCGGAGATATTATATAATAAAGCAATGTATTTTTTTTGCGCGCGCGTTGGTGGTGAAAGTTCTCGGCATCGATGTCGGTGTCTGAAAAAAAATGAACATATTTATAATTGCATAATAAATGTATCTTCAGTGTGAACCAACAATGTTATTTAAAAAAAAATATTATAAAAATTCGATACATACATTTTTTTACTCAATTTTCTGTCAGTATTTTATTTTTTATATTTTTTTTTGTGTCATTGAAAATTTTGTTTCTGTGGTTCATACGATAGGTGATGATAGTAAGAATATATAACCTTCGTTCAAAAGTTATCACTTTCACAAAGTTCAAAAAAGTGAATCGTGGAAAACCGGCTTTGAAGTTGGCGGTCGGGCGCACCAAGAATATAAAAGTTTTTACGCTCCAAATGCTGCAACTTTAACAATTTTTGCAATTTTTAGATTCTGTAAAGCTTAAAATATTCCTAACGGTTCAGGCTAATAGAATCAAAAATAAAAAAAATGAAAAGTTTTGAAATTTTTCGCGCATATAGGCGAAAATAAAAGCGAGGCTAAACCTGTGCGACGAGCGGCTGAATGCGAGAGGGACAGCGCCATAGGGTTCATGTGAGAGCGAGTGAGAGGGGGTTTAGACTCCCCTTAAGGACGTAGGACCGCGATGAAAGAAAGGGATAGACGGAGCGCTCCGTATGCAGTGCGGTAGACTCAGATAATTGAAGCTTTCGTTCCCTTCGTATAATCATACTTTTTTATGAGATAAACAGAATCGTCAAAATATACTCTCGGCTTTTTGGCCCAGGGTATATTTTAGTTCTTTATTTTGAGTGACATCTAATCTATGAAAATGAAAAATATGGAACGAAGGTGATTACGACTTGCGAAATACAACTACGCAATATGCGCGCAGGCTACATTGCCCGACTTTCAACAATGATTATTTCATCGAAATGACCTCCGTGAAGCTAGCAGAGCAAAGTCCCCAAAATGATTTTACTATATACCAAAATTAAGTGCTTTTTATGTGCCAATTTTGTGTGAAAATAATTATTTTTGTGCTCTTTTCGTTTGGCGAGAAATCGAAAATCAAAAATGCTCTGATAGCTTCCCATGAATTCAGCAGAACAACGACAATTTTAGCACAGTCTACAAATTGATTAACATAATATTTAAGTGCTTTTTATGTGCTTTACGAATATCCAAGAGACAAACCCCTAATTATTAAATTTACCTGAACTTCATCCCTTAGAGACTCGAGCCGACCTCCAGTAACGCTTTCAGTTGTTTTCGCGGTTTCCGTAGATTGATTCACACCATATTTAAGTGCTTTTTATGTGCTTTACGAATATCCAAGAGACAAACCCCTAAATATTAACTATCCCCGGATTTCACCCCTAAGAGACTAACGCTGACACAAGAAAACGTTAGCAGCTGTCGCTAGGAATTCCGTGGATTCATTAACGTTATATTTAAGTGCTGTTTATGTGCTTTACGAATATCCAAGAGACAAACCCCTAATATAAAATTGTCCCGGATTTCACCCCTAAGAAACTCTAGTGAACCACCGAGAACGTTATCAGTTGTTTTTATGATTTCTGTAGATTGATTCACACCATATATAAGTGTTTTTTATGTGCTTTACGAATATCCAAGAGACAAACCCCAAATGATTAAATATCCCCGGATTTCACCCCTAAGAGACTCGCGCCAACCTTGGAGAACGTTTATCAGCTGTTGATAGGAATTCCGTGAATTTATTAACGTTATATTTAAGTGCTTCGAGTATCCCAGAAACATACCCCAAAATCTAAAATTTCTCCAGATATTATCCCTAAAAGACCGGACCTACCCTTAAATGCGAATTTGCGAATTTGCTATTTATGTGCTTTTCGATTATCCCAGAAACATACCCCAAAATTTAGAATTTCTCCAGATATTATCCCTAAGAGACCGGACCTACCCTTAAATGCGAATTTGTCACTTTTCGCTTGAATGTGGTATAGTTTAATTTGGTGATTTCGAAAAAATGTGATAGATTCGCATCTGAGGGTAGGTCCGGTCTCTTAGGGTTATTTGGGGAAATTTTCTATTTAGGGGTATGTTTCTGGGACATTCGAAAAGTACATAAATAGCACTTAAATATGGTGTAGTTTAATTTGATGATATCGAAAAAATTTAACAAATTCGCATCTAACGGTAGGTCCGGTCTTTTGGGGTTATCCGGGGAGATTCTCGATTTAGGGGTATGTTTCTGGGATATTCGAAAAGCACATAAATAGCACTTAAATGTGGTATAGTTTAATTCGATGATATCGAAAAAATTTAACAGATTTGCATCTGAGGATAGGTCCGGTCTCTTAGGGTGATCTGGGGAGATTCTCGATTTCGGGGTATGTTTCTGGGATATTCGAAAAGCACATAAAAAGCACTTAAATGTGGTATAGGGTAATTCACCCTTGTCAAGTCAGCAGATGAAAGTCTCAAAAATGGATTTAATATATATCAACATTAAAAAGTCTCTGCTGGCTTAATATCAAGCTAGCAGAAGTTTATTGGTAATTAAGTTATCGTCAAATGTCTTTTCACAGGAATTAAGTGCTTTTTAAGTGCTTTCGAACCGTATAAAATTTAACCCCAAAATCTAACCGAAAATATTCTTTTTTTCGAAAAATAAATTTTTTGAAAATGTATATTCCGAAATAATCAGTGTAGCTGCATTCACGATGTTACATCTTGTTTAACGAATTAAGTGCTTTCGAAATACACTGGATTTAATTTTAGTGCTCCGCCCCTTCATAAAAAAAACTGATCAACGCTTCCTGAAGAAGACAGCTTTCGCCACAGACTCAACAGAGCAAATAGATATCAAAGTATATCTTATAAATATATGACAGACAAATTAAGTGCTTTTGAAATGAGCATAGTCCAATTTTAGTGCTGCACCCCAGCTCTTGTGAAAGTTATTCTCCCTGCCCAGAAAGAAGATTTCCTCGAGACTATACGTAATTAAAAAATATCGCCGCGATTTTGCAGCTATAAACGGTGAGATTTGAGTACTTTAGAAAATAGCCTCTCACGATTTTGGTGCTCAACCCCCCTGATCGCAAAAATCACCCTTTCATCCAAGGATAAAATTTGAAAGTCGCATTCTACGATGAAAGTGTTCTGCGCTTGCAATCGCAAAAATTATCTTCTCGTGAAAGAAGCAACATTTCTTTGTAAAAAAATTCAAGCGCTAAAATCGTGCAATGCTGTTTTCGAAAGCACTTAAATCGCACAATCGATTTATACAAGGTTGAGATGATCATTTTTTATTTTGCATTTTTTTAACGAACAAATCCCAGTTATCGAACGAGCTGTGAGTTTTTTGCGATCAGGAGGATCGAGCACTAAAATCGTCCAACGTGATATTGGAAAGCATCTAAATCGCAGAACCTATTGCCACAAGGTGGAGGTGATACCTTGTTTATTTCGACTTTTTTACGGAAAAATCTTGTTTTTTGAATAAGCCGGTGAGTTTGGCGATCAAGGACGCCGAGCACTAAAATCGTGCAATGCGGTTTTCGAAAGCACTTAAATCACACAATCGATTAATACAAGGTTGAGATGATCATTTTTTAATCAAAAAAACACTTAAATATGGTGTGAATCAATCTACAGAAATCATAAAAACAACTGATAACGTTCTCGGTGGTTCACTAGAGTTTCTTAGGGGTGAAATTCGGGACAATTTTATATTAGGGGTTTGTCTCTTGGATATTCGTAAAGCACATAAAAAGCACTTAAATATGGTGTCAATCAATCTACGGAAACCGCGAAAACAACCGAAAGCGTTACTGGAGGTCGGCTCGATTCTCTAAGGGATGAAGTCCAGGTAAATTTAATAATTAGGGGTTTGTCTCTTGGATATTCGTAAAGCACATAAAAAGCACTTAAATATTATGTTAATCAATTTGTAGACTGTGCTAAAATTGTCGTTGTTCTGCTGAATTCATGGGAAGCTATCAGAGCATTTTTGATTTTCGATTTCTCGCCAAACGAAAAGAGCACAAAAATAATTATTTTCACACAAAATTGGCACATAAAAAGCACTTAATTTTGGTATATAGTAAAATCATTTTGGGGACTTTGCTCTGCTAGCTTCACGGAGGTATCGAAATGTTCAGTGACCGACTCTTAAATTTTACAGGCATCGGTGTATGCACTATACATGGTGTATAACTATGACATATAAAAAAATATTTTTCTCCGACTGCGCTAAAATAACCACATTCCTTGCGTGCAATACGGGTGGAAAATAAGCTATTATTGACCGATGATCATTACTAACATGTGCGCATGCGCGGTACAATTTCATTACTCCCTAGGGAGTAATAGGGCTCATTACTCCCGCTGGACGCTCTACTACTCCCGCTGGACGCTCTGTTACTCCCGGGGGAGTAACGGTCATTGACGAAGATGATGATTTTGCGACGCAAGAAATGTGGTTATTTTAACGAAATCGGAAAAAAAATATCGTATGCGACAAGGAAGTGCATTTTCACCTCGTGTGAATTTCTGCCCTCGCTTCGCTCGGGCATCAAACTTCATACTCGGTGAACAAACGCACTTTCCTCCCTTGTAGCATAATATACTATTTTTTTCCGACTACGTTAACAAGGCCCTATTTCATTCCTGCAACGGGGGTGGAAACTGGCTGATTCTTGACGAGCGGGCAAAAAAGGGATTTCAGCGGGCAAGAAAGTGATTTAGCGGAAGGAATAGTATATTATGCCACAAGGGAGGAAAGTGCGTGTTTTCACCGAGTGTGAAGTTTGATGCCCGAGCGAAGCGAGGGCAGAAATTCACACGAGGTGAAAATGCACTTCCTCCCTTGTCGCATACGATATTTTTTTCCCGACTTCGTTACAATAACCACATTACTATTAAGCTGAAGCTAGCGGCCAGTTCGCTGCGCGCGCAGGGGTTCTCACGCGCTACCGTAACCCTCACCACTCCCGGTTCGGCCGACTCAGAATTCATTTTTTCAGCACTTATAGCGTTCTAGACTGCGAATAGCCATTGAAATATATATTTACATGTATTCTGCGCAATATTTAATATGTGAACAATAAAAAAAATCTATTACGTATGTTCATTCTGAAACTATATCTGCCTGCGTGTTGTATTATAAATATTGTGTTCTCGAGGTGTACATTGGCTGATTATTTTTTATATCATGTTGGAGATCCATCCGAAGATTGCAATAAACAATTAATATTTGTAACTTTCCAAATATCTTCGGATGGATATCCAACATGATATAAAAAATAATCAGCCAATGTACACCTCTAGAATTGAAACCGCGCATCTCGAGATATGGCGGATACGTTTAAAATTGCAATAAACAATTAATATCTCAGCTTCTAGAGGTGTACATTGTTTGTAACTTTACAAATATCTTCGGATGGATATCCAACATGATATAAAAAATAATCAGCCAATGTACACCTCGAGAATTGAAACATCTTGATATACAGCGGATACATTGAAAATTGCAAGAAACAATTGATATCTCAGCTTCTAGAGGTGTACATTGTTTGTAACATTCCAAATATCTTCGGATGGATATCCAACACGATATAAAAAATAATCAGCCAATGTACACCTCGAGAATTGAAGCCGCGCATCTCGAAATATAGCGGATACATTGAAAATGGCAATAAACAATTAATATCTCAGCTTCTAGAGGTGTACATTGTTTGTAACTTTCCAGATATCTTTGGATGGATATCCAACATGATATAAAAAATAATCAGCCAATGTACACCTCGAGAATTGAAACCGCGCATCTCGAGATATAGAGGTTACATTGAAAATTGCAATAAACAATTAATATCTCAGCTTCTAGAGGTGTACATTGTTTGTAACTTTTCAAATATCTTCGGATGGATCTCCAACATGATATAAAAAATAATCAGCCAATGTACACCTCTAGAATTGAAATCGCGCATCTCGAGATATAGCGAATACGTTTAAAATGGCAATAAACAATTAATATCTCAGCTTCTAGAGGTGTACATTGTTTGTAAATTTACAAATATCTTCGGATGGATATCCAACATGGTATAAAAAATAATCAGCCAATGTACACCTCGAGAACACAATATTTATAATACAACGCGCAAGCAGATATAGTTTCAGAATGAACATACGTAATAGATTTTTTTTATTGTTCACATATCAAATATTGCGCAGGATACATGTAAATATATATTTCAATGGCTATTCGCAGTCTAGAACGCTATAAGTGCTGAAAAAATGAATTCTGAGTCGGCCGAACCGAGAGTGGGGAGGGTTACGGTAGCGCGTGAGAACCCCTGCGCGCGCGGCGAATGGCCGCTGAACTGGCCGCTAGCTTCAGCTTCATCATTACTTGCGTCGCAAAATCGTGATATTCGCCAATGACCATTACTCCCCGGGAGTAATAGCGCTTGCAGAGGGAGTAATGAGCTCTATTACTCCCTAGGGAGTAATGAAATTGTACTGCGCATGCGCACACGTTAATAATGATCATCGGTCAATAATAGGCTATTTTCCGCCCGTATTGCACGCAAGAAATGTGGCTATTTTAGCGAAGTCGGGAAAAAATAAATTTTGGAAATTAAAAAAAAAAAAAATTGCGAAAAAATAGTAAAAAGAAATTCGGCTAGTTACCCCTGTAGATTTCTGAACGCGGCTGTACAGCTAAAGATTGTGCCGTTGCAGGCATAGAAATATGGCCACTTTTTAGCATTGTCGGGGAAAAAAATAGTATATGCCATTCGGGAGAAAGTGCGTTTTCAGCATAGCATAGTGTACTATTTTCTATGTGACAACCGCCCTTGCGCTCGTACATCTTAAAGTTCGGTATCAATTTTCGATACCAAATGCGAATTTTGCTCGATGTCGGTGCAAAATTTTTGTGGCTAAATTTGCAGCCTTTTTTTGGTCAAACTCTTCGTAATCACAACTATTTTCTCCGTAATCGTTGAAGATTTTAATGCCTTCGCAATTTCCATTTTTGTGTAAAAAAAAAACAAAAAAACATAGAAGTGAGAGCAAGTGAGTTAATTTTTAGCATCTGTTAACTATACTAAAAAAAAGAAAGTTGTCCGAGAAAATCGGAAACACAGTTCCGTGGCTTCTGAATGTAATGATAGGTTTGCAGCAATGGACGCGATGCGTGGGGATGGCAAGCGTGCGTGACGATAATTCTGTCCACGCTTGTCCGTTAAGTACACGCAACTTTTGTCTCACATGATTCTTACATGGATGTACGGTCTGTTTCTCAACTACACCATAACAGACCGGCGTCCGAACTGTACACAGAGCGTCCTTAAACTGACTTCGAGATTTGAGCAATTAATCGTCCGAGGGCGGCTTATTGGACGGCACAAAGAGGAAGTGGAGAACAACGAATTCACATCCTCAGCGGGTCATCTTCTCTCTGTCGTCTTCTCCTCGATTTCTCGAGTCGCTCGAGGGTGAACTGTTAAGATGTAAGAGCGAAAGATCGATGGGTGGGGCTCTGAAGCACGTTCGTCTTTGTTAACCGGAAGCGTAGCTATCGTGCGGTCTCGGAGGCCACTCGCCTTCCCGGTCCACCTGAAACCCAATCTCCAAGCGTTTGACTCGAGTGGCTGCTCGCCGATCGATTCCTGTCCGGCGCACCTTTCCTCGGCTTCACTCCGCCGTTTCTTGCTTCCTTCTCTTTCTCCACCCTCGATCATCGTTCTCCTCGTATCTACCGCGCAGTGTCTTCATTTTCACCTTTCTCGACGCCTCGTCGAGACATAATTTAATGAAACCAAATAAACGGTGGCCGTCAAATAAATTTTTTTATGTCATTCGGTGTGAAAATTGCAGTTTTACGTACCCTCCGCGTGCGTAAACTCCCATTTTCACACCTCGTTAAATAACATTTTGTACGTTACTCGTGCGAAAAACGTTTTCAGAACTCGTGTGATTGCAATACTCGCCTTCGGCTCGTGTCGCAAACTCACACTCGTCAGAAAAAGTGTTTGCATCACTCGGTGCGGAAATGGCCACTTTTCCGCCGGCTTCGCGTGCGTAAAACCGCCATTTTCGCACCTTGTGATGAAAATTTTCGTACATCCCTCGTGCGAAACACTTTTTCTAACTCGTGTGATTACAGCACTCGCCTTCGGCTCGTGCTGCAAACTCACACTCGTTACAAAAACGTTTTTCGCCCTCGTGGAGTAATGTACTATTTCGCACTCGTAACGAAATGTACTATTTCTGGTTGCAATACGCGAAATCATATACGCTCGAAGACAATTATACTACACCCTCCGTGAATCCTCTCGGACAAAAGACGAAAGCTCAAAGATAAAAAAAAATGCTTACTCTTATTTTTAAAATATTTTATTAATAGTAATAATAATAATAATAATTATTATTATTATTATTATTAATCTATTGCGATTCCGTCGAGTTGAAATGAATGAGAAATTAATCGGCGACGAAATGCGAACGTGTATTGGAAATCGGGCTTGAAGCGCCTTGCTGTTTTATTTTTTATTTTTGTGTTTCGGTAAGTAATAAGTAATAACAGCGCATCAGGTACAGTAGAGGTAGTTACTACCTTGTCGTATAGTGGAATTACGAAACACACGATCCGAGCGTTATGCGTTGCCGCAACGTAATCTTAAGAGCGTGACGACGAAGAACGGAGGGAGTTTGTTTGGTGTGTTGAGTATAAGCAGACTGCGGAGCAATGGAAAATAGCGAGTGTGGCTATAGTGGAATATATCCATCGAAGGTCTTTTAAGTGGCCTGCAGCGTCGATTATACATCGAAGATTCGTCCATGTGTGCGCGAGTGTGTGTGTACATATGGGAGGTAGAAGCTCTCCCGAGTACTTGATCAACGCGACGCCGCGCCCGGATTTACTTGGCTTCCGAACTTGAAATTCGATATCCAAGAGAGCTCGTATTGCAGAAAGGGGGTCCTCGAAGACGCACAGTTCTCTCGTCCCTCCTTACAGCCGATAGGAACATAGTTCGACGCAAAGTCCGTTGTAGGTTCAATCGAGTTCAATGGCATTCGCGATTCTCGAGCAACACGAAAGGCTAACTCGCTGTCGGCATAATTCAATGTTAATGAAAGTGATGTTTGGAATTTTTATTTTGCCTTCGACAAAAAAATAAAACCCGCTTGCGTGGAATCAATTGCGAGTCTAAAAACCAGTCGAATAGCAGCAAAATGTGGTAAACTGAAATAAATTAAAAAATCGTAGTATCTCGAACTTTAATTTTGTTTCAACTACAGAAGACAAAAATTAATTACTGAAGTCCACTTCATCGGTACAGCCGAGAGAAAGCAACACGCTCCCGGCAAGGAGTTTGAAGTCTCTCCGAATGTAAAATAAAATGAATAGGAAATGCTCTTCGAGAAAAGATTAAACTTCCATTACAGAGATCTGAGAGGTGCAAATTGGAGGGAAGGCACAAAAGTTGCTATCGTGAGTAATCGAGTGTCTCTCCTTGGCCTTCGCCTCTTCAATGGATTTCACTTCGTCGTCTGCAACGATCCGAAGAGCGTTTATTGTTCGTTCGAACAAAGGATATTGGAGTTTCGCCGGTGGAATAATGGAAGATCGATAAAAGGCAAAAATTTAATTTCATTAGATGACCGCGCAGCTGATGATGTCTCAATGTGTTCTGTAAAAAGGATGGAGCGAACGAGACACGCCGGTCACGAACCCGCTGGGGGAATCAACGGTGCAATTTTCAATTTTCCTTGGCGAAGCTTAGTTTGTCCTCCGCTCTTTTCTTCCTTTTTTTTCGCTCATTTCCCGTTTGTCTGTCTCGTTCGTTCCGCTGGCTTCCGCTGAGCGGCTCGTCATCCCTCCGGGAGTTTCATTAGCGCGGACGCCGAGCGGCTAAAGGGTGAAATCCCTAGAACAATGTAAAACGTAAATCCACACTCCGCACGTATATGCCGCACGGCTCCCCAAGTACTGAGAGCTGTGGTACGTAAGTAAAAGCTACGTATACAACAACCTTTCTACACAGTCGAGACGCGAAACTTGGATGACATATAGAAGAGTTTTCCTTTTTACAATTTTTCTCGTTTACACGAGTTATCTGTGCAAAGAAATGAAATGCTTACACATAAGAAGAGGTACAATTACAATTCCTTCGAGACCCGCGATTTTACGATAGTCACGTTTTCTAATATCTGACATCGCTCCTTCGTAATCAATGGAAAAAAGTATATGGAGCATATATAGAATAAAATACCTGATATTTGAAAGGTATTTTTGCCAAAAGATTGCTTATTTCGAATATATTTTGAAGTATATTTGTTCAAATATGTGCCTCCAAATATACACACTGTAAAAATAAATTGTAAATTTAATGTAATGATGTTAAAATAAAAAAAATTTCGCCCGAATTTTGCAAAGATTTTCGTTAAACGTACAAATGTTACTGTAAAATTACAATGTACATGTCTTTGAATTTTCGAAAACAGTTTATGTAAATAAGCTTCCAATAGCGTTAATTAATTATCGAACAAAATTTAATCACATAAAAACGCCAAATGTAACGTGTTTCGAATAAATTATTCGCATATATTTTATTTTCGTGGGATTAATTTTTATGCGTCCGGTATGTATCCATTCCGTGAATAAATAACCCGATTATAGAGTTTTATTATATCGTATTCTTACTTTCGAAGGTCTTCCATTCTTTTTATTTCCTCGACGTAGATATTGAATCAATGTAAAAATAAAACCCTCACTGCCTCGTCGAGACGAGAAGCATCTTCTTTCGGAAGCTGCTGTATTTCAGTTCGAATATAATTTCTGCATCAGTGTGCGAGGAACGTGCGGTACGCTGACACATGAAAAGGCGGTACGATGCGAGAATAGAAGGGTAACGCCCGTGATGGACCTTTGTAGATCTCCTTGGTAAGATTTGCTCCCGTTAACTTTCCCGTGAAGCAGCCATTCCATATAAATTTATGTATATATGAATGTAGAGGAGAGCGGGGCAAATCGGACCAGTGACCTCCATTTGATATAAAACATTACCGTTTTATGTCCGGCCAACAAATTTGTAAACATTGTCCATTTTGCCCCGGGGTTTCGTTTTGCCTCGCTCTCCTCCTCCATCCAGCATGGACGACGGCGGGTCAGGCGAGAGATGAAAAATTCTAGCGGCTTTCATAAATATTTATGTCACGTCTACCCGAGAAGCATCGACCACCTCACTGTAATATAGTTGAGTCAGGTTTAAAAAAACTGCAATCTTCTTTTCTTTCGTCAGCTCCGCGAGCCATTGCCGTCCCATTTGTTTATTTACGCGGTTTTTATTTATCTTCATGATAGGCGGAAGGGCTCCCGTGTCCCATTCGTCACGCGTATAGCGATGCTGCACACCGTTACGGTGCTCGGAGCGTGTCGCGCTAATCGAAACTCTCCGTCTCCGCGCAGAGGCTTGGGGAAATAAAAGAAAGACGGATTTCTCGCCGTGACAGTCGAGTGATGAAAATTTCACGACACACGTGTATAGATACAATGTAGGTTTTATCGCCTGGAAATAAATGATTTTTTTCGCCGATAGATTACGCAACTGGTCGTAATCGTTTCTCGCAAACGGTGGGTGACCTGTGACATTATATGTAGAAGAGGTACGAGCGATTGAGCTTCATAACTTACTTGGCGCGGGGGACAGCGTGATCAAGAAGGCGATTCCCCCTGGGCGAGGCCTTTCCATTGCACACATAAACGGATTGGCTGAACCTTGCGAATACTCCTAATATGGGTATATCGAGCGCAAAATTTTTGATAGTCGGGACTAGCGTTCGCGCAGTCCCGGAATAAGTAATATACAAAAATTAATTCTCTGCACTGAGAAAAATAAATTGTTGGATTAAGCAAATGCGCGGTGACATACGTTCAAAGCTGTATTTGGTTGGCACGACAAAAATTTTTGTTTCAATCGACAAATTTTTTATAAATTGAAGCGAATAATCATTTAACAAAACAATGTTTTATTTGTACCATACAAATAACAGCTTTGAACGTATGTCACCGCGACTTTTGGTTAATCCAACTAATTTTTATACTCAGTGTGTGGAGCTGTCGTGCTTGTCTCCACAGCGAAGAAAGTCGCTGTGGAGACAAGCACGACAAGCATAACCTTTCTCGCAATTTTACCGAGCCTTTCGAGAGAATTTTTATTAAAATTTTTATTTTTTATTTTCGGCATCGAGGCATATTTGGCGATCAAATTTTTATTGTTTACGGAATTGCAATTTAGTGGCGAGTTGGGCAGTTACATCCTTTGCTTGTGTAAACTTTTTTTTTACATTGTTTTAAATAACGATAAAATAGCCGAATCGTGTGATTGGAGGGAAGCTGCGATGTTCTTGATTTACGATGTGTTTTCAGCGCGTGCAATTCATTGACCCGATAAAATCAGTCCGTGCGAGACTGCGTTAGAGCGACCCAATTAGACTCGTAATTGTCATGAGGCGGAGTCCACGTTCGTTCCCAGTGCCCTGATGAAGTTCTCGATGGGGATTAAAATTTGTCAACGATCGATGCATACTAATTGGCAAGTTGATCGGTGGAGCGTACGCTTTTTTACCATTGCCATACGTGCAATAATCGTTTATCGTGAGAGAGATTGGACGCACAATTTTTTTTCGGACGATCCGGGATATTGAATCGAAACTGAATTTTATTATGCATGTATTATAAAGGACAAAAGTGCAAGAGGAGGATAGTGCATAATATAAAAAAGAAAAATGATGTAGACCATATTCTACACGACTTAGCACACGGGCTCCTGCACAATGTTTCCCACGAATGGGGAAACATTGTGCTTTTCGTCCTTCGTTAAGATTACCGACGTTAACTCATTGTTTTTGTATAAAATTATATTTCAATTTTTTTACAAGATCATTACGTCGGTAGCAATAAAAGTGTGTATACTCCTTAACAGGAACAAAACACTTCATTCACGTAAAAAATTGGACACTTCCCGGGTCTCTCTTACTATAATAGAAGTCGGATTATTCGGCGCGAAAATTAATTACGCAGCTTGGAAATTTCATAGTTAATAATTCTCGCAACATCGGTTTGTCGTCCGATTGGGTTAATTTAGTTACGTTTTATCAAAATGATCGTGTCAGAGTCATGGACTGGGTGAAAGCGCTTTCAATCTTGTTCGCGGCAGCGAGAGGAGGGAGAGAGAGAGAGAGAGAACTACTGTGCGTTAACGGATTATACTCATGATATACGATTTCAGATATACCATACCATTTCTCCCCTCGGTGCGCCTGCCAGTTGGTAATCTCGTTTTAACGAGGCCACGTTGATCGTTACGCAATCCGGAGAAAATTGTAATTAGCTGCAACAACGACGGGCAATGTTGATGCCAGCGCGGGAACGGTGTATCGTGGATGCAGGACTAAAGTATTTCACTGTATGGCTCGCGGTACCGATCGTGTAAAATGCTAATGATAAAGGATTAGAGATTAAAATTGCGTCATTATCGGGACCGGTAAATTGACTGGGATAAAAACGCATCGATCTGAGAAAACCGGAAGGCCAAATAATAGCACTGAAACTATATACGACTTGGCTTATGAATGGCTTGGATTGCTTGCAGGCATTAAGAAAAAAATGATAACATATTCATTACATTATATTTGTCGTCACGCAATTTCGACATTTTCTCTTTATTCGTGTGATTGTGTCATCAACGCCTTTTCCCTTTCCCATGAGAACCATATACTTTGAAAAAATAGAGATTTTAATGTTTCAATATTAAAATAATCCAACACTTCGTGCGTGTGCGTGTTGAAATTTTTATATACTGGTAGCGTGGTCACGTCCCTTCCCTTCGTGCAATTTTCATCAACATTGAGGCCCGGTTTAAGATTTTACACGATTTTGAAGTTTAAAAAAAAAGGGTCCAACTTGGGTAAATTTTGAGCAGTCGTCCTAAAATAGCATACAAATATAATACTATGATCAACGACCTTTGGTATTGGATTTGGCCGAAATCTACCCGAACGATCAGATTTTATGGGATTTTGATTTTTTTGAAAAATTACTAAAAATCGTCTAATTCGAGTCAACATGGAGGTATTGAGCATAAATTTGGATGATAAATGGATTAACACTGCACAATGATTGGTATTACATTATTTAAAAAATTTATTAATTTTTTTAATTAAAAAAATGTTGACTTTTGAATTTATCGAAAAATGTGTTTTTTACGCCTGATACGGTCACGCTGACGCTGACGCTGACGAGTTTCTGAATCATATATCACGCTAAGAGTAAAATGAGTCACAGTTTTGTAATCAGCGGTGAACAATAAATTAAAAATTGCCTTAGAACGACGAAATCTAAAAATTTCAGTTAACGATTTTCTACAATAAATTGTACGGTAAATTTGGACAGTTTCAATTTTATGAGATGTAGAAATTTGTTTCCGTTGTGAAAAAAGATATAAAGTAATTTGTACACATGGCTTCTTCATTTATTACAATTTTGCGAATAACTTTCTCTATGAGGAAGCGAAAACCGATCAGCGGACTTTCTCATATAAAAAGCTATGCGCAAGATTGTAACAAATGAGGAGCCGGGTGCACATTTTTATCTACACATTTCCGGAAAAATTTAACTGATAGTGATGTACTATAAAGAAAACTTTTTCGAACATTATTCCATCGTAAAATTTTGTTTGGTTTAAAATTTGAAAAAATCTATTCTCTCAAAGTATAATTTTTTCAAGCATTTCGATTTAGAACGGGGCCGACCAATTACGAAAAATTATTTTTTACAAGACGAAAGCAGCTTCGAAATTTAAAGATTGAGTTGAATAGTTAACAGCACTTTTGATCAATTTTAAAAAATTAGGTGCAGTGTTAACACATATTTCGATCATACCGTTGTTACTTCCGATAACTTCTTACTACAAAATAAATCATAACTATTTCACAACTCCTTTCGTTCTTCGTCTCGCATATTTCCCACTGTTTTGTAGCAGAGTTTCGCGATCTCGGGTGTTTCTATTGTCGCGAGGAACCGGTTTATCGAAGAGACAACACTATAACGAAAAGAAAAACGAAAAGAAGTCGCAGAAGTCGCAGAAGTCGCAGAAGTCGCAGAAGTCGCAGAAGTCGCAGAAGTCGCAGAAGTCGCAGAAGTCGCAGAGTCGCAAGAAGTAGTCGACGAGTATAAAACCTTCCTCGACAGTAACTGGCATTAAACACGCTCGTCGAATTAGTGACGCTTTATCGCTCCTATCTAAGGAGAGTATAATGCCGCTCACTCTTCGTTACGAGTTATTTTATTGTAACACCCATAATTCCCGTACAAAGTCTCAGAAAAAGCAAGATGTTGGCATTTATTCCGTTGGAAATTCTCGATGCACCCAGAAAATAAATTTATTTGACGGCCACCGTTTACTTGGTTTAAGTAAAATATTCATTTAAATTAAGTAAATAGTTACTTAAATGAAATAAATATTTATTTAAATCCCATAAATATTTTACTTTAACCAAATAAATGGTGCCCGTCAAATAAATTATATTTCTGGGTGTGGGACGCAAAGGCAGGCCAAGGAAAATATATTAACGGGGTTCGGCCCTGTTAATATATTTTCCTTTACCCTCCACCTTCTCGTTTTAGATTCTCGAACGAATGCTTCTTCGATCTATTTTCCGGGGGAAGCTGCAACCGTATCGTGAGCGGGTCTAGGAGATAAAACAAGAAATAATCAATTATAATTTTAAAAATTATTAAAACTGATCACGGTTTATATTTCATATATTAAGATAAATGTTCATCGATGTCTAAGATAGGAAGTTAGGTTTGTCATTTCGTGGTGCGTTCTGCGCAAGATTATTGCTTGTTCCATGCCGAGTTTCATTACATATTCGAGACCCTTCTTTAAGACGTCGTTACGGAATGTGCTTCTGCTGAGACAGCAAGAAACCGGATAACACGCTCGAATAGAGAAAATAAAAACTCGTCACTACGACGCAACGACCGGCACGTCAGGGCGCTATTGTGATATCGGAAATAAGCGCAAACAGAGAATTTATCCACTCAATACATTCACTTTATTTTTGTTCAATAAAAAAATGAAGCCATAGGAAACGTCAATACGTATGGAAAGTTTTATTATGTAATTAATAATAACCAGGTATAAAAATATTTAGAGAATGTAAAGATCGTTTAAATGTTACTATAGATTTTCGCGGTGGGGAAAAGTATAATTGCACATTTATGTAATTCCTGCCATTTGGTTATCCGGGCACGAAATGCTAAGAAACGAAAGTTTTTTATTTTTTTTAAATGAAAGTTCTGTAATTTTTTCTTTACCTTTTCTTATTCGTGCTGGGAAAGCGAAGCGGTTAGCTGAAGTTCCAAGACACGTTTCTTGCACAGGTCGAGGCTTGGCGGTATCCGGAACGTCTCTGATAAGAGGAGGAAGCCCGAACTGGTTATCTTATCGAGACCTCCATATTATTACTCCAGTTTGAAAATTACGTGACTTTCTCAGGGTCTCTTCGATTCTCAAGCTTGCGCAGCTAAATCTTAATTCTCTTGCTCTAATAACGTACGTGTGTGCAGATCGGGCCAAAATGGCGACTCTGTAATCGCTAGAGACGGGACAAAATGGCCTACCAACAAAAGTTGCGAAACAATGTATCGAAATACTCGAGTAACTGGGGTATAATGGAAACTGTGGACATAATCGGGTCGATTAAAAAATTTCAGTTGTCATGCTGGCGGTGAAATCGGGAGGTACCCAGATTTTGCTCCAAAGAGCAATTTTTATCGGGTGCTCTACATATTCATTACGAATTTAATTTTTTTTTACTACACCGTCAAATCATCGCTCTGGACTCATCCAACTAGTCTTTATTATTGCTCAGCTATTCCGTTTTGTCATGTCCTCGCCTACACATCTCCGAATTATTCTCAGGCCAAGAGTCGCTGTGTAACCGGATACCCCTTGGTGGCCGCCTCCTACCCCAGGCGTGGGGGGTAGGGGTGGAATTTGGACGAGGGTATAGTTCCCTTGTACCTACCCTCGATGGTTGTCCCAAATCCCAATTACCTTGCAGGTTCTTCTTTAATTAATAATGTTTTCTTGTGCCGTGGGCATTGACGTTCCGGTCGCCAGGTGTTTTAATCTTACAAACACCAAGATTAAGTAGAATTTTTTTAATAATGTTTATTTATTCTTTTACAACACAGTGTCCTCCTTATTATGGAGATGTTCCGTTGGCTTACAACGATGAAATGATTACTTAAAACAATGTTTCGTTTAATTATAATTGTTTATATTAATAAACCAATTTGTCGATGCACTTTCGTGGCTCGTAACGGATCAACTGACTCGTACTAATATCTGGTAACCGACGTGGATGTTAGAATTACGACGCGTATATTGGTTCCGGATGAGTACCGCTGGGTCGCGCAGCACTTATGCTCACGACTGTACGCTTGAAGAGTAGTAGTGTACAGGGCTGGGGAGACAGGGACCATCTGTTGTTCTCCCTCCACCACCCCTGTCTGGCGCCATCCCCCCACCCTCCGTCTGGACCGGGATGCTGTAGCGGTCCCAATCCGCGCACGTGTGTGGTAAGTGGGGGAATTCTCGCGAGAGGGGGATAGTGAAAAATTCCCCGGTCTGTGATTGGTTGAGAAATTTTCCCCGAGCTCTGATTGGTCGTTGAAAATCCCCCGAGTTGTGGTTGGCCAAAGAGTTTTCCGGCAGCTCTCTAAGAATTACCGATCTACGTTAAACTGTAATATTATTCTACAGTCGGTAAAGTCGCTTTCTATATTATCATACTCTAATGGTAATATCTTACCGGCAATAAAAAAACACATTTATTAAAAAAATATATTCGTTTATTTATTCCAGATTTTTACATGTCGATGTTTTGTGGTACAATGTTTAAAGATCTGTTATGTGTGGTGGTGATGGTGGTGTAGCAAGTGTCAATGTAGTGTTGCTGGTCAGTGGTGGCGTCTCGGATCGTTTTAGATCAGAGCGAGGTGTCGTGACTGGCGTTGCAATTGCGGGCGACGGTGGCATTGTGTTGGATTCTTCCTCGTAGGCATCCTGTTGACACTGCGAGCATTCTCTCCTGGTCGGCGGGTACCCGTCAAGATGCGGGTTGAGACCTGATGCAGGCCAATGATCCCTGCAGAGCCGGTATGATGCGACTTCAGCGTCGCGTCGAATATGATCAGGTAGTTTCGACCATAGGTAAGGGGTAGCGTCGCTCCAGTGTCTCAACAGCAGCGGTTTAGGTATATATGACAGTTCCTCCTTGGTAAGTTCCCAAGGGTCCTTGCCGCAGTCGATCACGAGTATCCCACTGATGATATCCATTTTGTTGGTGTTGTTAGCACTGCTACGGCTCTTCTCCAAGTGTGCTGGTCCAGGCGTGGAGTTATCGTTTTATATTGCCCAAAGCAGGGTGGGGGTGTATCCATAACGACACAGTCGATTTTTTATGCGGTTTATTAGGTGTATTTACAGGCAGCACCCGAAGCGGGCTGTGCATGTTTGTACACATGAAGGTGTGCGTGTATTGCCACACCCTTTTAAAGGAGCCAAACGGGTTTGTTTTACAGATCGTTCTCGATGTTTTACATGTTTAAGTTTCTTGTAGTAACGTTGCACAATATTATCGTTTTTCACCTTATTCTTTGAAAATATCCGACAAAAAGCACCCAGACTATAGCCACGAGACATAAAATCGAGAAACATAATGCAATATTCTCCACATACTTTCGACTTGATTGACTGTAGCTTGGTGTTCCAGTCATAAGTAGTGGTATTTCGTCGTAGTCGATTACGATGCCTGCCGATGAGAGGGGGTAGACCATAGCTGTCGAAAAAGGTGCCGTGTCCATTGTTGTCAACGTAAATGGCGATCCAATGTGTTCCGGGTTGCGTATGATCGTCTGTGTTGACGACGATTGCAGCGGGCCTACACCAGCGTCTCGGGATGCGATCGGCGGGGAAGACTCCTTTCGTCTGGGCTGATACGTGCTGTAGCGCCTCCGGTACTTCCAGACTGTTCATTATAAATACCCTCGTGCCCAGAGTGGGGGCGACGTTTACGGTACTGCGTATGATTACCGCCACGGGATCCAGATGTCGATGGTTGCCGCTTCGGCGGTGGAGGAGGAGAGTGAAGTTTATTACGGTAAAGGGCCACTATTTCCTCCGCAGGTACTGTGCTGTCACAGGTGTTTGGGGTGGCACTGTCGTCAACGGTCACTGTTTCCCCGACTATATACTCTCTCACGACAGATGCACGATTGTTATCTTTCGGAATCTCATCATGGACCGTTTTTTTTTACAATTTCGCTTGGCCGATCTTTTCTCTTCGCAGCGCCAACCGGTTCCGTGTAAATAGGATTCACATAATCTAAAAGTTGAGTCTGAAGCCAACGTTTAATTTTTCCAACATTATTCAACGCACATTTTGCAGCATCCTCCTTCGATACGCCATGATAAATGCACCATGTATCGTAGGGTGGCATGTTCCTGAAGGTGGGCCCGTCGTACTCTTCCAGATTGATAATGTCGCGTCCAAGGACGTCGCGTAAAATCTGTGTTTTTGTACACCTCGCGTATAGATGCGAAGCGCGTAACAGCACATGGTCAAGTTTGGGATGACGCTAACTTCGGTAACTATTAACGCCGAATTTTGCTGGACATTGTTTTCACTTTCTCGGCGTTTTTTCATCTTGAAGACACCGCAACGCATTGGCTGCAAATATCAAGATGACCGTCGTGTAGGTGGTTCTATTGTCTCGTAGGTAACTCTTGTGAAAAAAGTACGGTCGCGCCCTCCGTTGTAAACGTAAAACAATACTGCCTCTTTCGGCGCGAGCTCGGCGCTGGACGCTTAGAGCTACCCTCGATACTTTCTCGCTATTTTTATGACGCTAGCAACGGGCGGTCGAACGTTTTCACGAATATATAGTCCTGGCGCCCACGTACCTTCTGTATGCAATGAAAGGTCATGTGAAAACCTGGGTGTGTCCTTTAGATTTTGATCTCCAGAATCCGAAAATCTTGGTTATTTTTCGAAAAAACTGGTAGAAGATATTGTTATTAACAATTTAATTGTTTAAATAGAGATATCTCAAAAACTACTGAACTGATCGGAAAATTTCCAAATGATAAATTGATCCTCTATTGAAAATGAACAAAAGTTGTTTTAAGCATTTTTTTCGTATCTGCCAATCGTACCGAATTATCGACGGTTAACCAATTTCATAGACGGCCGATGCAGTTGCCGCGCCGAGAATCCCGCGTGCTTGGATCTCAGGTGTTGTAGCTGTCGATTTACTGAACGTACCAACATTTGATGACAGTGTTTTGGAAACTAGAAAATATAAGCTGTACGATGATCGAAGAAATGGAATGAAATATCTGAAAATTACAAAATGGCTGCGGGTAAAAAGTCGAAAATGAGATAAAAACGTGGTAAGATGTTTTTTAACATATCTCAAACGAGAATTATCCGTTCGAGATCTCCCAAATAACGATGTAAAGGGTTTTCTGAAACGAATCGAATGGTGTGTGGCTCACCTCGACAGCTCTAAAAACATGGAAGTTATAGCCCTTGAAAATAATTGAATTGTGCGTAAGCGCGCGCGCCGTTGTCGCGTTACGACAATTCTGTACATTTCCTGTATAAACGCGTAATAATCAAGTAATTTATTAATCCATTGAACAATCAATTAATTATTTCATTATAACAAAATAATGAACTAATTAATTGATTGTTCATTATTTTAATTAGTTCATTATAACAAAATAACAAAACATATTAACAAAACAACAAAATAACAAAATAATGAACTAATTAATTGATTGTTCAATGGATTAATAAATTACTTGATTATTACGCGTTTATACAGGAAATGTACAGAATTGTCGTAACGCGACAACGGTGCGCGCGCTTACTCACAATTCAATTATTTTCAAGGGCTATAACTTCCATGTTTTGAGAGCTGTCGAGGTGAGCCACACACCATTCGATTCGTTTAAGAAAACCCTTTAAATCGTTATTTGAGGGATCTCGAACGGATAATTCTCGTTTGAGATATGTTAAAAAACATCTTACCACGTTTTTATATCATTTTCGACTTTTAACCCGCAGCCATTTTGTAATTTTCGGATATTTCATTCCATTTCTTCGATCATCGTACAGCTTATATTTTCTAGTTTCCAAAACACTGCCATCAAATGTTGGTACTTTCAGTAAATCGAAAGCTACGACACCTGAGACCCAAGCACGCGGGATTCTCGGCGCGGCAACTGCATTGGCCGTCTATGAAATTGGTTAACCGTCGATAATTCGGTAAGATTGGCAGATACGAAAAAAATGCTTAAAACAACTTTTATGTCACTCGGTGTGAAAATGGCGGTTTTTTCGCACGCTTCGCGTGCGAAAACCCCCATTTTCACACCTTGTAAAATAAAATTTTGTTCGATACTCGTGCGAAAAACGTTTTCTGAACTCGTGTGATTGCAACACTCGCCTTCGGCTCGTGCTGCAAAGTCAAACTCGTCAGAAAAAGTTTTTTCGCACTCGTATCGAAATGTACTATTGTTCATCTTCAATAGAGAATCAATTTATCATTTGGAAATTTTCCGATCAGTTCAGTAGTTTTCGAGATATCTCGATGTAAACAATTAAATTGTTAATAACAATATCTTCTACCAGTTTTTTCGAAAAATAACCAAGATTTTCGAATTCTGGAGATCAAAATCTAAAAGACACACCCAGGTTTTCCCATGGACCTTTCATTGCATACAGAAGGTACGTGGGCGCCAGGACTAATACCCAAAGAGTTGAAAACGGCTCGTGCAAGCCTTCATAATCCGAAGGCTCATGAAACAGATGTATATCTCTCAGATTTATATCCGACTTCTTGCGAAGGGTGTATGGAGGTTACACACGCATTGTAAGCAGCATCCGCTACCTTCCGATGAAACACGAGATACACGGCCGAGGGACACCGCATTACCTGCACATCTATGCCGATTTCTATAGACGTTTGTTCCGAAACCGATCCTGCGACCACGACAGCAGGTCACCGGTAACCCTTAAACTGCCCACAACAAGGTAAACAAGTGTTCTTTGTTCCAACAGCCATCTATTTTGATTTTTACGACTGACTTTAATCAATGCACCAGTCGTCGTATGGTGCCACCCGTACAACGACCCAAAAAAAGATGGGTATCTTTTCTTTGCTGTGAATATTAACAGATGTTACTAATCATTTAAGTATGTGAACATTCGATCGGTTGATCCATGAACATCCTGTCGATATGGCCGTAGCAGCATGCACCTGTTGGCTAACTAAAACCGGCTCTCCCCTCTTACACATGTCATATTAGCGACGATACTAGCGCCACGAGCTCACAGAAACGCATATAAGCGTAAGATAATATGAAAATTCGGCAGTCTGGCCCGTGGATCCAGTAAAGATAGATTTGAGTATAAGCTCTCGAGTTTTTTTTCCCCGAATTGCATTGTAACGTCAAACCATTGTTTAAGATGAGTCAGGCTATCGGTGCTAACGATCTGCGAGACAGCGATCTGCGACCAGAAACCATGTATCGTATACTGTCGGACGACGAAAAGAAGCGCCTTGAAGCACCGCTAATTCTCGATACAACGTATACACTCAACCCGTCGGAGACGAAAAAAGTTAACATCGGCCTACAGCCTCGTGCCGACGGTCAAATACAGCCGGTCGTAAAACTTCAGAACAATACCACGGCTGGCGGTATTGGCTTTGAATCAGAGGGTTGGCATTTACTACAAACAAAACTACCAGCCATTTCGAAGTATTTCGCGGATAGCCAGAAGATCGCCTGGGGTTCGAGCTGGCGCACACCGTCACCCATACGCATCGGCGATTGTGAGATAATCTACACCTCGAGTTACGGCGCCAAATCTGTCGTGTTTGACCGCCCTGTCGAAGAAAACACCATGGCCCAGGACGAGGAGTCGCAGCAGGATCCTGAGCCACCAACGAGGAAACGGAAAAATTATTCACCGGCTATTGTGATGCAGAAATCATCGTTCGACGGTCTACTCAACGTACTGGTGTGCGTCGATGAGCGGTTCAGACGCCTACAGCGAAATGTCACACATGTGGAGAAGTGTGTGAAGGTGCTGTGCGCTGAATTACTGCTGCATATCCCGTCCGACGAGGAACCCGAAAAAATCGATGAGCTACGTGTCAAAGAATTGATGAAAAATAATTTCAAGTCTTTGAAAGAAGCCGTTCAACTTCGCTTGGATCCAGCATTTGTTGAACTCACATTCGACATAGTTTTCTTGGAGCTATCTGTACTGTGTACAATTGCGAAATACAATTGCGAAAAGCACTTGCTGCTAAAAAGAAACGAGCTCTTTAATAGCGGTGTTGCCCTGTGCATATAATTATATGACACTATTATTATTATTATTATCATTTGTATTCCTTTAAGATTAATCGAATTCACATTTGCGTAAACATTTTTCGCCCATTCATTAGTATTCTGAGCAATTGAGCCCTTGCCCATTATTATAGCTAGATGTAAACGTATCCAGTAATACTAATCAGCATTTCTTCGTCAGTCTCTCGGCATTATAAATATATATGTATATGTATCCACATTTTGTCTTCTTTGTACGATGTATTGTAATCCGAATTTATGGGGGTTGGGAAGGTACATAACGCCTAAGTAATTAATAAACCGATATAACCGATAATTGCGTTTCTCATTCACCATCAAATACCAACAAAAATCAATCATCGTGAAAATCCTCGTTTTATAGTATTCAAGGGAAAACTGCCTGATTTTACAGGTTTCTGAAAAATATAAATAATAATATTCTTAACAATTAATATTGTTACCGAAGAGAGGGACTCTGAAAAGGGTCAGCCAGTCGGAGCTCAGGGAAATTGCTTCGACCAATCCGAGCCCAGGGAAAATAAGGGGACTAATCATAGACCAAGACATTTTTAATTAGTCCCCCTCTCGCGAGAAACTATCTCCCCCACCAAACACACATTCTCGTGCGAGGATTGGGCCCGCTACAGCATCTCTGTCCTAAAAGTGGTGGAGGGATAGAGCGAGACAGGGGTGGTGGAGGGGGCAACAGATGGTCCCCTGTCTCTTGCGAGACACTACTCCCACCACCCACCTTCATACGTGCATTGGGGCCGCTGCAGCATCCCGGTCCAGACGGTGGTGGAGGATAGCGCCAGACAGGGGTGATGGAGGGGGCAACAGATGGTCCCTGTCTCTCGCGAGACACTACCCCCACCACTCATCTTCATGCGTGGATTGGATCCCACTACAGCATCCCGTGGGGAGGTGGAGGGGGAACAACATATGCCCCCTCTCTCGCGAAAAACTACCCCCCACCACCCGCTCGCATGCGCGGATTGGGCCCACTACAGCATCCCGGTCCAGACGGGGGTGGGAGGATGGTGCCAGACAGGGGTGGTGGAGGGGGAACAACAGATGGTCCCTGTCTCCCCAGCCCTGTACACTACTACTTTGAAGCGAGTGATGCTTGCACCGAGGTACGGCCTGCAATATATACTGCGGCCGGGGAATCCCCCTCTCCGCAGTCTCATTTGTTTAAACAATGTACGATTTTCTCTTATTTTTTACCGCGTGTCACAGATAATCAGGGCGTAAAGTTTTTAATTTAAAAAAAAATAAATTGTTATAAATAAACAATCTTTTTCCTGCATAAACTTAGCAACAATTTTCAAAATTCAGCTGATTTTTCCGGTGAAATTAACACCTCCTGCCAAGTTTGGACTCTTTTGAACCATAAACAAAAAATACTTCTTATAAACAATTATATCAACAATTTTTCGACTATACTCGTTTTTCTAGGTCCGATAATGCTGGGACCCCAAATTTGGGCCTTGTTCGACCTTAAATGATTAAAATTTTGTTTAAATAATTTTAGCAACAAATTCTTGTCACATTCCTTGTCCTTGGTTTTGCTAATGCGTGTCTCTCAAATTTAAAACAAAAATCCTTTTTCTCATGCACATAGAAACTTCGTTAAAACATTTATGATAATGATAATTGCTTATTGGGTCTAAAATTATCTTATTCGGGTTTAAGTGATAAGGACGTCGGTTGCCATTGGATCGTTTTTCCCGGTAAGTGTCTTTTATTCCTTTCTTTCAGGTGTTGCCGTCTCCCGGACCGAAACTCAGGTAAGTATACATATCCTCGTTATATTTAATCATTATTTTCACTTCTAAGTGAAGCAGGTTCTCTCTTGGATGTCTCGCAAAGGTACGTACGCTATGTAGCTTTGCGGTTCCCTATGTTACTAATTCTTTCGCTTTTTCTTTTCAGATGCTGCATTAATTATTGTAACGGCTTGGTCCTTCACCTCATCCGTTCCACAGGGCGTGGGCCGTTACAGATAAATAAGTCGTTCCTGAATCGTAATAT
Source organism: Ichneumon xanthorius (assembly GCA_917499995.1). NCBI lineage: Eukaryota > Metazoa > Arthropoda > Insecta > Hymenoptera > Ichneumonidae > Ichneumon > Ichneumon xanthorius. Next base: position 1,284,680 of record CAKJTD010000007.1, read on the forward strand.
TTTTTAACTATGTAAAATCTCTATTAGCCTCATGGTTAATAGGGATAAATACATAGTTAACAAATATTAAGATTCAGAAACGAATTATTTAGATCGGCACCGCCAATACAACTTGGAACACGATTGCGAAGAGCGTGTTATTAAATATTTTTTTATAATGGAAAATATGTTGTGTGACGCAATTGAGTACGTTCTCCGCGAGTTTCGTACTAAATTTGAAAAAGCTGTATGCTAGAGTGATCGTGATGAAAGGCCCGGCGGCCGGTATTGCACTATAAAGTGTACCTCCGAGTCTGTACAGCGGTCGTTGAGCAGATTACGATGATAGGATTAGATGTATAGGCGCGCATGATAGTGGATGGGTTCGACAGAGCGAATGATTGGATACTGAATTTCTCAAAGTGGAAAAATCGTGAAATTTCTCGGTTCTAATACCCCGAGAGCTTAAAAATTATCGGGTATTTCCCGATTGTTTCGTTGCGTAGCAGCGAGCGAGATAAGTTTTGCTTAAAAAAATCCCGAGCGCGCAGCGCGAGGGATTTTTGAGCAAAACTTATCTCGATCGATGCTACGCAGGGAAACAAGAGGGAAATACCCGATTAATTTTTAAGCTTGAGGGGTATTCGGCTGATTATTTTTTCAACCTCAATTTCGACCAATGAGATTGTGGTATTTAACATTTTCCTGACAAGGTTTTAGGACATGCTATTCACGAGCATGTCCATGCTCGTGAATAGCAATTTGACGTTTAATCATTCGCATAGGTTACAAGTGACAGAAAAATTAATGTTTATCGCCTAGCAACCTAGCCGGAAAATTTTCGAAAAATTATCGATATAATTTAGACCTAGTTGTACCACGTGATGTCAAATACCGCGCTCTCATTGGTCGAAATTGGGGTTGAAAAAATAATCCGTACAATTTATCCATCCTTACGACCTTAACAAAAAAGACGGAAACCAAATCACAATGAATGAATGACAGTAAAACAGAAATAGCTTCAAGCAATCTCATTGCCGCTTTTTCCGATTGCTGGGGGGATGGAACGACTAAACTTCCAAACAAATTCGTCGCAGCTCTAAAACACTTAGAACGGCTTACGAGGTCATTTCCGACGCTTACGAACCGTTTATCGATCGGCACCGGTAAACGCTTCAGCGTTTATTTTCATTTTATTTTCAGGAGGCATGTGAAAAATGTCTACTTTGATAAATGCAGTTAAAAATATTTTACGCCAACATAAATCAATTGGTAACGAAATTCTGGTCGAAAATTTTTTTTCAGGACGGATTACTAGTCGTTCATTTTTATTCAGGATTTTTGGAACAAAGTTGAAGATGTAAAAGAAGACAGTATCTTCGACGAAGCAAATATTCTGCGCTGGTAGTTAAGGAGGTTGGAGCGAGTGGTGTTCATTCCGCTTAAATTCGAGAAATTCGGGCAAGAATTGCAAACACTTCCCAATGTTATAAAAATCTGAAAAAAATCATACTTATTATAGACATTGAAAAGACTAATTTTACATAATAATAATTTCAAAATGTTATTAACAAATTGTTGAAAAAAAAATTGTTCATCAAAATATGTAGAAACTCAACTTTTTTTTTTAATGAAAATGATTCGTTCACTTTTCGGAATACGTATGAATTTTTTCAGATTTTTATCTTTATTTTGACTTTTGCACATTTTTCCATGTAAAAAACAAGAAAAATCAAAATAAAGATAAAAATTCATACGTATTCCGAAAAATGAACGAATCATTTTTATTAAAAAAAAGTTGAGTTACCACATATTTTGATGAACAATTTGCTAATAACATTTTGAAATTATTATTATGCAAAATGAATCTTTTCAGTGCCTATAATAAGTATGAATTTTTTCAGATTTTTATAACATTGGGAAGTGTTTGCAATTCTTGCCCGAATTTCTCGAATTTAGGCAAAATGAACACCACTCGCTCCAACCTCCTTAATTGCTTAACGAGCTTCTGTCTAATTCTGAATTTTACATTTCGAAATTTCGTGAAATCATTTTTCAACGCCTATGAAAAAATATTTTTTAGCTTTCACAGCCATAAAAATTTCCATTGAGAGAAAAGTAAATCGTTCAGAAAATATATTTATCAAAACAATCTCTTTAAAAAAAATAATAAAAAAAGTAAATGATATTCGAAAAATAAAAAAATCTGCCAAAGCAGATGTTTATTAAAACATTCTCTTAACAAAAAAATTCTTCCAAAAAGACGTTCATCAAAATAATAAAAAAAAAGAAAAAAAATCGAAAAGAAATAAAATGAAATCAGCCAAGTAGTAGTACATATAAAAAAATTCTTTAAAAAAATATGTTTATCAAAACAATCTAAAAAAGAAAAACACAAGATGCAAAAAATCTTGACAAAAAAAAACTTGGCGTGCCAGTTTTTTTTACAATAGCTGTCGTACATGGTTTATTTAAATAATCAAGGGAGAGGCAAAGTAACTGCAATAACTACAGTAACTGTAATTCTAAAAGTGTCCTTGAAAATTCGATCCGATGCATCGTTGCCGAGATCGAGCCGTCCGAAAATTATCGCGTTAACTCACGTACAATCGAAAATTTTTGGATCGATTGCTGATCGCGATAATCGTACACGTATAACGTGGAGCAAAGAAATACTTCCGACATTTTGGAGTATAACTACTTGGTAGCGTCGTTGGCTCGCTTAAATTTTTTTTTTTTGAGTACTTGGCGTCGAGACGCTACCGTGTCTCTTGATAAAAAGGTAGATTGGGAAAGGTAAAAAAAGAGGACAAAGCTGAACGAAAGTGACATTCGAATGTTAGCTTCTGTCCAGATTGCAAAGCCATTTTTGAGAGTTTCCATTTTATAGCAGAGCATATCTAGTCTTCTTATCCAGGTAGTACAAAACCGCTTACGGTAGCATAACGCATTCAGATTTGTTTATCACTTGTAATACACTGCTTTATGAAGTTCGTCAACTAAGGGGGAAGGCATATGAAGTTCCCACTGAGAATAACTAATCCTAGGCGATGCTGACTCCAGCATCTTTGCCCACAGCTGCCGCAGGCGGCAACGATCCCTACCGCATCAGCCGAGTGAAGATGTTCGTAATTGTTGAAATTTACAGTGGGACGCAAGGCGGAGTGAGGGATATCGAAAGAATAATATTATTGAGCAGAACAGCGGAACGTCGATGCTTACAGTTTATTAGACCGGGCGAGACTGACTCTCTCCGGCTTTTAGGGCTTTACAAAATTCGGTTGCCTTGTCGTGTGTCCGTATATACAAGCTGGCTATATGTGTGTGTGAGTGTGTGTGTGTACGTGTATATAGCGCTCAGCGAGCTTTTAACCGTCTCGGCCGTGTCGGCGTTGTTTGGAGCATCGTTGGAGATGGATTTCAACAGTAATTCTTTAAAGTTTTGAAGGTTTCTTGACTTTCTTAGTTTTCGGACAGATGGAGATACGTGGAGCTGCCCCGATGATCTGGAATTCCTCCATTTCCGAATCGGAAATTGCGGCTACCTCGACTGGAGCCGGCGTGACTGGAGCCGGCGTGACTGGAGCCGGAGTGACCGGAGCCGGAGTGACCGGAGCCGGCGTGACCGGAGCCGGAGTGACCGGAGCCGGCGTGACCGGAGCCGGCGTGACCGGAGCCGGCGTGACCGGAGCCGGAGTGACCGGAGCCGGCGTGACCGGAGCCGGAGTGACCGGAGCCGGAGTGACCGGAGCCGGAGTGACCGGAGCCGGAGTGACCGGAGCCGGAGTGACCGGAGCCGGAGTGACCGGAGCCGGAGTGACCGGAGCCGGAGTGACCGGAGCCGGAGTGACCGGAGCCGGAGTGACCGGAGCCGGAGTGACCGGAGCCGGAGTGACCGGAGCCGGCGTGACCGGAGCCGGCGTGACCGGAGCCGGCGTGACCGGAGCCGGAGTGACCGGAGCCGGCGTGACCGGAGCCGGCGTGGCCGGAGCCGGAGTGGCCGGAGCCGGCGTGACTGGAGCCGGCGTGACCGGAGCTGGCGTGACCGGAGCCGGCGTGACCGGAGCCGGAGTGACCGGAGCCGGAGTGACCGGAGCCGGAGTGACCGGAGCCGGAGTGACCGGAGCCGGAGTGACCGGAGCCGGCGTGACCGGAGCCGGAGTGACCGGAGCCGGCGTGACCGGAGCCGGAGTGACCGGAGCCGGAGTGACCGGAGCCGGAGTGACCGGAGCCGGAGTGACCGGAGCCGGAGTGACCGGAGCCGGAGTGACCGGAGCCGGAGTGACCGGAGCCGGAGTGACCGGAGCCGGAGTGACCGGAGCCGGAGTGACCGGAGCCGGAGTGACCGGAGCCGGAGTGACCGGAGCCGGAGTGACCGGCGCCGGAGTGACCGGAGCCGGAGTGACCGGAGCCGGAGTGACCGGAGCCGGCGTGACCGGAGCCGGCGTGACCGGAGCCGGAGTGACCGGAGCCGGAGTGACCGGAGCCGGCGTGACCGGAGCCGGCGTGGCTGGAGCCGGCGTGACCGGAGCCGGAGTGACCGGAGCCGGAGTGACCGGAGCCGGAGTGACCGGAGCCGGAGTGACCGGAGCCGGAGTGACCGGAGCCGGAGTGACCGGAGCCGGAGTGACCGGAGCCGGAGTGACCGGAGCCGGCGTGACCGGAGCCGGAGTGACCGGAGCCGGAGTGACCGGAGCCGGAGTGACCGGAGCCGGAGTGACCGGAGCCGGAGTGACCGGAGCCGGAGTGACCGGAGCCGGAGTGACCGGAGCCGGAGTGACCGGAGCCGGAGTGACCGGAGCCGGAGTGACCGGAGCCGGAGTGACCGGAGCCGGAGTGACCGGAGCCGGAGTGACCGGAGCCGGAGTGACCGGAGCCGGAGTGACCGGAGCCGGAGTGACCGGAGCCGGAGTGACCGGAGCCGGAGTGACCGGAGCCGGAGTGACCGGAGCCGGAGTGACCGGAGCCGGAGTGACCGGAGCCGGAGTGACCGGAGCCGGAGTGACCGGAGCCGGAGTGACCGGAGCCGGAGTGACCGGAGCCGGAGTGACCGGAGCCGGAGTGACCGGAGCCGGAGTGACCGGAGCCGGAGTGACCGGAGCCGGCGTGACCGGAGCCGGCGTGGCTGGAGCCGGAGTGGCCGGAGCCGGCGTGACTGGAGCTGGCGTGACCGGAGCCGGCGTGACCGGAGCCGGCGTGACCGGAGCCGGAGTGACCGGAGCCGGAGTGACCGGAGCCGGAGTGACCGGAGCCGGAGTGACCGGAGCCGGAGTGACCGGAGCCGGAGTGACCGGAGCCGGAGTGACCGGAGCCGGAGTGACCGGAGCCGGAGTGACCGGAGCCGGAGTGACCGGAGCCGGAGTGACCGGAGCCGGAGTGACCGGAGCCGGAGTGACCGGAGCCGGAGTGACCGGAGCCGGAGTGACCGGAGCCGGCGTGACCGGAGCCGGCGTGGCCGGAGCCGGAGTGGCCGGAGCCGGCGTGACTGGAGCTGGCGTGACCGGAGCCGGCGTGACCGGAGCCGGCGTGACCGGAGCCGGAGTGACCGGAGCGGGAGTGACCGGAGCCGGAGTGACCGGAGCCGGAGTGACCGGAGCCGGAGTGACCGGAGCCGGAGTGACCGGAGCCGGAGTGACCGGAGCCGGAGTGACCGGAGCCGGAGTGACCGGAGCCGGAGTGACCGGAGCCGGAGTGACCGGAGCCGGAGTGACCGGAGCCGGAGTGGCCGGAGCCGGAGTGGCCGGAGCCGGCGTGGCTGGAGCCGGCGTGGCTGGAGCCGGCGTGACTGGAGCCGGCGTGACTGGAGCTGGCGTGGCTGGAGCTTCCTTAATCTTCTGTCGAACACATGTCTTCGTGTCCCTGACGGCTATCGATGATTCGCGGTTGAATGCAGCAAGTTCATGGGTGCGTGTGCAGTCGGCGAGGGAAGGTTGAAGTGCGGCGAGAAAATAATGAATGGTAGCGATGTTCCTCTTCAGAGTTGGAAGGTGGTTGGAAACGTACAATTCACCCTTAGCTAAGACCTGGTAACATAACATTCAACAGTAAAAATCATGTTTACTTGTAATCAAACTATTAAAAGCTATGTTGGCCTTTTTTGACCTGATAAAAAAATATATTATTAATGTAATAGAAATTGTTTTCTAAGTGGGAAATATAAGATACTTTACACTTGTTCGATAATTTGAAGGCTTTCGAGATCGGATCTCGGTATGCCACGAATTCAACGATTATATGATGAAAAAAAATCATTCACCCTTTTAGTGCATTTAATAGCACGAATTTTGGTTATGGGACCAAAGACACCTCGAAGACATCGATGAGCTTCTTCTCTGATTGCGGACAAATTTTCGAGAAAATGTATGGCCGCTTGGTCGATCTGCTGTGTGTATGCACGTCCAGTTGCTTTTTTGTCACCGATGCATCGAGTCATAACGGAGATCACAGCGCTTTCGGCGACGTACAGATGGTCCATAAATTTGTTGCAATCGCTAACATCGACCTCGGCGCTGACGACGACTTTATCAATGTCGTCTACAGCCTGTGAATGAAGCAGAAATTTATTAAATTTTATATTTTTCTTCGCGGATGATTACAATTCATTCGATGTCACATACCTTTTTCTCAATTTTGTTTAAGTCGTCGGTAACTTTGTTTATGAATGAATTTGCAGCTTGCTCGAGTTGTGCAGAAAGTTGTGTAGCCTTGCGTACGGCTGTTGCACGGTTCCACTCGACCAAGTTAATCTTGTTTGCGACGAATGTTTCGACTTGCTGTTGAACCGACGACAGACGCATCGACAAGAGGGTAGCATCGGTTGCCTAAAAGCGAAAATAATATTCTGTTTTTAGCGTTGGAGCGAGCGAAAATGCCCCACAAATTTTATTTGCACAAAAAATAGTCCTTTATTTCACTCGGTGGGAAAATAGCGGTTTTTGCGCACGCTTTGCGTGCGAAAACCCCCGTTATCACGCCTTGTGAAATAAAATTTTGTTCGACACTCGTGCGAAAAATGTTTTCTGAACTCGTGTAATTGCAACACTCGCCTTCGGCTCGTGCTGCAAGTTTTTTCGCACGTGTATCGAAATGTACTATTTTGTTACAAGTGCACGAAAATTACCACTTTTTGTGCCTGTAAAGTGCGTGTGGAAAAATAACTACAGTGCCAGATAAGTGTGCGCGAAAAGTAACTAGAGTGTGAAAAAAGTGTGCGAAAAACAAACTTGCGTGTAAAATTAGTATCTACAGCATTTTTCGCGCATCCTCTGGTAGAAAGCGCCACTTTCGCCACACTTTACAGACACGAATAGCGAGACTTCGTGCACGTGTTACAAAAAAAAAAGTTTTGTAATTTCTTAATGGACGCGGTTCTCTGGACTTTGATCCCTCGTTATCCTTATAATGTACGGAACTTACCGCAACAAAGAGCACGGCGCACAAAAAAATCGCGATTTTCGTCATTGTTCTTAACTGCTCGCCTTGGCGAGTACGACTCGATTATATTCAAGCGTCAAAAGTCGCTCTTATATAGAGGAAGAAAAACCATGTCTTGACTGTTTATCGAATAAATAAATTGATGGGATAAAATTTGAACAAATGTTTCGCCACGTGTGTTAATAAACCTTGGTGCTACCCTCCGCCGAGTACACCTATGATTATAATCTATCTATTTGTCGAAACGTTTTATATCCATCTATTTCTACCTTAAATAAGGAAACGAATACTCTGTATCCCTACTTTGTGGGACGTAGTGACAATACAGAGAGACGCTTGCCACACAGACTAATGAACATAGTATTCAATGGTTTGGTTGATCCTATTTGTTTTGCTGAAAAAATAGAACGGTAGAACGAGCTTATATCTCGACGCACGTGCTACGTGACCTGAATTTCGTCGGAATTTTCGTTCAGACACCAATTGTAATATATTTTTTTATCTTTCGTTGCTAGATATGTTTACATGGAAAAAATCAAGATCATCTAAAAAAAGGCGAAGGACGAAGAAAACCAAAAATTCTGCCGAATATTTAGTTTAAACTAGAGTGCGACAAACATTGATGCAGAACATATCGTCTTATCCAGCTGCTACAACCGCTGACCGACGTGACGACGCAATCTCGGTGTTGTTCACGGATTTGTGGTTTCTCCTTCTCGCTTCGTGTATCTCTAGCGCTATTCCGTTTCGAATTGTGAAACATCGTCGCACCGTTAGTGTAGATAGTACGGTTTTAACATTATTGAAAAGCATTTTAATTAAAGCTAGACAAACTTATTATTACGTCTCCACTCTACAAACATGTATGTTGTTTCAGTGTGGTTTCTGGATGCCGCTGTTAACACGAGGTCACACAAAGGGGCTTTTACACACTTGTATTTGACGAAGTATCAAAAGTAGCGGAGTATACGACGTATGTCGTGGAGGACAGGCACAAATATAATTCATAACTCGAAAAATAGAAGTACAGTAGAACCTCGTTTATCCGAGGTAATGTGGGGAAAGCGTACGTTGGATAAGTGAAATCTCTGATAACACGGATAACATACATACCCTGCGGACATTGCTCCTTTATCCGAGTTTTCCGTGTTATCCGAGCCTACACCTCGGCTAACGTGGAGCGCGAAGGTCCGAATATTGAGGTTCTGCTGTATAGGCGTTTTTCACAAACTTCACAATTCGCGGGTTGTAAATGAAATCTGGGTCTACATATTGACTGCAATTTAGAAAAAGTTATATTCTTCGAGGGGAGAACCATCATCATTGTACCACTTACGGGGATGTGATATAGAGTCGGTCGGTAACAAATCTATTTCCCTATTTTCTTCGCGACTATTAATGTTTTGGACAAAAGCAAATTAGGTTTTCGTAGACTATATATAGATACATGAAAGCCTAATTTCTTTTTTCTGCAATATTAATAAGCGCTGAGAAAAAGGGGAAACCTTTTTTTTTACCGACTTAGTCTGTATCATATGCCCTTAAGAAAAAGTATTCGAAATAATCTGTTAAAAACTTCCCTACATATTTGGAGCGAGTTACATTTATGCAACCGATGTTTGTTGTCAATGCAGAACTTAATCGGATGGATCGTCCCAGTTTCATGAATGGACCTTGAGATGGCCTTGCTTTTTGGGCTTACCGATTCGAATAAAATTTGGTTTATGACTATTTTTCGATGTCAAAAATAAAGTCTAACTTACCGCACCACGATCCATCTAGGCATTGCTGAGAAACTTTGTGTTTAGCAGCATGCTAAACACAAAATGTAATTAGACTGTTAACGATAATAAGGGAATTTAGTACAGTATAGTTTACAGTATAGTTTAGTGGGGTCCAGGGATAAATCCCCAAAGGACCAAGCAGTACAGAAGAGCACAACAGGTGCAAAGCACATCATATAGAGTACAGAGTAGAACATACAATGCAGTAAGCTGAACGTAAATAAAGATATAATTCGCGATTGGCACAACTCGAGCAGCAAACTTAAAAGTAGATACAAGTAACTAATTTGAAACGATGCATGTAAATGGCAGTGAATTCAATTTAACGGATAGTATTCACTGATTACAGCGCGCGAAGGCCCGTTGCCGTGGGTTTTATTCTCGCTGAGACATTAAGACTTGAATGAGTAAATTAAAATTATTTTTCTTAGCTCGAACACCCGAAATAAGGCATTTGTATCTCCTTACCTTGGAGCCTATCAGTTCAATTAAAATGTTATGTGCGATTCTATTCTGATATCTTGAGAAAAGCTTGACCCACTGCTCCACGATTCCTTGTTGTATTGGTGAGAAATAAAAATTAAAGAGAGAAAGGAAAATGAAATGAAAAAAATGAGACTTCATTTAACTGGTCCAACTACGCGGGAAATTTTCAAATTCCCGATCTCAGATTTCACTCGTAACCCTCAAATTGTACGCGCAAAACATACCAGCTCTATGCGCCGGTACACGTGAAAAAGGTGATTGACTTTGTTACGTCCCACCCAACACGTTCGAGTGTAAGGGAGTCAGCAACACAGTCGATCTCTCTTTTGGTTCAACGCCAGGCAGCGCTTTCCACCGGGGACGGAAATCTCGCCTTTAGCACTGATAACTTTATGGTAGGAACGATAATCGGGAGTTAGTAATGCCGAGGAACAGGTATACGTAGGTGTGTCGTTTTGAAGAAAGGTTTTTCTGTACTCACGTAGACGGTTATATACAGTTTTATTAATGGTGGTAACGGCAGTCAATACAATTATTCTTGCAGGTATTTCCTCATGTGTTGCACGTATGTCTTTTGCTTATTTATACACAGCTCAATATCCCAGCCGGACAAGCACCACAAAAACGACGTAGTTGGTGCAATATTTGCGACATGTGCCGCGCATGTCGCAAATATTGCGCCACATTGGGTTCATTTCGTGGTGCTCGTCTATCTGGGATCGCCTCGCAACAATACACTGATTACACTACGTATACTTTAAATCAAATACAACAGAGACTTTATAAGTTAAGAGAAGACAACTCTCCGTTACAGTCGTACAAGCTATGAACCTTGACTGACAGACAGTGTCCCTTGGAACGTAGAGACTAGAGCCCTTTCGGCTACTCTAGTTCGATGATAACTGAGCTCCACTCGAGCGCGTTCGGCTACTCAGTTGGATGTTAAGTGAGCTGTCGATGCTTGTTTCCCCCGATTTATATACTAATTGTGGTTCGGAGACATCCGCGGAAAGTAGGTCTGTGCCCACCAAGTGAAGTTTTGCCCACCTAAGGTCTGAGTGGTTTGCGGCACCCTTAATGATTCCGTGGCAATAAACGAGCTGCGACGAGGGGTTAAACCCGTTTGGCCAGTGATGCGCAGGCAATCATTCTTGCTCCTTAATGGATGAGATTGTCCCCGCAGCGCGTTGCACGAATTTATACATTATTAATATTGAGGGCTAGGGGAGAGCGGGCAAAATGGCACAGCGGGGCAAAACGGGATTACGAGACAAAAGCCAATTTTCCAATAACTTTTCGATGGTGGTACGTGGGGCAAAACGGATTTGGGGCATCCAAAAATTATTGGAAAATTGAGTTTTGCCCTCACTATCCTGTTTTACCCCGCTGTGCCATTTTGCTTCGGTCTCCCGTGTATGTGATGTTCCAACTTCATAAAACAGCGGGCTCAACGATGAAAACGGGATATTTTATTTCAAGATTATTTATAGCTCTTTTAATTCCATATGACATTGAAACAAAACCATACAATTTCTGGCGTTTCATGTTTATTATCGTTAACTTATATGAAACTGTGCGAAGTACAGATAAAGTTGAAATCATTAAATATGTCGTTGACACCATTCATCCGACGGTTTTATTGCGTCAGTCGCTTGTTTATTTCAGTGCAGTGGAGTTTCGAAGTGATAATTGATTATTGATGTGCCAGTAAAATACGACGAGCTTCGTACATGCACTGCCACTTTTGATACTCCACAAATACGATGTTAATACACACTATATTTGTCCGACGCAAATCAGTACATCGTCAAGTTTAGATAAGTTTCTGATCAATCGAGGACGACAATGCGGACGGGTGTTTCCGCGATAGAAGCAGCGGTAGACATATCTTTCACTATAATGAGAACGTTAGGAGGTGTATCGGAATGGAGCCGAGGTCGAACAATCTCTGTCACTTCGACCACTACATACACGAGCATAGCTTTCGATTCGCTTCGGCGAATTCTGCAGGTATATCGTACAAATGTGCGATTCGCACGCGAGGACAAAGTAATTGTCGTCGACGACTAACAGGGTTGGTTGTGGAGTTGTGGCGAGTGAATAAGACGCGACGGAAGAGGTACACAGAGAAAGAAAGGGAGCTCGTATAGAGTTAAGGAGACGAGGAGTCGACACTCGACGTCGAGATCTTCGTGCTGCGTGCCATTTCGTTATTTTTCTCGTCGTCTCGACGGTGAAAGAACCGACCGAGATCTCCATTGTCGGAATGACCTGCGAAGTGTCTCTTCACTGCGGTGATTCGTATACTTCGAATGTGGAGACTTGCGGGCTCGCTCGTTAAAGTTTTAAAGACAACGTGTCGCTCGATTTTTACTAACGAGACAGAAACGCTTTTCACGATGATCTTCAGACTTGCCGGAAACGAAAAAAATAATAGTTTTTTTTTTTTTTTGCATTTACCACCGTCTCGCTCATGTCTAGGCCAAAATACTTGTCGGATCCGTGTTCAGCATCAACAAATGCCTAGAAGAGGGAGAGGGAATGGGGGAATCACGATCACTAAGAATCATTCTTTACATTATTCCTTAGCCACGTTTGGATCGAAGGCCAAAAAATCGTGTACCGGGGAAAAAACAGGATTGACATTTTTTTTTAGTAGCAGTAGTAGTAGTAAATGTGTATTTATTAACAACACATACAATGCGTTGACGATCGGCAGTTTTTTAAAAACATTTATATATTAATATATTTCTAATATCTAATCTAATTGCACCCACATATTGTCAACGGGCCTTCGAGCGAAGTCCTTCAGCCTAGTATTTTTTTTCTACATACAAATATAACGTTTGTCTCAGCTAATTTAAATCATACTCTGTCCAGCAGTATTAATACAATATCACTCTTCTAATACTAACGTACGTAAATATTTAACAGATATATAAAATAATAACCGACAGCGGTGGATGCGCGGTTGGCGCACGGTTCTGGTGGTCTCCCAAGTCAAGCACAATCGTTCGCGGTCAGTGCTTGGATGGGTGACCGCTTAGTCGTGCGCTAGCTGGCGCATCGACCGGTGAGCGGGAGGCGCTTTCTTCTGAAACTTAGGTGTTTCTGCACTTTACTCAAGTGCAGGAATACCGGAGGATCAGTAGAATATCGCCAGCTGTACCGACTTGGGTTTTCCGCAGTTTCCCTGTGTCCTCGGCGAATGCGGTACAGTTAGGGGGTAGTAAGTCGGCTGCGGACGCACGGAATTAGAGTATAGAATAGGTACACGGTTAGGCTAGGGGGGGAGCTAAGGTAAAAACCCCTAAGGGGTATACCTGGAACGGAACATTAATAAAAAATAAAAAAAGTTGAAAATTGAAATTTTCATATGGCTTCCTCATAAAAGTTGAAAATTGAAATTTTCATATGGCTTCCTCATAAAAGTTGAAAATTGAAATTTTCATATGGCTTCCTCATAAAAGTTGCAAATTGAAATTTTCATGTGGCTTTCTCGTAAAAGCTGCAAATTGAAATTTTCATATGGCGTTCTCATAATGTTCCTTTATTTGCGAAGCTTCTTCTATGAGGAAGCATTTTCTGTATTGTTGGCTTCCTCATAGAGGAAGCTTCGCAAATAAAGGAACATTATGAGAACGCCATATGAAAATTTCAATTTGCAGCTTTTATGAGAAAGTCACATGAAAATTTCAATTTGCAACTTATATGAGGAAGCCATATGAAAATTTCAATTTTCAACTTTTATGAGGAAGCCATATGAAAATTTCAATTTTCAACTTTTATGAGGAAGCGATATGAAAAATTTAATTTTCAACTTGTTTTAACGTCAACGTCGTGATTGCCTTTTATGCAAAACGTCTGGCCGATTCAGGTTCAGCGCGAAAAAATACACCGATGTATTCGCTTTGTTACATCCGTGCACCTATTTTTTAATTAACGAAAATACAGAGTTTTAGAAAAAGATTTTTTTTTAAATTATTAAGTCAATTATCCAATATTCACCGTTTTGTGGCCACGTCCAATATATTTTTCCCTCACCGATGACAAGTCTCCAAATTATTTTACTCCTGAGGCGACACTTGATACATAAACTCGTTTCGGACAAAAAATACAATTTTTCAAAAAAATTCAAAAATTTAAAAATCCCATAACATTTTAACGTTTCGATCCATGTTCGCCAAATTTAATACCAAACATTGTACAGTGTTAGTCCATTCCCATGTCAAATTTCCGATCGATACCTCCACGTTTACTCGAATTAGACTGTTTTTAATCATTTTTCAAAAAACTCAGAAAAACTCGAAATCCCATAACATCTTACGCCTTCGATGGATTTCGGCCAAATTCAATACCAAAGTTCTTTGGTCATATTATTATATTTATGTGCAATTTCAGGACGATTGTTCAAAATTTACGCAAGTTAGAGCTACCACGACCTTTTTTCAAAAATTTCAAAATCGCATAAAATCTCGAAACAGGCCTCAATCATCATGAAAATTGCACTGGGGGAAGAGACGTGACCACTCTACTAGTGTACCAAATTTCAACTGGCTATCTCGAACCGTTTCCAAGTTATAGTCGTTTTAAACAACGCAAGTCTGTCACACACACACACACACACACACACACACACACACACACACACACACACACACACACACACACACACACACACACACACACACACACACACACACACACACACACACACACACACACACACACGTCCGGGCGCCAGCTAAAAATCACATTTCTCGACGTTTCAGACTATTTTAAGTACTCTGACACTAAAATCTCGAAATTTTTTTTTTCACGAAAACAAAGCTTCCTCCATGAGGAAGCAAAATAAAATAATAACAGAATTTCCCAAACAACAAATCAACAATTGTCGGCGTTCGATATTTTTATTGTCATAACTACTATTGAATTTGTATAGTCTCAATTGAAAGTTAATAGAAAAGGTGAAATTATATCTTGAAACTCCGGTGATATTTCGACGAGGAAATGTCCATTAATTTCTATGTGCAACAAGAACAAGTTTCTATATATTTCCTTCTATTTATCAATTCATATTTCTTCTTGAATGAGTTTGGACCAATAAAACTAAATGATTACCTCATGTTTACCCTAGACATTTCACGCTACATTTCGCGGCATGTGCTCGATGGCTAACACGTTTCCCTCGAGTGCCATTGACCTGTGCGATTGACTGTCGTTACCCCAAAAGCCGAGTGAATTTGTAATATAGAATGTTTATATATATTTATATACATGTCCGCAATTTTTAAATGCGCCAAACTGAAGCGAATGAACCAAAGAAGACGTATGACGGCTAGACATAATTTGAACGACTACAAGTTTCGCCAAATCCTTATTTAAAATACGTAATTTATTATAAGAAAAAGAGTTCAAATTGAGATCACCAAATTTGTTTTGCTTGTGTCGATTTAATGACCACAGCGTAATAAATTAGTCGTTGCTCACGAATGTAAGTGAACAGAGCAAACATTTTTTTATATAATCAATGATTTATGTAAAATTGAGATGACCGGCATTGCTCGATGACCGTCATTCCCTCATTCTCCCCCCTCAATAACTTGCACGACAACCGTTACGATAAAATTTTTTTTTTCGTTTTCCCGTTTGGGACAATAAATGCGCCGGGCGTCAGCAGCGAGTCTTCGCACCGGTGTACGAAGGCTTGCCGTACTCCAGGCGCTTCCCCTATCTCGAAAATAACAACGCTTCTCTTATTTATTCTTCCTGATACTCTCAAAATTCATTCGTCGACATTTCTTATGCAATCGTGAGTCGGCATCATTCCTTTTTTTTATCACTGTTCCATCCTTTGCGCAACAATGTCATCACAAGACAGTGAGAAATACATTGTATCAAGAGTCATGATATCTTCTCGACGCCAAGTACTTAAACAAAACGATGTTTTCAAGCGAGACGCAACCTGTAATTATACACCAACCTGTAACTATGCCGGATATGGAATATTTTGATCGAAGACACTTGAAAACGAAGCATTTGATCGGAATTTCAACGGCACTTTTATTATATAATTCAGACACAGGCTTTCTAATAAAAATTATGGCAGAGATGCGGAGTTGTTTTGTTTGTGGTGTCACGCTTCGGGAGTCGCTGGCATGCACACTCGTTATCGCGGATATTCTCGAACTAGCCTTTGCTTAACTGCTATTTGTCCATGTGGACGGATGCGTTTTACCGGTGAGTGAAAGAGAGAGTGGCGATGAGGTGGGGGGATCGAGTTGCAACGATGATTAATTTGAACGCGGGAGACTATTATACGATTACTCATGAGCGAGCCGGAGCTGAATAATCTGCTGGCAACGGGATCACCGATCTCTCCCTCACCGTTCTGACTCACCTGATGCGTACGCCTCGTTACAATTTGTATGGTAACATCAAGTTCTTTCGCAACTGCAAAACAATGACCGCAGACAATTGGGTCACGTTGTCCGTTTGATTGTTATCGAGGCGAAAGAATTTAAAAAGAAGAATTTAAAAAGAAGTCATAAATTTCATTACAACATTTTCGATATCTGTCATCATAAAGCTTGGTCCAAAGGTGAAAAAAAATTAAATGTCATTTTGAACTAGAGTAGATGTACCATTTTTGGCTACCTTTGGGCCGGGGTGCTGTCATAAGCCCGAACGGTCATAAGCCCGAACGGACACAAGCGCGAAAGGTCGAAAGCTTGAACGGACACAAGCCCGAACACTTATAAGATAAGTCAACAATTGATCGGTAAAATAAGTATTCGTTGGGTAGAATCGATGTCGATAAGCTATTTCTATTCCGATGTGGAATAGATGTCGAATAGAATCGATGTCGATAAGCTATTTCTATTCCGATGTGGAATAGAAATAGCTTATCGACATCGATTCTACCCAACGAATACTTATTTTACCGATCAATTGTTGACTTATCTTATAAGTGTTCGGGCTTGTGTCCGTTCAAGCTTTCGACCTTTCGCGCTTGTGTCCGTTCGGGCTTATAACCGTTCGGGCCTGTAACCGTTCGGGCATATGACCGTTCGGGCTTGTAACCGTTCGGACTTATGTCCATTCGGGTTTATGACCGTTCGGGCTTATGTTCAATCGGGCTTATGACCGTTCGGGTTTATGACCATTCGGGCTTATGACCGTTCGGGCTTATGACCGTTCGGGCTTATGACCGTTCGGGCTTATGTTCAATCGGGCTTATGACCGTTCGGGTTTATGACCATTCGGGCTTATGACCGTTCGGGCTTATGACCGTTCGGGCTTATGTCCATTCGGGCTTATGACCGTTCGGGCTTATGACAGCACCCCCTTTGGGCCATTTTTGGCGACGACTTTCGAAGGGACAAAACTGTAAATATCGTGAAAAATTCTTCAAATTTATACAAATGGGGCATTCCAGGCCGAACGGCCAGGGTGACAACCTTCGTATTAAAAAAATCCTTTTAGTGTGTTATAGCGTGTTTTAACAAAACATTTAATTTTAATTGACAGATTTTTTTGAAAATTCGTTGTGTCACGATCTACGTCACCGGTTTTGGTACAATTTTTATAGAAAATTCTTTGTTGAAAAAAAGAAAATGTTTAAGAGTAATCCAAATGTGGATGTTAAGGAGGGTCGAGCGCGAGGCTCGGAGGGGATAGGCTCGGTGGCGCGCAAGGTGCGGGGCAGGTCGTGTGCGAGTGAGGTTCGCCATGCGGCCTCTTACTCGCACGTGCCAAGCGTGCCGCGATAAAGCTGTAAAGTTCCATATAATTGCTTAGTGTTAACTAACGGTGAAGAACAAGTGTCTACATTTCTGTACAGAGCTTCCTGACAATATTCTTTACAGTTTTCAATCATGTGTTTGCAACGTTTCCACATGAACTACCCTAGATACATTAAGATTCATTGCTTATTTTCAATCTGCCATAAGAATCAATGAAATGGTGCAAAATAAAAAAAAAAAATTTCTCGAAAACGGTGAAGATCAACGCATTGAAACTTTGCAGTTCCAATTAGGCCGTTCATATCAATGCGTAAAAAAAATCAGCATATTTTTCTTGATGACTTTGTAAAGCTCGACCCTCCTTAAGCTAGAACACCTGTTGAAAAAAAGGTGAAAATCGAGATTTTCATAAAGCTTCTTAACATAATATATCTTTGAGTACAAAGCTTCAATGAAAAAAACATTTCCGTGATTATTTGGCTTCTTCATAAAGGAAGCTTTGTTAGTGCACAGTAAAAAAAAGTTTGTACTTTTTACGATAACTTATTGTCCACAAGCGTCAACAATTTTTTTATTTGTTGATTTTCTAGTTTTACAAACAAAAGTACAAACTAAAATTGTCAATGACATGGGAAATAAAAAGACAGGTTCGTATATTCACATTGTTAATTAAGTGACAAACGAGTTGTCACTTATTTAACAAAATTATTTTTACGAAATGTCGCATTCCGATTTTACGAAATAATTTTTTACTGTGTAAAAGAAAATAATCGCGTTTAGATTTCTCAATTTTACTTTTAGCTAAATATTTGATACGAAAATGTTCATCTGACGTGAAGTACACACAAACACGAAATACCCACATAATTCATAAAATAAAAAAATTAAAAAATCTGATGAAATTTAAAAAGACGGATCGATTATTTCCAAATTGAGAAGGAACCATTGATCGATAATTGTCCACTTGTGGACAACTTTTGTGCCCAATATCTAACATATTGTATGACCTAGAGTGCAAGAAGGCATTTTCCGAAAAATTTAAAGTGTCACTAAATCCACACCTTTTGACCGATTTTTCCCAAATTCAAGAGCAAAAGTTGTTGGATGAGTTTTGAAAAATTGTTTATTCTACTTTTGTATGAAGTTTCAGCTCGATACAATTGTTGTGTACATTTTTACAAGGTAGAGCGGGAACACTCTTTTTCGAAAAAAAAAAATGATAAGCTCAGCTTTAGACTGTGCTAATTCCGCACCACACACTTATTGCGTAAATGAAGTTGAAATTAACGGGCAATTCTGTGCGCCGGTAGAGGTTCTCACACGGTACCGTACTCTTCGGTTTGCTCGACCCTGCTGACCTAAATTTCATATTTTCTGGATTGTATAGGCTGTAAACTGCGAACAAATATTCAAATTGACATTTACGGGTACATCGGACGATGTATAAGATTTGTGAATAATTGGAGATGTAATCATAATGAATATTTATTCCAACACCACACCGTCCGCTCGCTTCTCTGATAATAAATGTCTGATTTTTGAGATGTACATTAGCTGATTTTTATGATGAAAAAAATGTTCGAGATTGTATTCAATACGTGTTCAGAATGTTCCAAAACATCGAAAAATCACATTTAGGGAAAATTTCCGGATGTGTGTATGTGTGCGTGTGTGCCTGTGCGTGCATGCGTGCGTGCGAATCGGACGCGAAAAATTCAAACCGCTATAACTCGAGAACGGCTCGACCGATCAAGCTGAAATTGCACACACAGCATGTGTGGTTAATAGTCAATGTTTCTGCAAAATTTCATCCAAAAATGTTCAGTTTTTTTTTTTTTTGGACGCCATTTTTTATTTCTTCGAAAATGTCTGTGCGCACTCTAGCCCTCGCAATTTGTTAGCTATCGGGCTAAAAATGCATACACAGATAGAATATCATCACCGGAGGATCCCGTAAAAATTTCATGACAATCGATCGAACCGTTTAAATTTTATGTCATTTTGAATTTTTTAAATTTCATGCCACTTTTTTTCGAGACGCATTTTTCCGTATTAAATAGTCATCTATGAATAAAACAGTGTCAGATTCGTGATCAGCGTGAAAACATACATGGAATTACAGTCCCGGAGCGACAACTAACGAAAAAGTTTACCGGGCATTTTTATAGCCAAAATTGCAAAAATGAGTGATTTTGGGTATTTTTAAACAGCGATTTTTGTGCTTTCCGATGGCATCGCGGAAAAATCCAGGTGCATATCGTGATCTACAGCAAGACACACACACAAGACGATGGATATGACGCGGTTAAAAAAGCTAGATGAAGAGGTGTCACACACGCACACACACACGTACATCCGGACATTTTTTCTAAATGTGATTTTTCGATGTTTTGGAACATTCTGAACATGTTTTAATGAAAATCTCAAAAAATAGTACATTATGCTATAAGGGAGGAAAGTGCGTTTTGTCACCGAGTATGCAGTTTTCTGTCCGAGCGAAGCGAGGACAGAAATTCACACGAGGTGAAAATGCACTCCTCTCGAGTGGCATATGCAATTTTTTTCCCGACTATGCTAAAAAGTGGACGTATTTTATGCCTGCAACGGTACCATCTTGAAATACGCGCTCGCCGACATGATTCGCCTAGTAGCCCGCTGAAATCACTTTTTAGCCCGCCGAAGCACTTTTTTGCCCGCTGAAATCACTTTTTTGTCCGCTGAAATAATTTTTTTTCCCGACTGCGCTAAAATAACCACATTCCTTGCGTGCAATACGGGTGGAAAATAAGCTATTATTGACCGATGATCATTATTAACATGTGCGCATGCGCGGTACAATGTCATTACTCCCTAGGGAGTAATAGGGCTCATTACTCCCGCTGGACGCTCTATTACTCCCGGGGGAGTAACGGTCATTGGCGAAGATGACGATTTTGCGACGCAAGAAATGTGGTTATTTTAACGAAAACGGAAAAAAAATATCGTATGCGACAAGGGAGGAAGTGCATTTTCACCTCGTGTGAATTTCCGCCCTCGCTTCGCTCTGGCATCAAACTTCACACTCGGTGAAAAAACGCACTTTCCTCCCTTGTGGCATAATATACTAATTTTGCCTGCTGAAATAACTTTTTTGCCCACTCGGCAAGAATCGGGCACTTTCCACCCCCGTTGCAGGCACAAAATAGGCCCTTTTTAGCGTAGTCGGGAAAAAATTGTATATTGTGCCCCAAGGGAGGAAAGTGCGTTTTTTCACCGAGTGTGAAGTTTGATGCCAGAGCGAAGCGAGGGCGGAAATTCACACGAGGTGAAAATGCTCTCCCCCCGCCCCCCCCCCTTGTCGCATACGATATTTTTTTCCCGACTTCGTTAAAATAACCACATTTCTTGCGTCGCAAAATCGTGATATTCGCCAATGACCATTACTCCCTGGGAGTAATAGAGCTTGCAGAGGGAATAATGAAACTATTACTACCCTACGGAGTAATGAAACTGTATTGCGCATGCGCACAGGTTAGTAATGATCATCGGTCAAAAATAGGCTATTTTCCGTCCGGATTGCACGCAAAGAATGTGGCTATTTTAGCGAAGGCGGGAAAAAATAGTATATTATGCCACAAGGGAGGAAAGTGCGTCTTTTCACCGAGTGTGAAGTTTGATGCCCGAGCGAAGCGAGGGCAGAAATTCACACGAGGTGAAAAGGCACATCCTCTCTTGTGCCATACGATATTTTTTTTCAGACTTCGTTAAAATAACTACATTTCTTGCGTCGCAAAATCGTCATATTCGCCAACGACCATTTCTGCCCGGAGAGTAATAGAGCTTGCAGAGGGAGTAATGAGCCCTATTACTCCCTAGGGAGTAATGAAATTTTACTGCGCATGCGCACATGTTAATAATGATCATCGGTCAAAAATAGGGTCCTTTCCGCCCGTATTGCACGCAAGGAATGTGGCTATTTTAGCGAAGGCGGGAAAAAAACATTTTCACCATAACAAAGCTTCCTCTATGAGGAAGCAAAATTAGAAAAAAATACCTGACGCCAACCCACTCCGGTTCAAAGCTTAATTTTTTTTTATATATCACAAGATTTGTTCAAATTTTTTCAGATTTTTAAAAAAGCGATCAATAAGTTCATTTATTAATCATAGATAATTTATTACTAATTTTAGAAAATCTGATAAAAAATCTAAGTGCTTTTGAGAGTTAGCTCAGTCACATAAAAAATAGCGGGCCCAGCCGAAGATATGAAGGGTTAGACCCAGGTCGTAATGGTAGGGAATGCCTCATATAATTAAGTTGCCGGGTAATCGGTTAAACAATTTTTTGTTTAATTTGTTAATAACATTTTGGACTTTTTATTATGCAAAATTAATCTTTTCAGCACTTTTAATGTGCATGAATTTTTCAGATTTTTATACCATCGAGGAGTATTTGCAATTTCATCTCGTTTTTCTCGAACTTATGCGAAATGAACACCAAGCTACAGAACTACGTTAATGGATTTTTTCACGTTAATCATGAATGTACCATTTATTTTTCTCATAGATGAATATTATACATACACACATACTCATACACACGCATATGGGCAGTGCTGCGTTTCTACAGATTCCAACTGAACACAGACCGAACTCGACACAGGCAACTGTACACGAAAAAATTCGATACATTGCCAATTCGACACAGTAGAATTTGCTTCATCGCGAATTCGACACAGCAGAACTCGACACATTTCCGACTGGATACGTAAAAACTCGACTCGTTATCACCACGACACCGCAAAAGCCAGCGCGTCACCATCTCGACACAGTAAAATTTAACACATTATCAACTGAATGTGTGTGTGCACATGCACATGCACACACACACTTTTTAAAACCCTTTTTTAAATGTAATTTTTCTATGTTTTGGAACATTTTGAACAGTCTGACACAAAAATCTCAACGTTTTTTTTTTTGCCGAAACAAAGCTTCCCCTATGAGGAAATACCAATCAGCCGATGTATATCTTAGGAAGCAGATATTTATTGTCAAAGGCGAACGGATGGAGTGGTGCTGGAATTAACATTCATTATGACTATTTTTCTAATCATTCACACATCTTATACATCGTCCGATACCTGTAAATATCAATGTGAATAGTAGTTTGCAGCTTGCAGCCTTTGTATGTCCAGAAAAAAATTAATTCTAGGTCAGCAGAGTCGAGCAAACCGGGTACGGTAACGAGTGAGAACTCCAGCCGGCGCGCCGCATTACTCGCTAGTTTCAGCTTCGTCTTCATTGAAAACCTTTTTACCTGTTCAGAATGAAATAATGACATTGGTTGTTGAACCACACAACGGTATATTCTCTTTTGCGTGTAGAGGGCAGGTCACGAAATATAGTCGGACGAAATCAATTCAATTATAGACTAATGAATCAACTCTTGATGTATTGGTGCGTTTGGCTTTTCACTGATAATATACCATGTATTTTTTTTTACTTTTGTCACGTACATCATGAACTGTAGAGTCAAATTGGATGCTCTAACTCGTCCGCAACTCTGGAAACTGTCGGACATTTGACGCTTTCTATGCACGGATAACTTCAGTTATGGGCTGACCGTCGTCTGAACCTTATGGTTCAGAAGCTTCAGCCTCAGTTTTTTCATCGGGCACAGCTGTTTCGGTGGTAGGTTTTACGTCGGGCATAGCGGTTCTTCTAGGGTCAATGTCTTCTTCGGGCGCAATTGCTTCAGTGGAAACTTCTTTCTCGGGTACAACTGTTTCTTCCTCAACGGTGTCATCCTTGACAGTCGTGGGGTTACGACGAGCCTCGTCTATCTTCTGTTGAACGCAGATCTTGGTATTTCTGATGATAATCCGCGACTCGTGGTAGAACTTGGCAAGTCCATGGGTGGTCGTGCAGTAGGCGAGAGAAGGTTGAACGGTGGAGAGCAAATAATTCATCTTGCCCATGTTCACCGTCAGAGCTGGGACCGACTTGGCGGAGACCCACGCTGCTTTAACTCCGGCCTAGTAATGCAGAAATAACAATAAAAATCATATACCCTGTAATATGAAGCTATGAGTAAAGGTAAGAATTGCCATTTTCATATCGCTTACTCGCAATTTTCCTTCATTCGCAAAGCTTCTTCTATGAGAAAGCATTTTTTGTATTTTTGGCTTCCTCATAAGCAAGGTTTGCGGATAAAGGAACATAACGCGGAAGCCATATGAAAATTTCAATTTAAATCTTTTTCATTTATTTATTTATGTATTATATATTATTATAGAGGGTTAAAATTTATTATTTATAATATAAGATTAAAAGCTGGATAAACCATATTTTCGTTGCAAAAACCAACGCTGTACGTAACTTTAAGCAAAAACAACTGCCTGATTCATATTCAGGACGAAGTAAGACTTGAAGATAAGTGGTCGGGATAATTCTTTGGAATCTTCGAATTGTACCCAATTAATAAAAGTGATACCCCTTTGTCTAGCTTTTTTTTGCAATGCCTCATATACATCATCTTGTGTATTTCATACTGTGAAATATGAGAGGCACCAGACTTTTTCACGATATCATCGGGAAGCAAAGGTGGCGATTTGAAAATACACGAAATCTTTAATTTTCGAAATATTTGGGATTAACTGTTTTATAGAAACTTTTCTCGTTACTCTGGGACTAGGTACAATATATTTTTTAAGCTGGTTACGTAATATGATAATATACCACTTATTTTAACCATAAATGAATATTTCATACGGTAACTGCGTCTAAAGTAAAGTACCAATTTTTTATTAAATAAAAAAAATTTGAAACAATATTAAATTTGAACGGTTCGATCGATTCTCCGAATTTAATAGGGATCATTGGACTATAATATTCTATCTGTGTACACGTTTTTAACAAGGTAGGTAAAAATCTACAAAATGGCACGCGAACTGACATTTTGGAAAAAATTTGAATCGACTTGAAAAAAAGAATTGAAAATTTTGCAATGAAACTTTAATGAAGCATCTACCGTTGACCTCATATACTATGTTCGAAATTTTAGTTTGATCGCTCAAGGCATTCTCGAGTTATAGTGATTTGACTTTTTTGGATCTGATTCATACACACACGCATCCGAACATTTTTTCCAAATGTGATTTTTCAATATTTACAACATTTTGAACACTCTGACACAAAAATCTCGATTTTTTAAATTACATTTTATAACGAAGCTTCCTCTATGAGGAAGCAAAAATATGCCGGCATTTTTTTTTTTATTCGATAAAAAAGAAAAATGATTATCAACGTAATCGAAAATTGTTTGCAAGCGTGAAAACATTAGTGTTTCACATTTTCATGATGACTTCGAGGCTTTTGGAAAAGAATTTAACTCACCAACTTGGTGCAGCCAATAGCACTGAGAGCGGATGTGATACCAACGACATTGTCACCGCAGCGGTGAGCTTCGTCTCTGATCGCAGACAAATTTCCAAGAACGTTAGTGGCCTCCATGTTGATGTTCTCGATGTATGCATTTCCAGTTTCTTTTTTATCGACGATGCACGCGGTCATGTTGGAGATCACATCGCTTGCGAGATTGCGCAGATGTTCGTTCTCTTTATTGCATTCGCTGACATCGGCGTCCTTAGCTCCGTCGACGAGTTTTTTAATATCCTCCTCAACCTGTCGAAGAGAAAGAAATTTGTTAAATCGATTATCGTTTATTTATTTGGCGTAAACTCGACGATACACACCTTGTTCTGAACTTTTTTGACATCTTCGGCAACTTTGTCGCTGAAATCATTTGCAGCTTTCTCGAGTTGTTCAGAACGTTCTGTGGCCCTCTTCTTGGCGGCTTCATAGTTCTGTTCGACCTTCGCGATTTCGGCTGCTACGAGTGCTTCGACCCTCTGTTGGGCGGCTGCGAGAGCGTTCGTCAAGTAGGTAGCATCGACCGCCTGAAATTTACAACAGTATTGTATACTTTATTTTCAAAAACAATGCAAATATTAAATCAAGTACTGAACATTTTTTATCTGATAGGAAAAAATATGTTTTTAGAAGTAGTCTTAACAAAAATAAAAATTGAATATACATGACATTACATGAGCCAAGTTTAGTAAACCGATTTATACAGATATATTTATTATACATATTTAGTATAGTAATTATGTAGTAAAAAAATAAAAGTAAAATAATTAAAATATTCAATCAGATTAAATTCAAATATAATCGATTCACAGATTCCACTTCCGGCATACTAGAGTATAACTACTTGGTAGTGACTCGCTTAAAAATAGTACATTTTGATACGGGTGCGAAATAGTACATTACTCCATGAGTTAGAAAAACGTTTTTCGCCCTCGTGGAGTAATATACTATTCATTTCACTCGATGGGAAAATGGCGGTTTTTACATACGCTTCGCATGCGTAGCGTATGTATTTTCACCCATTTTCACACCTTGTGAAATAAAATTTTGTTCATTACTCGTGCGGAAAACGTTTTCTGAACTCGTGTGATTGCAACACTCGCCTTCGTCAGAAAAAGTTTTTTTTCCCGACTTCGCTAAAATAGCCACATTTCTTGCGTGCAATACGGGCGGAAAATAGCCTATTTTTGACCGATGATCATTACTAACCTGTGCGCATGCGCGGTACACTTTCATTACTCCCTAGGGAGTAATAGGGCTCATTACTCCCTCTGTAAGCTCTATTACTCTCGGGGAGTAATGGTCATTGGCGAAGATAACGATTATGCGACGCAATAAATGTGGTTATTTTAACGAAATCGGAAAAAATGTCGTCGGCCACATGGGAGGAAGTGCATTTTCACTTCGTGTGAATTTCTACCCTCGCTTCGCTCGGGCATCAAACTTCACACTCGGTGCAAAAACGCACTTTCCTCCCTTGTGGCATAATATACTATTTTGCACGAGTATCGTCCAAAGTCTTATTTCACAAGGTGTGAAAAATATTGTGTGATGCTCGCACGAAAAAGCGGTTTTCCGTCAGCGGTTGGGAAGTAAGCATCACTCGCCTCCTCTCGAGCTAGAAACGTCACTTCGGCCGTCCAAAACTGCCGTTGTAGCTCTCGATCCGGCTCGTGCGCAACCTTCGTCGAAAAGACCGCTTTTTCGCACCAGTGTCACAATAGTACTAGTTTAAGTACTTGGCGTCAAGATGCTACTCCATCTCTTGATTATTAGCGTCAAATATGGAAATATTGTAAAGGAAGACAAATTGAAAGAAAAAAAAATCATTTTTAAAAAATGTTTATGGTACTTTGAACTTTTATACCTCGTGGCGCTTATTATGTACGGAACTTACCGCAGCGAAGAGTACAGCACACAGGAAGATTGTAATTTTCGACATTGTTGCAGGATCGCTTGCCGTGGCGAGTATAAGATGACGATATTAAAACGACGCTTTTATAGTGCAAAATTCTATGGCTCAGCAGATTTGCCGAAATGATTAATTGATAGGATCAAATTTAAGCTAATGTTTGGCCACTTGTGTCAATAAGCCTTGAGGACGCGTTGTTCGACTGCGGAAAGTTACCATTATAATATAATCTGATTATGAAAAAATTTCTTTCAGCTTTTATTTCCGTTCTAATCCAGGAAGCAAACGCAAGAGATACTTTCGTTGACTTTTCGTAACCTCATGTTCGCAAAAACAGCGCTCCCTTAAACATATCTACAATTCACTGCAGGAATTGGCCAGCGATTTATATTACAATTCCTCCGTAGAGCGACTAAAATGTAAATATCTTACGCATTTCTGCTATTAGATCAATGATGCGATAAAATTAATTAATTAGTTAATAATTATTTGTCGCGTATCTCCGCACACTCTCTTAATCTTCTAACGTTGACATTCTACCTGTATCCACACGGAAAGGCGAACGTATACTAAAATATATACAAAATAAATCGGTCATATCGACATTTTTGGCGCCTACACAGCGTCATAAATGTTTTTTCATATATTTGTAATTAAATGAATAGATTATTAAAAATATTATTAAATTTGAATTCATCAATATATTCTGTATATTTGACATATTTTATATATATTTTAGTATATATATGCGAGAAATAGAACTTTTCGCAAAAATACATGACGTACAATTTTTTCACGTGGGTAACGACAGAAGATATGATTCTCATGACAATCGATAATCTTCAATAATCTTCCGGACGATGATCTTTTCAACGATGATTCATGATGGCAAAGTAATCTCAGCCAAATATTGATTTGACACACATTGAAAAATTAGCTGTTTCCATTAATGCTTAATCGTATACTCTGGATATAGCGAGATATATTCGTTGGTTACGTGACTACAGTGCGAAAAGGAAAAAACCATAAATACCATCTCAGTTCTCAGTTAGTTATTGAGACTCGAGAGTACCATCGCAACGTTAGTCCAGACGCCAGACCTCGTTCTGTATGCAATCCGAGGTCGCCGAAATAACTTTTTGTAACACGTGCACGAAAAGTCCCGCTTTTCGTGCCTGTAAAGTGTGTCGAAAGTGGCGCTAGTTTGTTTTCCGCACACTTTTTTCACACGCTAGTTCCTTTTCGCATACTTTTTTCACACGCTAGTTCCTTTTCGTACACTTTTTTCACACTCTAGCTACTTTTGCGCACACTTTTTTAACACTCTAATTACTTTTCGCGCAGACTTATCTGTCACTGTAGTTATTTTTCCAAACGCACTTTATCGGCACGAAAAGCGGGAATTTTCGTGCACTTGTCACAAAAAGTAGTATGCGATACTTGTACGAAATAGCGGTCTCCCGATGTCGGTTGGGAAGTAGACAGCACTCACCTCCTCTCGAGCTAGAAACGTCACTCGGTTTCGCCTCGTGCCGTTGTAGCTCTCGATCCGGCTCGTGCAGCCAACTTCACAACCTTCGTCGAAAGACCGCTTTTCCGTACTAGTATCGCAAAGTACTATTGTTGGATTCAATAGATTTTGACCTCCCGATCACGAATATACAAGGTGTTTCGCGGAAATCCCGGCCAATTAATCGTTAATCGCAATTGTTTGTTAACAAAATAAGTTATTGTTTTTTTCACTTCGAATATTTTTTTTCGTATACTTTGGTCAATTCTGAGTTGAAAAGGTTGTGCGCAATTTTACTCCATAACCTATAGATTTGGAGCAATAATTTGTTGAAAGTTGGAAATACGCCAAAAATGCCCTCTTAACAAATTTGTAACGCCGAAAATATAGGTCGTAGACGAAAATTGTAAAGGACTTTTATTCACTAAATGAACCGAGGAATATGGAAAAAATATGCGACATTGTGGGGGACCGAAAATTATGATTTTCGATTAGTCGCGCAACCGCAGTTTTTTCAGTCATACCGTATGCTCGGCTATTCCTTCAGATCGCCAAGACAATGTTCCGTACGCGATGAATAATTTTCGTCTTTTGAACAACTTTGGTGTATTCGATAGATTTTTTCTTTCCGAATACGAAAATGTGAGGTGGCCGTTCGAAACGCCGATCCTTTAATTGTTATAAACAATTGTTTATAAAAATGTAATTTTCTTTTGTTTTTGCCACTTCGTATTTTTTAAAATTTACTTTGATCAAAGTAAATGATCAAGCTGCGCTTTCTGTTCGTGCCGGAGTACGAATACATGTAAAATACACATAATATTGACGTTCACGATTAAAACAACATAAACTTAATAAATCCTGATCATGTTTTTATATTCATTTCAGTCAGTATTCGTCAACGCACAGGTAAGGTTATCATTTAAAATGAGTGAATTTGGACTAACAAAAAGAATAATATTAGAATTAATTATATGCGACTTTTTTAACTGACAATTAACCAAAAAAAGAAAAAAAAAACGAGATCGGAAATACCAACTAACATTTAGGTATGCATGCTCTATTGTTTATAATAATTAGGTTATGGGTTATCCATAAACCTTGGGTCATTTGGCGAATAAAAGTTCTGTAGAATTTTCGTCTACGACCTATATTTTCGGAGCTACAAATTTGTTAAGTAGAGCAGATTCAAAAATGTACTGCTCGGGATCTGTGGGTCGTAGAGTAAAATTATATAGGACCTTTCCGACTCGAAATAGACCAAAGTAAAGAAAAAAAAATACGAAGTGGAAAAAACAAAAAAAAATATGAACAATTGTTTATAACAATTAAAGGACTGGCGTTTCAAACGGCCACCTCACATTTTCGTATTCGGGAAGAAAAAATCTATCGAATACACCAAAGTGGTTCAAAAGACGAAAATTATTCATCGCGTACGGAACATTATCTTGGCGATCTGAAGGAATAGCCGAGCATACGGTATGACCGAAAAAACTGCGGTTGCGCGACTGATAGAAAATCATAATTTTTGGTCCCGCACAATGTCGCATTTTTTTTTCCATATTCCTCGGTTCATTTATCGAATGAAAGTCCTTTACAACTTTTGTCTACGACCTATGTTTTCGTCGCTACAAATTTATTAAGTTGAGCAGTTTTGGCCTATTTCCAACTTTCGACAATTTATTGCTCCGAATCTATAGGTTGTAGAGTAAAATTGCATGGAATCTTTTCGACGCAAAATCGACCAAAGTATACGATAAAAATATCCGAAGTGAAAAAAACAATAACTTATTTTGTTAATAAACAATTGCGATTAACAATTAATCGACCGGGATTTCCGCAAAACACCTATATTCGTGATCGGGAGGTCAAAATCTATTGAATCCAACAAAGTTATTTCGGCGACCTCGGATTGCATACAGAACCAGGTCTGGCGTCTGGACTACGTGTCCAGCAGCAGGTTACAGAAATATCGCTCCCCTAAATTGGTGCAGCCCCCCTCCCCCCTTGTGGCCGGTTCGAGCAACTATCGACGAACGCGAGAGGGTAAGGGAGAAACGAGCGAGGGTTGACAGAAACTCCTCGGTTATATATTGTAAAGGTACGAGAGGCAAAACTCTGAAAATAAATAGTTATCGGCGCGCGATTTCGTCAACAGCCCTTTGAATTCTTGTGCTCATTCAACTCCTTGTCCAACGTGAAAATGGTGAACCTGTCAACAATAAAATCTCTCATTATATTCATTATAAATAAATATACATATATATATATAAAACATTAAAAAATCTACTCGGAAAGGCGCTTCGGAAAACTGAAAAGAGTAATTCAACTCTCGGGCTACTTTATTAGCTCGAAGTCGTATCTGAAATGTTAACGAAATTCGTCAATTGATTATGCAATGACTGGTATGCGTAACCCGGTCGGGTCACTGACGGGAATGTCCAATATAAAACTCGCCGGAAGTTTCTTACTCCATATTCTGGAATAATATGAGAATTATTCGCACAGTCGAAAGTTTGCCATTTAAATTGGAAATATCGAGATAATGGAGAAAGTTCGGGGTAAAATTTGCTCTTCAAGCTTATACGTACGAAAATTCATCCTTATGGTATATGATATTAATATAATTAATTTAGATAATATTTTTTAAATGGGAAAAATAAAAAATTAGCGTACTTGAATATATAAAAATTTAAGTATAAAAGGTCATCGCGTTTTTTTTCGAGCTTGTAGCTATGAAAACTCACCCTTAGGGCAAATAATATACTACACCTATACAAAGCGTTCCCATAGGAGTGAGCTCGTTGGCAGAGTAGGGTGTCGTGGGAACCGCGTTTCGCTCGAGATATAACCACACATATATATTATATAGCATTGTTACACGCTTCTTTTTTATTTCAAGGGTCACCGTTCTTCGGGCCTCTCTTGGATTTACCCTTCGAAAATCGACATTACATACCCACACCTATTTAAAAACTCGAAAGGACTTTTTTATAAGAATATAATATCATAATTATGGCATTACATCCTGACATGACATTCCTACGAATTAATCAATCTTTAATTATCAATTTATAATTGTTTTTTTACTTTAAAAAAACACCTCATCGTGCAACAAAAAAGAATCTCTGAAGGCTCATCAACAAATAAAAACTTAAAAAAAAACTAAAAACATTTGACTTTCCGCTGTTGTCATTGCTTCAAGGTCGCAAACAGTCTAAATATTTTGCTCTCAATAATATATTTAAGTATGCAAATTCTCAGTCCCGAATTCATTACGGTAACATTAATAATTGATGAGTGACTAATCCCGCGAGGCTCATCGAAAAGAAAATTATTCTAGTTGAACTCGCCGTGGGTCGAGAGTGCTGTGACACTTATATGCCTCGATACAGCGTGAATTGGTGTATAGGAGAATACAGAGCGGCGCTCGGGGATACAGGAAGCTGTGTATATGTGTCTGTGTCACCTTTGCCAAGCGATCCAGCAACGATGAATAATGGAGAGGTGTACGGAAATTACACGTGAAGCAATATATCCCCCAACCCCCCACCTCCCGTTTGAACGAACAAGCCGCTACGAATAAACAAACAGACATGTAGCTAACAGCATGTTTCCTTTGCGTGTATCTCCGATGGTTTATACATAGGGACATGTCTATGGAGGTGGTTCGAGCTACTCTCGTGTACCTCAAACCTCGTCGAGGTTTGGAGAGCAAAGGTCACGACTACGAATTCGTGGCATCGTCGGCTTGTCCCCCCCCCCCCCCCCCTCGCATACACGTAATTCGATTGTCTCCTGTGTCATGTATGAAGTAACGTTTCCAGTAACGCAGGCGTATAGCGCAATAATCGATCGTACCACTTTGACACGTCGTCACCAAACCATGCTCTATCTCTACGTTTCCATAGGCGAATATATATAAAGATTTTAACATTCATTAACACGGTAAATAAAGGTTTGTACATTTAGCGAACATTTCTTGTCCACAAACGTCGACAATTCTTTTTATTTGTAAATATTTTTTAAATTTTTAATTTAAGACTTCGATTCACCGATACGAAAAAATTCAGTTGAACAAATAATTGTGGACTTTTGTAGATAATAAATGTGTGTTAAATGTATACAAACTTTTTTTTACTATTTATTCTCTAAATCTTTTCATAGTAGCGATTCTTATTTAGACAGCACCACATGGTATCAGTTATGAGAAATATACAACAAGCATTGCAAATTTTACCGTGTAAAAAATGTGATAGACGTGTATCAAAATATTTAGAACATGAAGATAGCTAAAATCTTGGTGCCTACTTTTCTTGGTATATCGTACCACAAAAGGACTCAATGATGACATTATATTTGTTAGGAAGTGAGTTTCTCTAGATAACGAATTAAATTGCGAGATTCACTGGATACGCGGTGTAACGCATCTCGTTAATGACAGTAACCCGATTCCGAAGAGTTATTAAATGCGCTTGACGATTCTCGCGATTTCCACGACAATGGAACGGCTCTCGGTGTTGTCGTTCCCAACGATGCTGTGTTTGTGTGGGTATATGCATGTCGCAGAGAGGCAATTATGCCATTATGACGTCGCCCTTTTGTACGAACTAGGAGAACAGGAATGTGTGCGTGTGGATCGGTGTTGGTGAAACAGCCTTGACGATTAAATTCTCATGCGAATATTCGACTCTCCCTCGAAGCTGTACACGCACAACCGTACTCTTTCGATTCGACGTTGCGCAAAGGTAATCCTAACTTTCCCGTTTTCCTTTTATACCGAGTTTAACGACTTTGCAGTCTCGACGATCGTACAGAGAGGGAGAGACGGAGAGAGAGACAAATGTCCAAGCATTCGGGTGAGGATATTGTGTTTCCTGATCGATTAACACTTAATAGAAGAGAACTACGCTAAGTTGCTGGAAACGCGTCGTGACATTACTTTAAAGTTCGCGAAGTAGATAAACTGAATTTTATTTAATTTACAATTTTTTCTTGCTTTTTACTATCGAATCTCTGCACAAAAAAACATACCTTTTTATCGAATCGCTAACGAGTTATGGGGCGAAGTTCTATGATGGTTCATTCTTTTTTAATCAACAATCTTTTGTCCGTTGTTATTATCAAATCTGTCCACAAAAAAAATGCTTTGTATCGGGTTACTAGCGACCGCTTGCAAACAAAAACACGCACAGACAGTCACAGACGCTCTCGGGAAACTCACAGACCGTAGGAAATAATTTGGATTTCGATCAAGCATAAAGGGACGCTTAGCTTCGATAATTAAGACCAAAACAATTTGGATAATCATTGGGGGCGCAAGTAACATGATCAGTTGGTAATGAAGATGTCGCTATATATATATTAACTTAGAATAATAAGTCCATTGAATCTCGCTTAGAATTGCGAGGGAGAAAGTCCTTTAAGGGGACTTTAAATAATAAGGGCCCAAGTCTCATCCTCCCCATGTTTGTACATCGTTGCTACGGCGGCCTGGCTTTTTATATTTATTTTTTATTTTCATTTTTATTTGATATATTGTAGATATATATATCAAGAGACGCGGTAGCGTCTCGTACTTGAAAAATATACGTCAAAAAACGAAGTTTTGTAAGCGAGTTTTTATGAGTGCGACTCTACCAAATATTATAACTCCAATACGCCGGAAGTAAGTCTGTACATTCGATTATCTCAGAAACGAAGCATCGGAATGAAATTCTGACAACACTTTTGCGATATAATTCGAACTCAAGCTTTCCAGCGCGTTTATGTACGATCATAACTGTTCTACGTATACTGAAATATGACCATCGGTCACGAGGTTTGATGTGAGGTGAGGTGATTTTATTTTTACAATAAATTCTTAAATATGAACCGATTGGCAGCAAACTTGGTCAATATTGTTATTTAGGTAAAGGAAAAATATTGTCGGTAAAAAATAGTTACTAAATATTTTGTTTAAACATCGTTAAAACAATAAATTCTCAAGTATGTATCGATTGACACCAAACTTGATCAATCTTTGTTATTGACGTAAAAGAACAATATGTCGGTAAAAAATGGTTAGATATTTTCTTTATTGTTTAATTGTTTAAAAAATAAATAGTCAAATATGTACCAATTAACACCAAACTTGGTCAATATTGTTATTCTTGTAAATCAGATCAGACTTACGTCAAGATTCATGATCACATACCATATTAACGCCAAGCACTTGAAAAAAAATAATATATATATATATATATATATATATATATATATATACAGTGTAACGATTCCGACACTACCTGTTATGACCAAGCTAAATAAGAACGCGATATTATTCATGAAAATCTCAGCTAATTAACTCATTGCGAAAAATGATTCGCCGTTTGACCGCGTCCTCCATGAGATTTTTTTTTTACGTCCCGTGAATAATTGGTACAAATAGTCCGTTTTGCCCCGCCCAACCCTAAATGGCATTCGGACGGTGAATCGTTGATCGGCTTGCTTCAAGGTTTGAATGGAACGAAGTTGCTGAAGCTCTGGTAAACCGGTAAATTTAATCGTGAGACGGTGAAATACCTGTCATACGATATTGTATGCATATATCATGGGAATACCGCGGCATGTGCGACGCGATATGCTGCTACCGCATGAACTAGCCCCATCAGCCGACCATATGGTCACATCAACAATCCATGGATTCCCGCTGGTTCTCACTCTCATATCCCGTACTACGACGATTAATCCATAAGCGCCGGCAGCGGGTATTCCGTGTGCGAGAAAAGGCTCGTTCACAAGTCTGACCATGTTTCACTGATTATGATACCATTTCGTCCCCCGTACATCTTACAATAGAAAATAATCCATTGACTTGATAACTACAATCAAATTTACCGCTGTCATTCCAGTTATTGTTACGGAGGGTTGAACGAACTCTGTACAAATCATTTCGTTTCAGTGTGGTCGAACAAGTCGTAGAATATATTTTTTCTTCTCCGTCTTCAAAAACTCCGTGGCCAAAATTAACTCGCATTTTCGATATGTATCGTTGTCGCTTAAGAAATGCTCCCTAATTGGCTGCCGTACGGGCCTGAAGCTGGAGTCGTTCGATGACCAATTTCAGTCGAATAAATCAGACCAAGTATTTGATAGTTGTGTGGTAAAAATTGTTGTATTGACACTGCATTGGCTATTAATAGCCACAGGTATATCGTTTTTCTTACGAAATAACATTTAATCTATAAAAGTAAAAAAAAAAAATGAAAAACTAAATACTGTAGAACCTCGATTATCCAAACACCCATTATCCGAACCCTCCGTTATCCGAACCGCCGCTGGTTTGGATAAGGTTTCTATTATCAGAACTATGGCGCGAAATTCTTGAATCCTTACGTTGTTTCGCGCCAGTACATTGTTGCGCGCTACACACAAGCCAATTCAAGAACACTCGAGCTCGCATAGACTTACACAGCACTGCCGTAAATGCACGTCGGTCGTATGCACAGTATTTATTAGTTTCTCAGCCGAACTAATATACACGTATTCAACATTTATTTTCGTTAATCCACTACTGGTCTCGTAGTTTAGTGCTGTATCGATTCAGCGTCTAGTCCTTCGACTTCTAGGCGTAAGCATAATGTGCTTTCGGTGGAAAAAAAAAATTAGAAACCCTTTCGAAACTCGATAAGGGAGAGGACGTTAGCGCTCTCGTATGACGTTTGCAAGTCAACGATCTCTGACAGAAAAAAAAAAAATTGCCTGTGCAAAACGTACAACTCTCTTACGCCGAATGAAAATTGTGGATTTCGTGATGAAGATTTGAAGTTACCGTTGAATATCATAAAAATACATATGTCACGTTATTCCTCAAAAATATATCATAATTATTTTAAATATATATGGGTACTGTCATTTAAAAAAATATATATCGCGCTATGTCGTTTAACAGAGCTTCACTCTTCTGTTCTCCGAATTTTCGTTAATCCGAACGAGCTCCGGTCCCAATTCGTTCGGATAATCGAGGTTCTACTGTACCGAGATTAGAGGATACGAGCGCGATCCTTACTTGTTTGTTTTAGTGAGTAAAACAAAACCAAGAACGAATTTCCATAAAAATGTCTCGCACCAGCACACTCGATGGAGCTTGCTCCCTCATGACAATTTTTACCGTTCTCGCTTCTATATATACGAAAACGGTCGCAGAAAGCGAAATCGTGCCCGCGTGACCGACAAACGATAAGCTTCCGCACTATCGAGCCCACTGAAAAGCCGCACACTCATCGACTCTTTATAATACAGTAGGAGAACGTGGATTCACGCAATTACCCGGAGAGATCGATGTCGGACGGCGGGAGTCGAGTACAAAACCCCAATAGCGCTCGCACCTGAATCCATCCTGTATTCTCCCTGCCACACTTCCCTCCACAGCTACTTAATCCTCCTGTTCTCGTTGCTTTTCTTATATTCTTATTTTTAAACATCATACGCACCTGCATACACCTCTTCATCTGCTGCACCATGCACAAACTGCAGCGTAACTGCGTGCGGCTGCATCACGTCGAAAATATAATTGCATTTTATTTTTAGGTTTCTACGTTTAACGGGCTTCAAGCGGATATCGCGTTACACTATTTTCGCTCTCTCCGACTCCAGACCGAAAGCCGAACTTGGTAGTCTAAAAAAATACTACCAGCTTATTTACGAATTTATTTACTTATGCATGCTTTTTTCTAGTAAAATAAACCCAAAGTTAATCGGACTCTTAGTACGGTAAATTAATTGTTTTTGAGGTTTATTAAATCTTTTATATTCATTGCATTAACATTAACAAATTAATTTGTTTATTTACTACATTAAAGTTAATAAAAGAATATAATAACGAAGTTTGTCTTCGACGATATTTTACTTCGTGTAATGTTTCGTGTTCCACGAAACGATGACCGATTTGACGGTACTTTTGACCTGCGAAGTGAGCATCGACTTTCCCTAATGGCAATTAGTCCCCTTCAGGTATATTTGGCTATTATTTTCATGGATTGTTCAGAGTTGCCCGCAAGTAATTTTGTGCTGCCCGACTTGGTCGAACGACAGACTAGACCATTAACAACAGCGGTAAAATATTACGGGTAATAGTACATCATTTGAGTACTATTTTTTTCTCCTCGAACATCAGCAGTACACTGGTTACCGAGTCAAACGTCCCGATGTACGGCTCGTTCGAATCGGCTTATCGATTGCTCGCAACTTTGAAACGAGGCTGCCGCCGCTGGTGCTGCTTTTCTGGAAAGTGGAGCGTACTCCGTTTACTCTTGGAATCCGAGCAAAGCGCTTGATCGAAACTCTTTTAACTATACGTCTGAGGCTGCATCTTCGTTCTTTTTCCTGTTTCGGTTCATCGTTTCTTTCCGAAACATTTTCACCATTTGAAAGAGTAAATTCACTGAAATGTTAGCAATAAATGCGATCGAACGGAAAATAACGGTGCCAATTGCACGGATTGATATATAGATCGGCAGGCAGAGAGAGAGAGAGAGAGAGCGATTATGGGGAATGGAAAATGAAGCGAAGTGATAATTTGTGTCGACGGAAATCAACACACGTCTCTCTGTAGGGTACTTCGCTCCGATTCGAGCGATTAAACACGGAATTATCGATCGCTTTCCCCTCCTCCACATGATGGCTCTTCGCCACGCACGGGCAAATGAAGGGTTGAATTCGAATTCTGGTAATTACGCTTCTCGCACTGTCCAACTCCACCCCCTCCCCCCTCCCTCCCGTTATGCGCTGAAACACGCGGAATTCTATTAACGTCAGTGGATAATTTCCAATACGTTTTCAATACCAAAACGCCCAAACCTTGTAATCCGTCCGTCCGTCTCGTGTAGCAAGTATCATTGAGAATCTTGAAAAATTAATTTCCTTCCAGAAATAGTTCAGCTCCTCATTATTATTAAAAACTATTCGACAATATTTTCTTTCATAAATTATCTTTCCTCTTGAAAAAAATAGTTTGAAGGAAAATGTTAACAATTGAAATTTTCATATTGCTTTCTCATTGGAACATTCTGAACACTTTTTCGTTAAAATCTCAACAAATTTTGTTTTCACCAAAATAAAGTTTCCTCTATGAGAAAGCAACATAATATAAAAATTGACATCTAAGGCGTGAAAATACACAATGACAATAATAATCTTTCTGGCGAAAATCGCTTTCGTTTTAGCACGGCACTTTGGTAATAAAATTTTTTCCGATGGAGAAAAATGTTATAATGAATATCTATCGGTGGATGGTTTTTAATTAATTTCATAACTTTCCGACAGTTCATTGCCGGCTGTTCCAGGACAAAAAATTGCTATGGTGATTCCGATGCTGTTTTTCGTGATCCGAGCTGGACCGAGACTGAGTCTTTCCGCTTTTCCTTCCGTTTATTTTCTCTCTCTCTGAGTTACGCTTTTTCATCGTTTCTTTCGTCCTCGTCTCGTAGACCATAATATACGTAGCTCCGTCCATCTCTATCCTTCGGCCGGAAGCTCCTGGCTCGTTTCTCGTACCTACGCTCACGGGACCGAGCTTACTTCTCTCTCGGGAGGGGTTTAGTCCGTGCCGCGGCGCGAGACCCCGTTGTGTGTGTGTGTGTCTCAGCAGATGTACGACCATTTGCCATGGCAGCTGCGGTACTCAACCCCACAACGAAGACCGTGCCGTACAACCCTCGTGCCTCGATTCGATGTTGCCTCGTTCAAGCTACGAATAAACTTTTTTTTCATAACAAACAATAAAGCTTCATAAAATAATGCATTATTGATTCATCAATTTTCTAACAATTTTTAATATTATTGATCAGTAAAAATAACAATATTATTGAAAAAAAAAATGTTTATATAAAATTTTTATTTCTTGGGCTTCTGGGCCTTAAGTCAGGTGTTCGGGGCCCTGTTCTCCGTGCTCACGTCACTGACAGGGCCCGAAGAGTAGGGCGAAGCGCGCTGCAAGGCTCCCGAGGCTCTCTCCGCTTTGCCGTACCTTCGCATTCGCGTTTCGAGTCTCAAGCACGAGGGGGGGGGGGGGTTTCGGTGTGCATCGGTATCGCGTCGAAATAACCGGCGATATCTGTACGGGTCGAGCATATAAACGCCTGCGATTGGACTCACTCTGGCGCTCCGTGCATTATCCGTATCGTGAACTTAATGGATCGGTGGTGAACGAAGAAAATGATTTTACACGCTGGAACCGTAGATAAGCGGAATCGTCAGAGACACCGAACGCCTCGGCAGTGAACTGACGAGATTGTATTATCCTGACGACAATTGAGTTCCATTCAATATAACGCTCGATGTTAATCCATTTCTGTGGGAAAGCCGAAAAACAAAAAAAAAATGGTTTACGAACTGACATATTAATTATTAAAAAATAAAGCCAAGTGACAAAGTGACAAACGATAAACAAACAAGAAGCGCAAAGACGAAGACAAACCTTGACCGAGGTTATCTGTTCGTCAGAGCGTTGGATCAAACGTACTTCGAGTTCCGGTGGGGTCGCCGGAAGTAACTGATCCGTGACGGTGGTGAACGGTGGACTAGCGCCGTCCCAACGGAAAAACGTGGGAACCCATATAGCGGTAACGTTTCCGTGGTAGTCGGTCGGCTCTCCTATACACATCGGCTGTGACCCGAACGCGACTCCGGGGGCAATATTGTAATAGCCTTGTCGCCCGTTTAAATAAACGCGAGAGGTTAATCCAATAAAACGGTTAAATAGCAGCACCACCGGAGGAGCATCATCATCGTCGTCGTCTGGTGCGCGCCGCCCCCCGAGGCTTTTGCCAGCGGTTTGCTCTCTCCACCTCTTTCCCTCCCGTCGGTCTCCTTATCCACCACGTAATCACCGACTGCAAGCCAGATCAGAGCAGCAGCCACAGTCTCTCCGCTCATCTCGGTTGGCTGTCCAACGAAATAATTGCTGGATTTAGTCCGCGATCGTATCAACTCATCAGGCCAGAGGACCAAGTTTCACTCCGAGTAACAAGGAAATCTTCGAATTTCAACGAGTAACCGCGGAGCTCCTAGAACCGGAAATCTTCGGAACCAAGAAAGAAGCAACAAAAAAATACCCTTTTTTTAATGCAATTTATCCTACAAAACAAAGAAACAAAGGGCCAATTTAGAAAATATACATGTTTATCCTATTCAAGAAGAAGCCCCGAAGTCGTCCCTGCAAAAGGGTTCCAATTAATTGATCGAGGGACGTCGATCTTCTTGACCAAAAACAAAAGCGGTTACCGTCGCTCGGAGTCTCGTATCTTCTATCACTCCTCCGCGGTAAATCGTTTCTTCGTCGTAACTCTCAAGGCTCGAGCGCTGTGTTTACCTACGCGCATGGTCGTCCTCGGGAAATTAATGTTCGTCGATGTCGACGCGGACTGGATGTCCAGCGGATGCGACAGTCTCTAGTCGTCTGTTCTCCTGTGCTCGAAGCCGCCGTTTAGCTTCTTATATCCATCCTGGGCGTCCAGAAGCCCTCCCTACTACACGGTCGGATGGTACAGAGGTGGCTACGGCGCGGACGGGAGAAACTAAATAAACTAGCGTGGGTAAAGCGAGTCACAGCCGAGAAGGACGGAAATACCAGAAGGGAACGACAACAAGCACCAAAGAGAAAGAGAAACGGATGAACGGAGGGAGACAGAGTGTGACCGACCGACCGGTCGCAATCCCACTCTAGGCACATCGTAGCAGGGTGTGACGTCAGTGGTCGAGAGCCTGGCACAAGTTGCATAGCCAGTTTGAGCGTTCGGCTCGACGCCGCTGCTCGGAAGGGAGGGAGAAAAAAAAAAGAAGCCTAGTCGAGTCGGAACGTAAGTTCGTGCCAAACGGGCCGGTTCTGACCCGACGAAGAGACTATAACGCCGTTCGCGTCATGGCGGCTTAAATGTCTTACCTGTTTCGTCGGAATCCTCGGGGGCTGATATAAAATTTCGCTCGAGTGAGTAATCGACTACAACCGTCGATTTATCGAGAATTTTCGATGATCAAACAGAAATGCAACTATCACCGATGCGGATAAAAGTCAATCGGTAAAAAAGTGACCGCGTAACGATTATTTTGTTCTTCGGTGCTCGACGACAACGAGTGAAGTATGAAAATTAGTATAGAAAGAAGAAAAAATTTATAAAATCCGTGCTCGCTGTGATCGAGGATGCAGCAGGAGCGATTCGGTGCACGATGGATACGGAGCAGCTCGAAACGTCGGCGTCGATAGTTGAGAAGCCCTCGGAATACTCGGAAGCTTTAACGCCGGTGCAATTTCTCGCTGAAAAAACGACTATCGCTTGGCGAATAAATAAATCGAATCGAAGACTTAAAAATATAGTAAAACTGCAATAATAGTGAATTTTAGTGTCTTCGCTTCGTCGAGAGGTTGCACGAAGTTCTGTGTAGATATCTCGAAGGTTTTCTTTTCTCGTTGTTGTTGTTTTTTTTCTTCATTTCGTTGAGACACAACCGGTTACTGGTCAAAGGATCGAGGATACGTCCTAGCGCTCTTTCACGTTGCTTTCCCCTATAACCGATCCGAGGGAAGAGCCGCAGAGGCGCTACTACTATACAAGCGGGACGAGGTTTCACGTACCCGTCAACAGCGACTATCACACACAGAGGTGGAAGTTGAAAACTTGTGCGAAGGCAGCGTCGATGGTGTTGTTGGCGCAGGCGCGCCTACGGTGAACGGTTGCAACCGGACTGAGGGACACAGTGCACGAGGAACGAGCAACGGCGACGCTCGACCCGTCGATCGACCGCTCGATCGACGATCGATCGGCAGTAAAATACCTCGCGCGCACACGCTTCCTTCCGTTTGTCAGTTAAATTCAAACTTTGCCAATTTACTCGTTAATTTAACTCGGTTGAATCGCACCGAACACGCCGTTTGACGGATATTTTTGGGCAACTTGTCGACGACAATAACGGGCAACTGTAACTTCCACATTGCACGTAAAAGCGAAGTTCGAAACACCTGCGGCTTCGGCGAGTGACCGCTGGTGCACGCGCTCCGGGAATTGATATTCATAACGAGTGAGATCGCTCCTCGGTGCTGGATAATAGTTGAACAATATTATTTCTTTTTTTTAAGAGTTTTTGTTGTTATAAAACGTGAAAAGCTTTGGGCTTCGACTTTGTGTGCTTCGTTGGAAATGTATGTTTAAAGTGGGCGAGTGCTGTTGCGCCACGTGAAAAAACATTGAGAGCAAAGTGAAAGGGATCAAAGTTTCGAGGGCCTCGAGGCAACGAGCGAAAAAATTAATTAGAATAAAAAGAAGAAAAAAAAATGGGTAACCACCCGTCAGCGCATCAACCACTCGAAAGAGCGACCAGCCACAGCGGGAATGGACTTCGACTATCGGTATGTACGCGCACGCCGGTCCGTCGAATAAATACGCGCCACTGTTATTTGTTCGTCCAACATCCCTGAATGTGTTTTCGCGTTTTACCAATATTTGAACTGCACCGGCGAATTAATCTTTACAAAAATGTTTAATGAATGAATTCTCAACTGAGTTGATTCTACAACGATGCCGCGATGATTTTCATATCTTTTAACAGAATAATCCACGATCGAAATACGTTAATTAATTAAATTGAATATTATTAAAGTTGCGTTCCACGCGAATTAGTTTTTACAACAATTTTGAACCAAATAATTCTCAACTGAGTTGATCCTCCAACGATTCTACAATGCTTTTCACATTTATTTACTAGAATAATCCGCAATCGAATATGTTTATTACTTAAATTGAATATTATTAATTTTGCTTTCTACGCGAATTATTTCTTACAAAAATGTTGAACCAATTAACTCTCAACTTCGTTGAACCTCTAAAGATGCCACTATGATTCTCATATTGTTTAAACAAAATAATCCGCGAACGAATACGTTTATTACTTAGATTGAATATTATGAATTGTGCCTTCCACGCGAAGGTGTCCCGTTATTCCATCCTAGCGTTTTCTCCTCGTGCCTCGCCGTTAGTCTCTGTCAATCTCGATCCCGCTTACGGAGTCTCGAAAAGAATAGAGAGGGAGGTAGAGAGGAGCCCCACGGATCAGCCAGATGTCCCGTTCGGGAGGCACATTTTAGTGATCCCCGAGAGCGCTCTCGAACTCGGGCGTGCTCTGGAACTCCGGGACTCAAAACTCTCTCTGT
This sequence comes from Ichneumon xanthorius, assembly GCA_917499995.1. NCBI lineage: Eukaryota > Metazoa > Arthropoda > Insecta > Hymenoptera > Ichneumonidae > Ichneumon > Ichneumon xanthorius. Next base: position 1,328,123 of record CAKJTD010000007.1, read on the forward strand.
TTCTTCTACGTTTCCGTCTCGGGGCTACTGCCGCTGCCGCTGCCGCTGCCGCTGCTCGTTCTCCCCGTAAAAGAGCCTGAGATTCGCAGCTGTCGGAAATGAACGCGGTGTGCTGCCTGTGCTGAGCGCACGTAGTTTCCTTCATCCTCCGGTGTCTCTCGCTTTCGGCTTTCATACCACGCGCTATAACTCACGAATAATCGTCAACGTGTGCCCTCTCGCTTCACGCCCAACGCATCTCGTACACTCTCGTACTCTATGTTTCTCACAAAAACGCGAGCGACGCTGCAACACACATAATCGTAAATTCGTTGCCGTGAGAGAAACTCCGAGAACGACTTACCCTATCCGGCTTTTTTTACTACTCTTTTTTCTTTTTTTTTCCCCCAGGAAGTCACATAGTCAATGTTATTTACGGAGGCGCGAGGAATCTTGACCAAGGGCATTTTCCCTCCTTCAAAATTGTGATCATCATAATTATTTATTGAACAAATTATGAAAAAATAAACTACATGTACACTGCCCGTCATCAATGACGGACAGTGTACATAAATATAAAATTGATATATTATAGTTCAGAAAATAAATATTGGGACAGAAATATGAAAAATAGCTTCGGGACCGGTCGACGTGTGTTTTTGATGCTCCACCTTGTAAAACAAAAACTCTTCGTCGCTACGGGCATCTTCGTAGATACAAAAATAACTCGAATACCAAATGAGCTGTTCCGTACGCCTGTAGAATATTCATTTCTCGTAGTTCATCGTTGTTCCTAGAACAGTGCAAGGAAGGAACGAGCATTGGCACATAATACATTTTACGGCGAAGCACTTCGATTCTCCTCTGTGGTTCGTCGCTGTCGCGTACCCGTCTGGCGATTTTTTTTTTTTTAGACTCCGGTATCTCTCCCTGCGTTCCACGGTAGCAGCGGTTCTCAATCCTCCGGCGACCTCAGACTCAGCGTCGTGGGGCTCGCGGCCCCCAAAGATCTCACCTTTCTCTTTGCGATCGGCAGCGCGGTATTCTCACAGGCAGAATCCATTCGTTCGTTTGTGTCGCTGATATCGTCATTACAGGAAGAAAAAAAACAACGACGTTACGCGCTTTGCATCGGGACAATCGTGGATACGAACGATTCGCGATGAACTCGTGGACAATGTTTTGAAACATCAACTGCAACCAATGCAACGAACAGCGTCACTTTTTCCCATCTATGAGACGAAATGAGAGAAAAAAAAATTGTCCTCCACACACACTTAAAAAAAAAAAAAAAAAATGATTCTTCACATTCATCGAGTATCGACATATTGTCTGGTCTTCTGCACAAATAAAGTCCACTTTTTATTTCTTTATTATACAAAGCTGGAGAGTATTGCTCGGAGCCTGCAGAGCGATCCTTACACTGCATTCCACTCTATAGGTTTTTTATTTTATACAAATTGCAAAAAAAATTATTTTTGTACGTCAGAGCGTGCGTATTGTCGTGAGTGAGATGAGAGAGAGAAAAAAGCGAACGAGCGTCCCTCTCCGCTCGTTCATGGAAAAAGGTGTGACCGATTCGCCGTGACTACGCGGTGCGAAACCTTGCGCGGTAGCGATTGTCGTTCGCGCGAGCACACTGTCCATCCGATGAATGCCAATATTGCATACCTATCCGTGGGCTGTTAATGTTGAGTACGCGTGTCCGCGATGAGTAATCTTTAATCTTTGTCTCGTTGTTCTCGGACCGAGTAAAAAAAAGGTAAACAAGAAGAGTTTTAAAAAACTTGAAACGTCCGAGAAGAAATCGTGGAAGCGATTTCGATTTCGCCGTTTTCGCAATTTTCGTCCAACGATATATATGCGAATCTTGCTTTGCGGAAATTTATTTATATCTTATGATCGATGACGTTAGGTGTTGACGGAACAACGAATCGCGGGAAAGACGTTGCCGAGGGGGACACGTGCCTCGGAAGGCATTCGTTAGAATTTAAGACACAATTTATCGTCCGACGTAATAACGTCTCGCCGTCATATGCTGTAAAATAACACCCCGCTAAGGCAATGTTGTATGGTGAACCTTAGCGATATACAGATTTGTGTAATGACAGAAAAAAATTGTACAATTTTTAAAAAATCGTACAATTTTATTGTATTTTTTATATAAATATATGCCAATTGTTCAAGATAATGAAGAGGAGTCTATTGAAACTATTTCCAGAGAAAAATATTTGTCTGCTTATTGTTTTTCTCCACAAAAACGATGTTGATGCTCTATCGTGAGTTTAACGTTTATTTATTGACACATCAACGTCGAAAAGTTAAAGACGAAAAGGCCAAAAGCTAAAGGCGGAAGAGCACGAAAATATAGCTTGAACTGAAAAAAATACTACATCGAGTTTCGCTATAGATGTTTTATTATCATGATCCCCATTCCCCCGTACCTTTCGGTCTCCGCATGTAGGTGCAAGTGGACGGTTGCATACCCGAGTTTGCGTAACTCGCGGAACAGCTGGTTAGACGCTCGAGTGCTTTGCCGATAGAAAACTGTAGTAAAGTGCAAAACACGCTGGAGCCAGAAGCCTGTCTGCACTCAACTACAGCGACGGGACTCCGTCTCTCCACACAACACCCTTTTTTTTACCATGACGTCTCAGCATGTACGTGCCACCGCGAATTAACCGAGCGACAAATTAATCGTTAATTTGTTCCTGGAAAAAGGTACACATAAAAAAAGAAAGAATCAACATATCGTGATAGCAAGAGAGGTAGAAAAAAAAACAAAAAACGAGACGAGACGATGATTTAGTCGATAGTTAGCGTGGTAATTACTTTGAGTAATTACCCGCACCTATTCCCTCTTAAACACACCTAACATTGACTTTATCAAAGGCTTCTCCTTCTCCCTCGTCCTCCCTCTCTCTCTCTCTCTCTCTCTCTCTCTCTCTCTCTATCGAAGACAAAAATAAATAACGATTAATAAAAAGTTTGAAACGCGTATAAGCGAGGGCGGACAGGCGATCCGACACGTATATCCTCAATTAAACGACGCTTTGTCGCTTTGTCGCGAGATCTAATTAATGGAATTGGCGCTGGAATGGAATTATCTCTGGTCTCTACCTCATTTCATACATTTGTGTATTCGTATTTTCTATACAGACTGGTGTACACAGAGAACCCTGCGTGTTGCCTGAAATTCCGTATATTGGCTCCGATGTGACGTTTTACTACTACAGGCTCTGTCGGGCGAGAGTTTCCATCGGCCACTCTCTCTCTATTTCATTCGAATTTCCGCGTGTCACGAACATGTTATCGGTACCGCCTGTTAAAAAAGTACGTCATTCAACGTTGCGAGAGCCAACTCTTTGACCGAGATTCGAAAACCGTCAGTTCGATAATTCCTGCACGGAGATACTACGGTAATTCGATTTATTACATCTAGTGCTCTGGAACAATTTTTCGTGATTTTATACTCGCGATTTTAACGATAAACGTATTAACACAATATGTTTTTTGTTTCAATTTTTAAAAGGCTAATCGAGTTTGAGCTCCACTATATTTAAATCCTTTCGCTACTGATGTACTATATTTGCTGTGTTGGTAAAAAAAAAAAATCTGAAAAATATCTTCATCAATTTTCAACAAAAAATCTGGAAAAATTTCACTCTATAGTAATGCATCACAAAGAAAGTTTTAGGAACAAAATTCGTGAAATATTTCAGTTTTTTTTTTCTATTTGGGTGTAAAAAAAATGTTAATAGTATTTTTAAAAAACGAAATTTTTTCACATATTTTGATACCGAAAAGTTTCGAACAGTTGAGGAAAATCATTTTTGTCAACGGCTAAGAGGCTTGGTTGTTGACGTGTTAAATACGTTTGTGGTATAACTAACTCAACTTTTTAACAGCGAACCGTGATATTTGATTAAAACTGCATTTGCATACCATAATATCTGAAACACTGCAATTCCTCGCGTTCCGAGTCTGAAACCTTCCATGAAGCATGCACGAAAGCAGCTTGAATATTTTTAATGCCACTCGTGCGATAGTTGTGCAGCTCGTTCACGTTGACGCAACTAAAAGCCGCACTAACGCTATACATCTTGGAGAGTAATTGTCAGGTGCTCGTCTGTCTCCCGTCTTTGGAATAATTTTATTGAATACTCGCGTGTGCACCTGTATTAGACTGCACCATACAGCAGCTTGAGTGAATAGCCTCAAATCGAGCACCGTCCAAGGTGCATCATTACTCGGTGTTTAATGCAAATAAAGGATTCGTACGGTGTCCGAACTGATTGGATGCTTTTTTTGTTTCTTAAGGGCATGTGATACAGATTCGGTCGGTAACAAATCCGTTGCCATATTTTCTTCGCGACTATTAATATTTGAGACAAAAGCAAAGTAGGTTTCGTCGACTTTATATAGATGCATGAAAACCTAATTTCCTTTTGTCGGAAATATTAGGAACCGTTTTTTTACCGACTTAGTCCGTATCGCACGTCCTTGACAATAAATAATCGTGTTAGGGAGCATCGATTGTTTCTTTGATGTCAAAAATGTGATAAAAAAAATGCATCACAGATGTATCGAAGCGCATGCAATAATCGTAAAATGTATTATGCATGCCATTCATGGGCTATATTTTGCAAAAATTATCCGTTTTTCCGAAGATTAAGAAAAATATGTAGTCATGTTTAAGAATCTCAACGACTTTGGAATCATCATGACGTACTACTGGACAACATTACGAAACGAATAACGAAATCACAAATAATTTTCCAAAACGTATATGAACTTATATGATTTTCTTAAAGAATATTTGAGACATAAAATCGTTGATAGATTGATAATTTTATTTCGTATATCCTTGATGTGTGTGGCAACACATTTAGAATTGGACATGTATGAAAATCGATCTGAAGTGAGGTTATGTTTGGGTCTCTAAATGCATCGGCTTCGACCGAAAAGTTCGTCAAGCTTGGCACTGAGGATTTGGTAAATTTATAGGCTGCCTTGACAAAATGAACTTTGCATTGATAAATCATTCAGTTTACACGGTAACGTGCGGATTTCACTTTTTTTAAAATAATCTGCGATACTTCGTCTACTCGAAGCTAGTTTTTCAAAGCTCTAAGTTGGCTTGATAAGGGTACATTAGTGATCTTTTATCCCGAAACCGACCGACTTCAATGTCAGAATATGAGATGATATGGTCAAAGTCGTCAACTGTAAAATTGTATTAAAAATCAATTCTACGGTCAAAGTCGTCAACTGCAAAATTGTATTAAAAATCAATTCTACGGTCAAAATTGCTCAGGCTTCGGGAATAGATGCGTAGAAGCGTTTACGTAGAACGTATTAAAAATTGAGGCGTTAAGGTAGGTACGTCGCTTCGGGCTCATTTCGCATAAGTTCGAGAAAAATAAGAGAAAATTGCAAATACTTCTCGATGGTATAATAATCTGAAAAAATGCATGCATACTAAAATTCCAAAATGTTATTAACAAATTAATCAAAAAATCAATTGTTTAACAAATTACCCGGCAACGAAACTTTTTTTAATGAAAATAATTCGTTCATTTTTTCTGAATACGCATAAATTATTTCAGATTTTTCAATTAGTTTTGTTTTTTTTTATATGGAACAAATGTGTGAAAAAACACAAAAATCAAAACTAATTGAAAAGTCTGAAAAAATTCATACGTATTCAGAAAAATCAACGAATCATTGTCATACAAAAAAAAAAGTTGGTTTGCTGGGTAATTTCTTAAACAATTCATTTTTTGATTAATTTGTTAATAACATTTTGAAATGATTATTATGCAAAATTAATATTGTCATTACCTTTAATATACATGCATTTTTTCAGATTTGTATACCATCGTGATGTACTTGGAAATTTTGTTCTATTTTTTTCGGACTTATGCGAAATGAGCGCGTAGCAAAATAGCTACCTTAAGTTGGATTTCGTCTGATAGTCGATCGTCCTTAAGTAATTAAAGTTGTTGACTAGTAAAAAAAATAAAGGATGAAAATATAGGTTTTCGCATAGCTTCCTCATGTAACGTACTTTTGTGTACAAAGCTTCTACGAAAGATGATATTCTGCAATTTTTGGGTTCCTCATAGAGGAAGTTTTGTCATTGCGAAAAAATAATCACGTTTAGATATCTCAATTTTCAATAATTTCAACGTTTTGTCGATTAAAAGAAAATTTCTATCCTTAACTTTTCATTCTTTACTCTACGCCTTTTTTTTTACCAAAATGCATGTCAAGCGTCCAAAGATAGCTCGACTTGTGTACTAAGTTTCACCCCGATTTAGCATAAAAATCGCGTGAATGACGGGAAGCACAAATGGTAAAACAAAAAAGTAAATACTCAAAGCGTTGAACCCTTTCACTGATTCTAATCAATATTACTACCAAACAGCCTGGTGGTAATTCGGCTCATGCGTTAGTTTCAGCTCGATGGCTCAAACATTGTGTAAGGGACAGCAAACACAAAAGTTTTGAAAAAAAAGGTAACTACCGGTAGCGTGTTAACCTCCTTTTGTGATGCACAGGCGCACACATTCACACGTACACCAGACATTTTTTTGTAGATATGTTTTTTGGTAATTTGCGAATATTCTTTACATGAAAATCTAAAAAAAAAAATGCTTCACGAAAACAAAGATTTCTCTACGAAGAAGCAAAAGTTAACACTGTAGCTAATTGTTGCAATTAAGGTCGATCGGTAAATAATTTTTCACAAGATGCAGCAAGATCTCTCTCGCGGCTTTCAGTCTTGCCGTCTGAGAAAGTCTGCGAACTTGAAAATTCTGGCTTATCGAGTTTTTCCCCCCAACGTCTTTACCGATGCCTGTATCTTTTCTCATGGGACGCGATGTGACTGAACCGAGGGCAAGTTACCCGCGGGGACACATTGAATATACTGTGCGTGTGTATCAAATGCCCCTCTGTGTGTATGCGTACTGTAATACACCGAGAGAGTTGAAACGGGACAAACGAGTTTCGGTGAGTGGTCGAGACGAGAGAAGCAGCGAGGCAAAAGAAGCGAGGACGGGGCTGGGCTACTATTTACCGAAGAGACGATGCCCTCAGTTGCTCGCAGTCTCTCCCGGCTGGTTGCACAATTTCGAACACTCACCCCGTTATATATTAAATAATAATATAATCATTATAAAATAAACACCCATGGAAGAAAAAACATCGAGTTTATCAGAACAAAAAAAAAAAAAAAAAAAAAATCGTTTCATAGATACAGTAATAATTTGGTCGCCCGAGGTGGCTACGCGACTCTCGTTAAACACACACAACGAGGGGGGCTTTGGAAAATATTTAATACGAGGCCGCGGCGGCAGGTATTCTCCCAGGCGAGAGTCGTTAGAGGCTTTTTTTCTATGCAACAGAATGCATTTCAGCTTGTATTATTAATAGTAACGTCGCGACTGAGGAGGCATACATGCAATTATGAGATAAACCATAGCCGGCGGGAAGGCATGAATGGTTCTCAGCTCGATGCGCCCAGAGCCAGTATATCCGTATCCACACTGCAGTTTATTATTACATTGATACTTTTCACTGTAAAAATAAATTGTAAATTTAATGTACTGGAACTTGAAATTTTCTAACATTACTTACATTAATTGAACATTAATGTACTTTTTTTGTAAAATAAAAATACCAGATACTAAGATTTTTAATCTTTTGGCTGAAATTTACAAAAATGTTCATTAAAAATAGAAATTTTACTGTAAAATTGCAAAGCACATGTGTTTGAAATTTTACAAACAGTTTATGCAAAGAAGCTTCGGATACCGTTCAGTAATTTTCAAATCATTTTTTTTACAGTATATATTATAATTTCATTATTTTTCAAGGAAAAAAAAAATAATCACATGCATGTTCATAGTCTTTTGTATGAATAAAAAACTAAGACTTTTTCAAATCCTTTTATATGAATGGATGGTAAACCGTGAAATTGGGGCGATGTAAAATAGCATCGTATTTGATTTTGTGACAGTAGCTCAATTAAATATTGAGCAGCCTGGTCGATAAATGCTTGTTCGTTTCGACACGAAAATAATTCGTACTTGAAGTACGGTTTGATTATCGAGGTTAAATGTTTTACTGCGATTCAAAGCTTACTTATTCTACTTCTCTCCGGCGTCTTCCACGCGCATTGTCCGCGCGTTACAATAGTCGTAGCAGCCGAGCACAGGTACGATATAGCGTGGATTATATTTTCTCGACCACCGATATAAATCTATGTGTTGGAAACTCGCACAGCGCAGAGAGATACTTACCATTGTAAAGCGTCGCTGGATAAAATACCCATGCCGTTAAATACTTCTCGTCGTTGTTTCTGTCGAAATTACACACACTCGCCATTACGAAGTCAACGGATACGTGCCGCATAGCTACGACGTTGAACGTTGCTTGAGGACGAGTGAGCTTGTATACTGCTCGGGAATATACAGGCAAAGTATAGAATCGTACATGTACCGGAGGGATCGAACTCAAGGACAACCGGTACTACCGGCACAAGGCGATGCCCAGCAGTTTTGCTCGCACGCCTTACACAGAGGCCAATACGTCGGGCAAGCGTTGTCGAGAAAAACGAGGTAAACGATTAAATAAGTCGGGGATAAGGGAGACAGAAGAATAAATTCTGCGTAGGAATTTATATTAGACATATCAACATGAAAGCTTCGAGAATCGATAATAATAATCACCCATTTGCTCTATCCAAGGCAAGAGAGGAGTCGCCTTTGTTTCACAATCGAATTTTATTTTTACTCGCTTATGGCCCATGGGCTGCAATCGAAGCTTGTTTTCTGGTTTAGTAGAATGTATTGTTTAGAACAAAAAAAAAAAATGCTGCCAAAGATTTTAACCGTTTGAATATATTTTAATAGTTGATATATCGCACCTCTAGAACAACAGTGTAACATCTCTTATGGGATTGCCATATAAGTTGTTACACTGTTGTTCTAAGGGTGCGATATTATAATATACTATTATGATATTTTTATATTTATACTATTATAATATACTGGATTGGCCTGGTTTAATAGTAATAGTGTTGATGATGATAATAATAATAATAATAATAATAATTATTATTATTATTATTATTATTATTATTATTATTCTTATTATTATTATTATTATTATTATTATTATTATTATTATTATTATTATTAGCGATCGGGCGCTTCGCGCCCGAACGCTAGGTTACTTTAGTTTAATTTAATTTAATTATTGGTTCCATCTAAATCCTCCATACTGAGGAAACAAATGGAGACGTTTATATCTCCATCGGAATGTCCTCCGTCTCCTACATATGTCCACTCGGAACATTTATTATGTTACTTCTTTTATTGATTCGACAAAATATTTATATTAACTATCCTCGGATGTAACTGCCCATGGTACATCCAAGTATTAATCACGACCTAACTACACTATCCTGGTATTTTTTACATGCATGTTCGCCGAATGTATATCCACCGGAAAAGAAATTATTTTCACGCAACAGGACATGCCGTACTTCGTACGAGATATTGAAGGCAAAGCTTATTCAACAATAAGTTTTGCTTCGCAAAAGAGAGAAGAGAATCAAAAACACGGAAAGATCTGCAGAATAAACGAATAAGAGCTGGTTAAGGATGCTTCACACGTACATTTTCAGCCAAAAGTGAGATTCAATGAACATTTGATCAATTCCTAACGGTATAAAATTCTAAAAAAAAAATCAACTGTATTAACAGTGCCAACAACATTAATTATTTTGCATAATAATAATGTCAAAAAGTTATTAACAAATTGCTAAAAAAATCATTCAAAAAATAATCAGTAAACCTTTTTTTCGCTTTTTTAATGAATTCATTAATTTTCTAGAAACCACGTGAATTTTTTTTTATTTCTAACATATTTGAATTTTTAGTTTTTGAAATTTTTTTAAGGCCATAACTACCGAATGGTTGGCGCAATGGCCTCGAAACTTTTTGTGTGTACTGTATAATCGAGATACGGAAACATAATGTCCGAAATTCGTGACTCTACATCGATTTGTCCAAAATAAAAAATAAAAAAACAAAAATTGAAATGTTACAAAATTCTGAAAACATTCATATAAATTCTAAAAATCAAGGAATTCATTTAAAATGAAAAAATCGAAAGTTGTCAAATTTTTTTAAAACAATTTATTTTTCTAATCATTTGTTAACAACTTTTGGCATTATTATTATTATGCCAAATCAAAAGTCTTGACATAGTACCGCCGATTTTTTTTTTCAGATTTTTGGCATGTCGGGAAGTACTAAAATTTTGATCGAATTAAACTTTTGATTGGGAATGTAGAAACGATGAATATACTACTCCGCGTGAATTTGAAACGGTCCGAAGTATTGTCCTCGAGATATACATTATATCTATCGTTTTTCGATTACAACTTGTAATGCGGTTGCCGGGTGTCAACATCACATCAAATTAATTGTTGAATTAATTTTTTTTTATTGGACGTTATTAAAATTTTTTTTTTTTAAGTGGAAGTTAAAAATTTCCCATTGCTTCCTCTTTTTATCTCGAACACACGCTTTGACATAACAACAAACCTTGCTTTATGAGCGAACAAACAACGAAATTGCCTTTATTTTTGTTAATTAAATAAATTGAATAAACACATTAATTTGTCGATAAATTTCGGCTCCCGCTTTAAAAAAAGAGGGGAAAGCAATGTGAAATTAATTTTAAAAAATATATATTTATACCTGGTCTAAAAATTTATTATAACGTGGCAATCATCAACAATCCTGGGGAAGTGGGGTGTGCCAAAATCTCGTACAGATGGGACACAAAAAAAAATACAAAATTTAAAAATACACATAAAAACCGTAATTATTCAATTTTCGATGCATATTAAGGTAAAAAAAATACATCCAATAGGTTGCTCGTGTGTAATCGCATACACACGGGTGAACACATGGACATATTTCACGCGTAATTCGTCTTGAGACGCCAAAAAGTAAAATGTCGCCAGAAATTTTTTCAGCTTCGAGAGCGAATATTTTCGAATTAAGACATTCGGCATCGCTTCAGCGCCCATATTCGTCGTTCCCTTCGCGGACGCAACTCGAGAGTGCAAAAAATTGCCAGATTTGACCCGTATTTCTCCCGGAATCACGAAATACCGGGTTTCGCCGAAGTTTCAAAAAACACATAATTAACGTAAAAAAAATGTTTACAGCATATGAATAAAAAAAATACATGCAATAGGGTCCTCGTGTGTAGTTGTATAGACACGCGTGAAAACGCGGACATATTTCACGCGTAATTCGCCTTGAGACGCCAAAAAGTAATGTCGCCGGAAATTTTTTCAGCTTCGAGAGCGAATATTTTCGAATTAAAACATTCGGCATCGCTTTAGAGCCCATATTCGTCGTTCCCTTCGCGGACGCAACTCGAGAGTGCAAAAAATTGCCAGATTTGGCCCGTATTTCGCCCGGAATCACGAAATACAGGGTTTCGCCGAAGTTGGAAAAAGCACATAATTAACGTAAAAAAAATTTTTTACAGCATACGAGGTAAAAAAATACATCCAATATGTTGCTCGTGTGTAGTCGCATACACACGCGTGAACACACGGACATATTTTACGCGTAATTCGCCTTGAGACGCCAAAAAGTAAAATGTCGCCGGACATTTTTTCAGCTTCGAGAGCGAATATTTTCGAATTAACACATTCGGCAGAGGTTCAGCGCTCATATTCGTCGTTCTCCAGCCGGACGCAACTCGAGCGTGTAAAAAATTGCCAGATTTGACCCGTATTTCGCTCGGAATTACGAAATACAGGGTATCGCCGAAGTTGAAAAAAACACATAAATGGCGAAAAAACAAAATTTTGGAGCACATGCGGGAAAAAAATGCATCCAATAGTGTACTCGCACACACACGAGTGCCAAAATTGACATATATCGCGAGCAATTTGTCTGGAGAGGCGAAAAACCAAATTTTTTTTCCAACTTTGAGGGCAAATATTTTCGGATTGGTACATTTGGCAACGGTCTGGCACTCATATTCGTTGTTCCCCAGTCGAACGGTACACGAAAATGCAAAAAAATATAGGGGTCACGAAAACTTATTAACTTTATTATATATAATTATTATTATTATGATAACAAGAAGTTACGAAATATTTAAATGCCTTTGAGTAATATCCGCATATCTTTTACGAAAATGTGAAAGAAAATCTCAAATTTGTCAGTCTTATAGCCTTGACTTTCATTCGGTTGATCGAGCTTGTGTGTATATATAGCTCGTATAGCTGAACTATAACTTCCATTTGGGTATAAATTGTCCGGGTTCGCTCGCGTCACCTACCTTACTTGGTGTTGCACGACCGTACTTATAAAGACCGATGCATACGATGCAATGCGCACCGGTCGCAGTAGTAACTCCGCGCGCTCGTGCACTTCTTTCCCCTGTACTAACTTTCCCGCATGCCTTGTGCACCTGTCGCCTTGGTGAAAGGATCATGCGAGAGAGGCGGATAGACCGCGAGAAGGCGTAAGCACTCGTCGCGATGGTACATCGCAAAGACCATTTTCTCTGCCTATGCACTACACTGAGAGAAGGATCTAGTAAAACATAACTTTATCACTCGAGAGATATTACCATAGCACATATTAGTAGGGCGCTACGGTGCCAACTATGGTAGGAAATACCGGATTTATAAGAATTTTTCTTAGATGTTATGGTAAAAATTCTTGGGTAATCTGAGACTTTCTGCCATAGGTGGCGCCCTGGCGCCCTACTACTATGTGCTATGGTAATTTTTTCTTAGATGATCGGTAATTTTTACTAGATCCTCCTCTCAGTGTACTACTCTCCTACTTAAACAATAGGGCAAAGCAGGGTGGAACGGACTATCTACACCAATTTTTCGTGGGACGTAAAAAAAATTTGTATCTCGAATGGAGGACACGGCTCCGTTTTACCACTACCGCTATCTATGTACTCATTTTGCTGCCCACTTCACCCACTGTCCTGACACTACGCCTTTGATCGAATCATCGGCAAACGTAAACATTTTATATTTCCTTTGAGCAATATTTTTCCATTTTGCATATCCTATTGTTTTGCAATATTATTTCGATGATTCTGCAGTCTTTGATTATGATTATTTTTGTACGGATTCGGTGGTAGTTTCAATGTTCCATCGAGCATTTGTTTACAGTGGGAACATTCTGTATGGCAGCTCACGTAGTTTGAGCTTGCTTTTGATGATCCGTTGGTCGAGTTTTGGATGCGGTCGACGAACCACACCTGGCAGTCCGACAATACTACGTATCGGTCTCTCTCTCTCTCTCTCTCTCTCTCTCTCTCTCTCTCTCTCTCTCTCTCTCTCTCTCTCTCTCTCTCTCTCTCTCTCTCTCTCTCTCTCTCTCTCTCTGCCTCTCCCTCTGCCTCTGCCTCTCCCTCTCCCTCTCCCTCTCCCTCTCTCTCTCTGTGCGTGTGCGTGTGCGTGTGCGTGTGCGTGTGCGTGCGCGTGTGCGTGTGCGTGTGCGTGTGCGTGTGCGTGAGCGTGTGCGTGTGCGTGTGCGTGTGCGTGTGCGTGTGCAACCCCTGTTCCCATCGTGGCTGCACACTAAGTGCCCGCTTTGGGAGCTTGGCCCTTTGTACATGCATACCTGCGCCACGATGCACTCTACCTATGAAAAACCCATGCATTCCTCGAGCCGGGAAACACAGGGGTGTTCTACGGCTAACTCAATTTTGGCAGTCCATCAAAGCTGTGAGGAGAAGACAGTGGTGGAGGAGATTCGATGAAAATAGAAAACGTGGTGTTATCAGTTATTATGCAATAACGTTCAATAAATCGGTACTAGATTAAAACGCTTTTCCGTGGTCTCAATAAATAAAATTTTGATACTTTCATGGACGAATTTTTATGGAAATTACATGATTCAGTAAAGTATAGAGCGCAACTGTTTCAGCCGCTTTAAAACAACGAGCGCGAAAGTGAGCGAGGGGGAGAAGTATCATTTTTTCGTATACATACAAAAATCTATCCGCTCTATCGAGTAAACGGCTTAAACAAAAAGGCTCAAATTTAATATATATCATATGTACAGGTCCCAGTTCATCCACCAAGCTTTGCAGCTCAATCATTTCAACACGGAGAAAAATAGTTCCGTTTATCTAACAAAATGTTGATCGTTAATAATTTATTGTTGTGGCGGCAAAAATATTTGTTGCCACAGCAAAATATTTTGTCGTCCCCAAGTTAAGCAGGTAAATGAGTTGTGGTAACAAAATTCTTGTCGCCCCAACAATTTTTTTTCTCCGTGAACCGCTTCAAAGTTGCAGATGCAAAAACACTGCATTTTTTTTTACTTTTGAACTTTTAAACAGACTTAACCCCTTTAAAAAATTTTAAAAACAGAGTGCGCAACGCTACGTTCACATACTGCAGTCGACCGCAAAGCGTTGCAAACAACCGATGTTTGTGCCTGTTGTGAAAAAGTCAAAGTTTTTGTCATTTTCATCAGGAGATCTACTTCTGTCAAACGTAATTCATACAAAATAATTCCATACCAGTCAATAAGGAATGTACAACCACAAGCGCAGCGATGTGTACCCGCAAAATGTCCGTGGGGATTTTTTCTCCCTAAATGCAAAATGGGGGCGGGGGGGGGGGGTGTGCTTTGTGGGGCGCTTTGGGGGGCATCGGACAACAAGCTCGAATCAAGATCAACAATAATGATCAACGAAATCAACAAAAGATTCAACGTTAACACGGTTATTCCAAAATACGTTCGAGGTCGAAGCCGTGGACCACTTTACTTTACGATTATGCGGCCAGAATGACCCGATATCTGCTCTCGAAAGGTTAATAATTGCAATGAAAATAATATTCGACGGTACCATCTGGATTATTTGTGTCGCTTGGAGAGTGACTCGGTTCGAAGTTGGTCATAAAAATGATGTTTCGGACGGCGCTCTACCGCGATTTCCGGATTCCACGTGATTCATGCGGCGAAAGAATGGAATAGGAAGTGGAGGAGTCGTTCGAAGTTCATAGGGAAAGTATAGCCAGGAGAGGCCTCTCCTGTTCCGATGGAACAACGAGTTACGTTGTCCGAAGCGGAGGCACGAGTCGAACCGATGATTCATACTGCCGCCGCTCTGAGAGCGCATCAGCATCGGACTCTTTTGTGTGCGGGCACTCTCTGGTACTCGCCACTTTTTGTTGGCTACCGCTCGCTTATGTTTTTTTCAGTTTTCTTCATCAACCACCAGCGGTGTACAGTGTCCACAAAGCCCGGCTATGTCTGGCTGAAACGAGTGCTCGCTGGGCTCGAGAACGAGTTTGGATCGAGAGAATGAATAAGCGTGATGCTTCCACGGATGATGGCGGTGATTCCTCGCTTGTGTCGGCAACCCAATGCGATTTTGGCAGTTCCCCCTTTCACAGTAGACTAAAATTGCCATAAAAAATACATAGAAATAGTTCGTTTCGAATATATTTTTGCAATTTTTTTTATCAAAAAGATTGCTACGGATAACCGTTAAACGCATTTTATTGACGTTTTTTTATCGGACTGTAACGGCCCATAGGAATTCTTGTGAAACTCCGCCCAATCCTTCATCTTTTGTATTTTCTCCCGTAGAACCCGATTGGCACCACAATGATTGCGATTTTTCATAGATACTGAAAACCGTCCTGTTTCGAAAAAGAGACAAGATATATGTCAGAAGCGACATTTTTTCTTTTCTTTTGAATCCGTTTCTATTAATTGGTGCAGTAATTCTGGTTCGACACAGATATATATCGTTCTCCGAGCGCGAGAAGCACGAGCGATTGTCGAGCAGCAAGCTTTAATAGGGCGCACAGTGTTTAATACATTCGCGCGGGCCAAGTGGTGAGCGAGTGAGAGAGCTCGCACTTTTATCAAGACGAGAGGGATTACCCGCCGCAAACCAGAGTCCGCCGGTCGCGTGCTGGAGTCCCTAATCGAGTTTGACGACGGCGACGACGACGATTATGGGAGGACTCGTATACGGTGTCTAACGCGCGACTAGAATCAGAGGGACGTATTTTCTGTCTGTAGGTATGGAAAATACGCCATTCTCGCGTTAGTCGCGCGATACAGCAGAGATCCGAGTGCGATCCATTCCCCCGCACATTATATCTCGTCTCTCGTACTCGAATACCGAAGTCAGTTAGCAGCCAACACTAACCGGAGTACAAACGATCGCGGTTCGACGTGCCAGTTCGTCCGCAGATTATTTCGCTCGGCTGTAAAGCCACGATTATTGCGACAACTTATTGCTTCTCGTGTAGTGCCGAGTGAGCATCGGCCGGCTTAGTTTTGCGATACGATTGCACTGAAAAAAAAATATCATAGACCAAGTAAAATTTGATTGTGGGCTGCCAAAGCAAAAAATTACTATTTCAATTCTACTTTTAATTCTAACAATTCCATACGGGATTAAAACGATAACACGTCACCTTGAAAGTCTTGCCGTCGTTGTTTCAATATCATATGCAATTGTAAGAATTGAAAGAAGAATCGGAATAACAATTTTTTTCTTTGGCAGCCTGCAAGCAAATTTTTTTTTTCAGCGTAGCAACGTTTCGTTTACACTTTGGTACACGGATACCGTTCTTTCGTCGTTACGTTTTAAAAAAATGGTGTACATTTTTCGTTACTCCGTGAGACATCGACGACGCTTTCATTATGGAACGAATTATTCAACCATCTTGATCGTAAGTGATCTCGTTACTTTTTTTTTCGTGATCAATTTTCGCACTTGAATTTCAAAGATCTTTTTTTCGACCTTTTATTCTCGACGATAACGAAGAATATTTATGAATAATAGTAATTCCATAGTAAACGATAATTTGCAGTTTCACTCTTTGTAGTTGTTGTTGTGTGCTATCGAGCCTAATTAATCTGGAAGAGGATTATCTACCCCACCGATTACTCGGCAGATCTCTCGAGACCATCTTTTTTTTTTAATCTCGGTAATACTCTCAATTGTGAACACGCGCTCGTGTTGTTGTAAATCGTTATCCCGTGAGTGGGCCGCATCGATGCTGCATCCACCGCGACGAGGGTGCGTGTGTGTACCGTGGATTTACCTCTCGAGATCCACGCGACCATTTTTAACCGCTGCACGGCAGTTCCATTACTCCATTAACCAAACATCGAGATCCAATTATGTTCGGAGCCGAGTGAGAGCGAGCGGGTGGCTAAGAGTGCTTACTTTCGCACGTTTTAACCATTAGAAGTGCCAACCGTCCAGAATCGTGTGCCACGTTCTCTTTCCTCTCCCCCCCCCCCCTCTCCTGTCAGTTGCTATAATCGGAGGGTGGATTATTTCCGTTCCACTTCAATTTTACGATATTTTTACGCTCCAAATTGTTCCGGATCGCAGCAGCAGGCGTACAACTGCGGATAAAAAAAAATGTCCGATGGCACGTGACGTTCATTCTATTTTTTACCATGCGAGTGGCTCTCGTGTGTTACGAGATAGATAGATGATCGTGTGTATTATTTTTCTTAATAAATAAAAAAAAATTTAAACACCCACTGGACTATTATTTTAGGACGCCTCTTCTCGAAGAGAATAATGTACGCGTGGACTGTTGCAACGTAGCGACATTTTTTTATATTTTTCACACGGTGGGACTTTTCTGTTGGGTTATTGGAATCCACGTACAAAGCCAGAGGCAGTGTATCCATGGAATTGAGTTTTCCTGTTATACGGGAGAATGGGACAGGCGGAAGAGGGCATATGTACGTGGTGGATATGTGCAGTTTCCGGGATACAAGGAACCTGTGTGTGTCCCCGATATTCTGATACCTATGCGAGCTCAGAGATGTCACCGATGGGTATGAAAAACTTCGGGAAATACCGACACGGGTGATCTCGTTATCGAATCGAAATTTTCATCGTTTTCTTATCGAGGATGACGCTGCGAGAGAACGCACGTAGCATACTTTATTGCGTTCAATAATAATAATAATAATAATAATAATAATAATAATAATAATAATAATAATAATAATAATAATAATAATAATAATAATAATAATAATAATAATAATAATAATAATAATAATAATAATAATAATAATAATAATAATAATAATAATAATAATAATAAGGGTGAGCGTGACCGAGTGGTCTCGGCGCGCGCTTCACACGCAGTAGGCCCGGGTTCGATTCCCGGCAAGCACCAAGAATTTTCTGTGGTGTTTTTATCTGCGAAAAAGTGGTTCGGAACCCACTATAATAGTAGGTCCAGAGGAAAGGACCAGCGCCTCGGTATGGGAAACCGAAAGACTGGGAAAAGGTGTCGCGGGTTCGATTCCCGAGACTGAAGGCCCGTAGGTGAAAGGAAAACGGACGGGGACATAGCTCCGGAGATAGGACGTACGAACTACGACTATATCCGTATGTCCGGGACTACTGACACCTGACGGGGCGCGACGAAGCTCCGGGCCCAAGAATCGAACCGGCGACCGCGGATAAGGAAGGAGGAGGAAGAAATTGAAGGAGCCCGTAACCCTTAGGGGATCGGTGTAACACACAATACCCAATAATAATAATAATAATAATAATAATAATAATAATAATAATAATAATAATAATAATGGAAACGCGTTGCGCCTGCGCTGAGTGTCAGTCTCATTGGTATATTAATTCTAATCCTATTGCTATTTTTATTCAAATACACTCGAGATGTCGATGAATTTTTTTTTTTTCGTCAACAAAAGTCCTTCATATTGCATGCCAGTGTTTCGAGTTGAAAAAAACTGATATCATCGAAACGGTTGGAGCCAACATAGTTGACGATTCATTGTGACGTCAACGATGCGGCGAAGATTTACATACCCGTCAGGAAATTCGGAACGGGTATTATTACGATACATACATATATATATATATATATATACATACATACATACATATATATAATCCAGTTCAGCTTCCGCGAATGGTTCTATCGAAGGTTTCGTCGACTGTCGACTACATGACTCGCGACTGGTTTTGGTCTCTCGGAATCATCGCCAATTTACACACACACACGCAGTGGCGAATTTAAGACTGAAAGCGCCCTAGGCCGACCAATTTATGGCGCCCCAAAAATTATTGGTGCGAAGCTTGAGCCACAGCGTCAACGCTGCAATCCTTGAAAATCAGAAAAAATTGAGAAGACTCTGACCAAACAAACTAGTTTGGCAAATCTGAAAAATGTTTATTCTATTTTGTTACCTGGAAATATTTATTTCCAAAGCTGTAACACTTATATATAAAATGATCCGTCGTTACCGTTGAATTATTTGAAAAATTTGCGACATGCTTTTGTTTTAGCAAATTTGTCTATACTTTCTTCACAATGAATGGTTTTTTAAATCTCTGCGTGAATTGTCAGAAGTGCTGAAGCGTTAAATCTATCCTGGTCCATTTCAACCCTTTTCAAAGTTGAATTGCCAAAGATCTCTACCTCGATAAGCGTACATGTATGGTAGAGTTTTCACTCTTCGTTCGCCTTATGTACGTCACAGTGTTTGGTGTTTTTGAATACAATGTGTAAACAAAAATAAAGTATGCTTCCAGGGAGGAGAGGGTTGAATGGCGAACTCGAGTAAATTGCTGCGATTTTTAAAACGACACGCACACGCACACGCACACGCACACGCACACGCACACGCATACGCTTAAATATACTCCCTGTAGGATGTAACGTATAACGCTCAACGTGAATACATCGGACGCTGTGATTCACAGCATCGAATCGGAATGATGTCACTGCCGATAGTCGGATAAACCTATAAACGTTCACGCACGTGATGTTTGTCCAAACATCGAAAAAAAATAGAATCTCCGACGTATTTATGCTTCTCGAAAATTCTCACCGGTATTAATTCTCGTCGAAGAGCTGACTCACGAGTATCTTACGAAGCGAGAATCCTGGAAATACTGTGCGCGCAGAGAACAGAAAAAAATGTTACGAAAAAAGATCACGTCTCGTGAGAGAAATTTAAGAAGCTGCATGTATAGTACGAGTCCGATCTTGGGACGATACAGAATGTGGCAAGCGAGTCAATCATGCGCATAAGTTGTCTACCCGTGTCCGTGAGATATGTTCCCGGTAATGAGTCAGTTTTCGATTGAGCGAACGCGGGGATAATCGAGAGGGGTGGAACGTATTACACGTAGCAAAGTCTCGCTCGCTCCTACGAATATGTATCTGTATAAATTTGTGTGCGAAACCTAAGTCAGTACTTGCATATACAGGGGTCGTAGACGAGTCTGTAGTGAATATCTGCAGGGTGGTAGAGACTACGGCTCCAAGTCGAGGAGGCAACGTAAAAGGGATGGACGACGACGACGCCGAGGGGTGAGCAGAATTCAAGCAACGTCGACGACGTGAGAGATTGGCTTTTCGTGAGCGTCGTCTATCCGATTCGCCGGCGCTTGTCCCCGAGCGCCCGGGGTGCCGAATCTAACTTGGGGTGGGTCGTAGACGCCGCTCGCGCTCGCTCGATGAATTAGGGAGGTGACAGAGACGGAGACATAAAGAGCGAGATACACGGAGGGGTTGCTGCCTTGTACAAAAGAATCTTTGGGAACCGTACTCAAGATTCGATCACAGGCTTTTGCTTTTTTTTTTCTGCGACCAACGTACGTCGGTCGCAGACTACATCCTCTCCCTTATTGTACACTTATTTTCTCATATAAATACGAACAGCAGTCTGCGACAAATTTGATCCGATAACCCGAGGAGTCGTGACGATCTGTGTACGAATTTTCAACGATTTTAGGGGAGTCGATTCGTATTTTTCTACACGAAGAAAAATTATGAGCCGGGAGATCTAACAGTTTCCCGATACAAGCCATTTATTTATTTATTTATTTATTTATCGTCGAAAATTAGTTTTCTCAAGTAAGTACTCAGTTCTAGAAACTCATAATTTTTCAGTGTATGAAATAAGCTCGTGAAATTATTTTGCGGTGGAATAAATTCAACTGACGTGCGATGTTTGTGATAATTTATTATATTCTAGTTTTTTTTCTTCCTTTCTCAGGGGCAAAAAGAAAAACTATACATCCGCTTCCATTTTCCTTTTTGCGCCATCTTGTTTCTGTATGCCGATCAAGATTGTATTTACGCAGCCGATAATAAATGCCATCTATTATTATTCACTATAATCCTGTTGTGAGAACCGATAAAACCCGTTTCGCTGAACACCATCAAATAGACAATTATTTTTCGATAGAAGCGTCAACGATTTATTCGCTACGAAGTGAATGAGGTATATTTTTTCACTTTCACCTCTATTTTTACTATTATAGATTTAACGCGTATAAGTGGATTAAGACTTGACGAGTTCGCAATTAAGACAAGGTACAACCTAAGTTCCGACAGTCGAAAATTTCTTAGCGCGAATGTCTATAAGATACGATTATTCCGTGCTCCCTCGTCCGGTTCCTACCCTTAATCCTCTGCTATCTGTCGTCGCCCAGTAGTCCCCTGAGGGCACACGCGCGTGACCTATTAATATTCCATATCGCTTCGGCCAGTAAAGTCTGGCGGGGGTGGTGAATGACAATACCAGACATAATCATTCGACCCACAGACGTACGCAGACATGCGTATAGATACACCCTTGTCGGTGTATCTGGCATCCGGGCAAAGACAGACGCGTGCACCGGTTAAACAGACAATTGCCCGGACCATATGCGAAGCGTGCGTGCATGCGTACTCATCGGTACATTTTTTTTTTTCATCTCACATGCCTCCATTGACCGGTATATCGGCAATTCGGTAGTTCGGTCACGTTCGATTTCTCATCGGTTCGTCATTGATTAATTGTTACAGAAGCGTGAGAGATCACCGGGCAAGAGAATGGACCGGCTGAGGAGAAGCTTTCGAGATAGTTTCAGAAGACGAAAAGATCCCCACGTACCGGAATCGAGCAAACCACACCAATGGCAGGCAGACGAGCGTGCCGTACGCTCGGCAACTTGTGCGTTTCAAGTGAAAGTAAGTTATACTCTTAAAATATGGAGTCTTGATCAATGAAGCAACGGTACTTAATAATGGTGTACTAACGTAATAATGTACTAAAATAATATAATCAATTTTTTTCTAGTACCTGGGCTGTGTGGAAGTTTTCGAATCGAGGGGAATGCAGGTCTGCGAGGAAGCTCTGAAAGTCCTAAGGGTGAGTCTGTGATACAGTCTCTCTTTTCACTGCGAAAGCTAAGAATAGAAGAGGCAGTGAGAAAAAACGTATTTAGCACTTTAGCGCATCGTTCGTGTTGCTCGAGAAAGAGAGTTAAAAAATTCCGACCTGGTCGTTTCGCATTACGGTTCTTTTGCAAAACGACTCCTGTCTGGTGTTGGGGCCTACCTCTCTATCCCCTACGTAGCCTCGACACGGTTTCTCAAATTGCCGATTATTTTTAGCATATAGAATCTCCCCGCTCTGCGTACTACGTCGGACGTAGCGTATCGGTAGAGAAAGTAATTGAAACGTGAAAAATCATCGGCAGATCGCTGTGAAGGTGCAGATTCGTAAATGGTAACGTAATGAACAAAAAAGTTGCAAAGCAATTTGCACATGGTTTCCTCATTTATTAAAATTTTGCGCTCAACTTTCTCTACGAGAAAGTTCATTGGTCCATTTTGAACAAATTCGAATTCGAAATTGTAATAAATGCGGAAGCCATGTGCAAATTACTTTGCAACTTTTGTCGTAACATAAAAAAATGTCTGCATCTCATAAAAATTTAACCTCTAACTCTACATTATTTTACTCGTTGAGCAACATTTGATGCATAAACTCGTGTCGGACATAAAATACAGATTTTTCGAAAAATTCAAAAAGTTCAAAATGTTACAAAATTTAAACTGTTAAATTCATTTTCTCCAAACTTAATACTAAACATGGTGCAGTGTTGGTCCATTCTCGCGACAAAATTAAGAGCGATACCTCCATGTTTACTCGAAACAGACCGTTTTTAGTCATTTTTCCAAAAAATGAAAATCCCATTTAACCTCTCCATTTGGTGAAAATTGAAATTGAATTTGGAATCATTAAAAAGGTCTTTGAACAAAATATTACATTTGTAAATAGTTTTATGACTTATGACATGACGTAGCTCAAAATTTGCTCAAGTTAGAGTTACCACCGAAAATTTTTAAAAAATTCAAACATCGCATAAATCTCGAACCGAACTTCAACCGTCATGAAAATTGCAAACTCGCAAATTTCAACTCGCTGTCTGAAGCCGTGACCGAGTTATAGCCACTTTAAACGATGCAAGTCCGTTGAATACATACATACATCCGGCCGCCAGCAAAAATCGAATTTCTCAACGTTTTAGACTGTTTTAAGTAAGGTAAACGGCTCAGTTTGTGACAGGGGTATCTCTAGCAGAGGCATAGTCGGCTCCCCTCATCATTTCATATGCAGAATGGGTACCGCGCGTTCGGGGTGTCACAAACTGCGACACTTTGTCCTCTTTGTTTATGCCTATGATTTTACACGCTTAAAGTGAGAGAAGCGTCATAAACTGGGCCTTTAACCTTATACGCTCACATTAATATCTCAATTTTTTTTTTTTAACGAAAACAGTTTTTCTATGAGGAAGCAGAAAAGAGAAAATTTTGTAGGAAAATCGGAGCACAATTGACATATTTTTTCTTTTTACAGAATTCAAGACGAAGACCCGTACGCGCAATACTTCACGTATCCGGCGATGGTTTACGAGTCGTCGAGGACGAGACGAAAGGCCTCATTGTCGATCAGACTATCGAGAAAGTCTCGTTTTGTGCACCCGACAGAAATCACGAAAAGGGTTTCAGTTACATATGCCGAGATGGCACCACCAGACGGTGGATGTGTCACGGCTTTCTCGCGCTGAAAGAGCCGGTGAGTACTGGGGTATGTTGCGGGTGGCGATAATACAGGAGAGGATTTGGGTCTCTGTATTATCACAGTCGAAAAATTTGCGTTTATTTAACAATTCGAAAAATTGGATATTTCGATAGCCCTTAATTCGATACTTCTTTAATAAAAAAAAAAAAAATGATTATATCGCCATTGCAGGGTGAGAGACTGAGTCACGCCGTTGGATGTGCATTCGCCGCGTGTCTCGAACGCAAACAGCGCAGGGACACCGAGTGCGGTGTCACGATGACATTCGACACGAAGACCTCATCGTTCACGAGAAGCGGCAGTTTCAGACAACCAAGCCTAACCGAACGGTTGCAAGACACGCGAGAGCGTGCTGTCGGTGAGTTTCCAATGCCTACGACATCTATGACGTTATTCCTGACGAACAAAGACGCTTGCGGAAATAGAACCGATTTCGGTAAACGGTACAATGTTTTGCGGTTCAAGGAACGGAAAATAACCATTAACGATTGTATTCTTGTAAGCGGAAAATTACACTTTGTAACTAAAATATGCAAGTTACGCTCTTGTGATTTTCATCCACCTTTTTTTTTCAGTAATTTTTTCTTATTGCCTTGTCAGAAAGAGAGTTTCGTGTCACTTATATCGTGTTGTTTATTTTCCACAGATGTACCGCCGGTAAAGCAGGTTTTCAATCCCTTTGCAATCGAGAGGCCACACGCGACTCCGTCGATGCTCGAACGTCAGGGTTCCTTCCGTGGTTTCAATCAGCTCAATCAAGCCTCGCCATTCAAGCGACAACTCAGCCTCCGAGTCAGCGATCTTCCGAGCAATCTTGAACGCACACGAAGCCTCAGCCTCGAGCCGACCGATCTCACGAGAATGCCACCAACTCATCCGCACACTATGCCCCTCAAACCTCCCGGTAAGACGGACTTTCCTCTAACGTTAGTTCGCCTACAATCTTCAATTAATCGTAACTAACATGGTATTAAAGAAAAAAATCAGATTGTTCAATAACCGTGTACTCTTCGTTCTTTTTTTTGTAACAGAGTTCGAAGGATATGACGAAGGTCATTGTTCCTTATATCGTTACGGTCTCATTACTGCCTGCCGTCCCAGTGTTTCCAGTTGTATTTTTATGTCGATCGAACAGTTAATAATTTTACTGATAGTGTAAAGAGTAAAAAACTAAAGATACACTCTCAGTTTTCCCTGCTAGTCCACCCTCCACTTAGATGTTCGTAAATTTGGCAAAGTTCGACACTGTACTGTCAATAATATTGTTCAGTCCTGGAAGTTTTGTGAAATTCCCATCGACGTAGTAACACTTTGACTATTTAGAATATGTTGACACACCCCTCGTGCAGCATGCATTCTTGTAGCATTCCAGCACATTTGAGTGGTGAAAAAAAAAATCCCTCTTGAACTATCGAGGTGAATAACACGATACTGATCTGGATGTTTTTTTTTCTGTCTACCTCCACTTTCGCAGTGAGCCCAATACCGGAAATATCCCCGAGCGGTCAGGACAGCGTGTCAGCGATGTGTCAGCAGCTATCGCGCGGTCTATCGCTGCTTTCCAAGAGCGACGATTACGGACCTTCGCCGTCATCGGTGGTGAAACAGCTCTTCACCAGCCGCACGAGTCCAACGGGTAAATTAATGGTCACGTTCAGATATTTATAAGATAATAAATGTAGGTCGTATCGGTTTGTTTTTTCCTTTTGTTACAACTTTGGATAGTTGTCGTTTTAGTTGTAAGAATTTATTTCGTCAAAGATACCATCGTAATATACCATCCTGCATAGTGATGTTATTTTTAAGGGCAGCATTTACTTGTATCTGCGACGATAATAATTGTTAAAATAATAATTTTTTTTTTCCAGTGACGACTAGCAATTCGATGGACGACATAAGACTGCAGAACGGTTCGTCGGTGAATAACAACATAAATAATAACAACAACAATGACGATTTGTCGATGAGCATAAACGTGAATCACGTTGAGATAAGCTGGCATGAAACGTCTGCAAATCAGAGGGTCACGACGACATTGAATCAAAGTTGCAATTTGAGTCCGGTCTTGGGCCGCACGAGCGATTCGGGGAACAGTACCTTAACGATGAGCGCACGAGGACCGGGTAATCGTGTGGGGACCTTCCGCACGCCACCGTCCGCGAGTCCGGCGTTCAGCAGCGCATCGACTTCATCCATGGGAAGTTCGGTTACACCGGCGGTCAACAGATCGCCGATACCGTTAAATTCTGGAACGCCGTTAGTGAGCTCGCCGAACGCCAGCGTGTCGTCGGTATCACCGACAATACCGAATGTCGTCGGCGAGGTGCGGCCCGTTTTCAGTCAAGCCGGCATGCAGAAGGTTGAAACGGTAAGAACCCAAAAATGCAAATATAGATTAATATTTTGTAACAGCTGACTATTCAATTAAAAAAATCAAGTAACGGTATTTTCTGAATGTTTGGTATTTCATTACGGTTGTTGGCGGTCCAAAGCTTATAGCTGCTTAAAATATTTATAAAAATGTATTGTTTTTAATATGAATAATTTTTATGAATTCTTATAATTATTTATGAAATGTTGCTGAAAAGATTTTTATAAAATTTCTGTAGGTGGAATCAGTTCGTTCATCGAGCGATTTGCCAAAGCCCGAGCAATGGTTGGGCAGCGTCACAGGCTCGGTAGCACCGCCAATACAGTCAGTAGCACCGATTCAGCAAGTATCACATCGTAGAGCACCGCCCCTGCACGCCCGAGCTCATTCGCTGGGCTCGGCCGCGTTGGGTTCGACGATTCGCGGAGGACCTTCCGATCCATTCGACGCCGAGTGGGCGGAAATAGCCGCGAGAAATCTTCGTCAGTCTAACAATACGACTAATCCATTCATCGTTCCGAACACAACGCAAGCTTTTCAAGTACAATTGTAGCGTCAGGAGTTTGCGAACAGTATCGCAAAGTTTTATCGTACGAACACATAGTGACGATTGCAGGCCTGTGAGCGTCTCGACGACACGACAGATCGAAAGTACTACACGTGAACAGTGCGCAACGATTTTCGTTCATTGAACAGGAAAAATTAGAGATTTTCAATAGCAATATCGTGCGCAATTGTAAAATTAGAATAATGAAAATTTGTATTTGGAAATCGTTAGTTTTTTTTTTTCTTTTGGTATTTAACTACTGTCGATGGCTTCGTCGAGGTCATTCTCGTTCGGTTCGGAGCGAAGGGATTCTGGAACGTCCTCCGTCGTGATAGGATTGATAGATATTATATATATGAATAAAAAAATCTATATATAAGACTCGACATGAACGTGCACTGTGGCATATTTAAAGCTAGTCTTACACGCACATGCGGCCCGTTTGAAGCCTGATAAATGAGATGCGACCTGACGAGCGAATGCGACCAAGAGTATCCGGCATGGATGTTGGAATTCGCATGCTGCGTTTGACTAACGCAATGTTACTTAAAAGAAAGAAAACAAAAATAATTATTCGACGGTATTGAAAGATAAAACCATTGTTAAACGTAAACTTTGTCGCAGGCCGTCGAAAGAGAAAAGCAATGATACCGTGAATATAATCGATAACGTTTGGCATTGGAGAACGAAAAAGCCTTCCGCGATAGTCCAAATAAATGACGGCACAGGTGTAATTACGTAACGACATTATCACTGTAGAAGTTAGGAGCCTCGAGCCAAGCACTATAGAGAAAAAAAATTGCAAGCGCACGTCGTTAGTCGGCGCGTCGAAGCCCGTCAGACAAATTTCCACGCACAAATGTCCAACCTGCACCGAGATGTTGACGAGAAAAAAAAACAGTTCATCAAATACGCGCGATAAACAGTACTTAGGCTTCCCGCGACGTTCCCCATCGGAACGTCGTCATTGTTATGTATTATATAGATATGTATATATATATATATAATTATATATAGAAATATATATAATTATATATACAAATATATATAATTATATATACATATTATATATAGAAATATATATTTCACTGATGAAAGCCCATTACGAACGCGAAGAAGTTACAGTGCGAAGCGATTGCGATAGTACGCCCAAGAGCTGACGGTATTCACACGCGAAGGATAAAAATGGTTTTGTCACACTCATCCGGTGTTTGACCTCGCATTATAATATCGGTGTCTTGCTCAATGTTATACGCGCAGGCCATACGTACACTCTGACTACCACAGCTGTATTATCTACCAAGGATATTCCCATGCCTGGTAGGATATTACGTGTAGGTGGACACGTGTCGACTACTTAAAAAAAAAAAAAAAAAAAAAAAAAAAAAACTTGAGATTCTATCATAAACAAGGTGGAAAGGCAGACAAGAGTATGTGTGACGTAAGAAAAATGCATTTAAGTTAAAGCAAATATTAACGAGAAATGTAAAACCGAGGATCTCAAGCAGGATAGTACTTTCGAGAAGCGAACAAAAAACACATCCAATTGTATTTACTTCGCTACCTTTCCATGTCCGCGTAATAAGGCGACGAAATGTATCTAACCGCGAAACAAATGTATGGACTCGTTTATTGTCAGCCAAGGGTCGCGATAAGTCACATAATCTACGACGCGATAGTGTTTACGCCCTAACGCGTTTTGTCGTTGAAAAAAATCGTTGTTACGATAATACTAATTTAAAAAATGGACTTAATCGCGGATTATCAGTATTGTGTCACGCGGCTTTCTATCTACTAGCGGAGCACTTTTGAATTACATTTCTGTTTTTTATTTTTATTTTTATTGTCACCGACGAGCCGATTGTAGAGTGAACGGTGAGATAGAAAATTCTTTCAATCCACATAGCATGAAAAAGTTAATGAAAAAATCGATGAAGAAGTAATTGAAAAATGATCCAGCGACACTGGACCCGTTTATTTGATTGTGAAAAGATAAACACATCGCGATTGATTCTTCTTATGTATGCATTGTACATAGATTAGATTAGATTATTTAATTATAAAATATTAGTTAACGAGATAAAAAGGAAATGAATTTGAGAGAAGGTAGTAATTAATTAAAATAAATGCGGTAAATAAATAATGAACATATAAACAAACGCAGTTAACCGAGCCACGGCATACGCGCAGGTAGTTCTCAAACGTCAGAAGGGGCAGACTACCGTGTGCTAAGTACTATAAACGATTCACACACAAAATAAAAAAAGAAGAAAAAAATTAAATTCTATATATATATATATATCATCAGGCCGTTCGTCTCAATAGATCGGACGTTTAACGTTCCTTTGAGTTTCATCGAGCACGTGAATGCACCTAGTATTAACATTCCTAAAAATAGTATTTCGTCGGAAGTGACTATCTTCGCGCGATTTCTTCGTTCTTACGTTTATTATTTTTATGTTGTTTTGTTGTTCGAACGATCCCGAGACTTCCGAGTGTTGCGCGAAGATATCAATGTCACCGTATAAAAAATTTCAGAATAGTAGCGTGTAGACTTTACCAATGTCTCGTGATGAAACGCAATACGAAACGCGACGCGATTAATTTTCGACCGGCTCAGTTCATTATCGTAGATTCCCATGATAATAGAAGTATGAAGAAAAGAGAATTATTGAAAAAAAAAATTGTGGAAGTGATGAATGCAAGAAGCGAGAGACAGGCTGAATACATTTAAAAAAATCCAGCATGAGCGAAACAAAACGCCCGAGGGTACTTGCGATGAGTGCGTAAATTGTACTTAGCCGAAACGTTGATTGATCGATGTACTTAAGCAGTAATTACGTAGAGCTCGTTATAACGATGAACAAGGAGATCGAGAACGCGGTTGTACCGAAGCGTTATTTCGATTTTTTCCAATAAAACGTTCTTCATTTTATATATATATAAATGTTGTATATGCATATGCAGCTGGTGGTGTGTAAATACAGAGATGAAGAAAGAAAAAAAAATAAGTAAAAGCGCAGAGCGTAGTTAATACGTTGTTATCACTCGTAAGCTTATTATTAAAATAACTCTCGTATCATTTACCATTCTTCTTTCATTTAGTTAATTTTTTTATTACATCTTCGCTTGGAATGGCCAATGGAGCTCACACTCCGGATCTCGTTTGTATTACGATAGAAAATTGAACGAAGTATGCCTTTCTTTGGTACTTAAAATAAATTCAACATGGTTTCCTCATGATTTTTGTATTTTTCTTTTTTTTATGTACGGACTCAGCAAAACACAGTGGAGGAAAAGTTATTTCGATGTGAAAAATTTGGTGTAAGAAGAAGATATCGCTGAAAAGGCACGTTTCGCGATTACATTGTAAATAATGTACGGTGCACGCGATAATCGATCTTATCGGATCGCTTTCTGCGTGCAAGACCGAACGCGGGTGTTGTACTATTCCGTCGGATGTCCTTGTTCGTTTTACAATGTATCAGCAACTGTAAAGATATGGTTTATTATAATCTCTGTTGTGATTAAGCGATGGGAGTCATTCAAACCTTTACTCAGCTTCCTGCTTCAATCTTTTCGATCCTTTTTCAAAAAAGTAATCTATACAAAACCAATTACGGTGTAAAAAAAAAGTTGAAAATTGAAATTTTCATATCGCTTTCTCATAATGTTTCTTTATTCGCGAAGCTTCCTCGATGGGGAAGCCAAAAATATAGAAAATGCTTTCTCATAGAAGAAAATTTGTGAATAAAAGAACATTATGAGAAATCGATATGAAAATTTGAAGTGTCAATTTTTATGACGAGGCGATATAAAAACGTCATCTTTAAACTTTTTCCAACGTGAACATCTTGTTTTCCTTTTATGCAAAAACAGCCCGTCGATTGAGGTTTAGCGCGAAAAAATACACTGACGTCGCGCGGACCTATGCTCGGCGCGAAAAAATACATTAAATTATGCGCACTTGAATTTCTTTTTGGCACTTTCAATTTTTACTAAAAAAATTCAAATGATAGCTCTTTATCTTGCTTTTTCAACGCCGTCATATCCATCATCTTGTGAATTACTTGCCGTAGGACATCTTTGAAAATTTACACGGTCAAAATGTCCCTTAAAAAATCGCTAAATTAAATTTTCGTTTCTCGTTATTTTGAGGCTATGCCTCATGTATCTTTCCTCGCTGATGACAATCTCCACATTATTTTACTCCTGTAACGACATTCGATACATAAACTCGTGTCGGACAAAAAATGTAACTTTTTCGAAAAATTTCAAAATGTCATAATCTCAGAATTTAAAAGATTAGATGAATTTTCGCAAAATGTAACACCAAACATTATACAGTATTAGTCCAGTCTCGTCTCAAATTTAATATCGACACCTTTATATTTACTCAAATTGAACGGTTTTTGGTAATTTTTCAAAAAACTCAATAAACTCAAAATCCTATACAATCTGACCACTTCGATTCATTTTGATCTAATTAACTATCCAAGGTATTTCATTGAAATAGTATATTTGTGTGTAGTTTTATCACGATAGCTCAAAATTTACGTAAGTTACAGCTATCACAGAGATTAAAAAAAAATTCAAAATCATGTATCATCTCGAACCGCTCCTTAATCTTCATGAAAATTGCACTGAACGAAGCGACGTGACCACTCTACTAGTGTACCACATTTTAACTCGCTGTCTCCACTAATTTCCGAGTTAGAAAAGAATAGAATATTTATTTATTTGTTTTAGGTACACACCTTTTACAAATTTGCTACTTTGCTTAGGCTTTAATACCATGAGACATTTATGTGCTTAGTATAACATACATACATACGAATAGGACAAAATAAAGAGGAACTCATACGCAAGACGTACCACTAGAATAGGCTTTACTCAATTCTCTAACGGAACTAAAGTGACCATCGGCAGACTTCGATAGACTAATGCACAATGTTCACAATTTTGACTTGCTCTAGACTCGCGTATAACCTTCATTTTAACGTCGTTTTTCCTGTAACCCTTGCAACCATCGTTGTATAGTCTTATTTATTTGATTTGTAGGTGCACGGGGATCACTAGAGTGCATCAAAACAGAGTTGTATAAAGATTAAAAGTTCGAACAAAGCGATCGGTCTCATTCCAGTATACCCGAAGTCTCGTCATAGTCATTGCAACTCGCAGATGCGTGTCTAGCCAACCGTAGTGCAACTGCGACTACGATGCAACTACGAATCCGTGGTTGCACCAGTTCCGCTAGGGTTCTAGAGAACAAACGAACGATCCTTGCACCTGGCGGCACCGAAGTAAAATATCTTCTTAATATCATCTGCCGAGAGAAACTCAAGACTTGCAGGGAACACGAAGTTCTCAAGGAAGTTATCTCTGTGGGGCTGAAATAACGGGCATTCAACGAGTAAAGGGTAGATTGATTCGGCCGCAAACAGCTCGCAGCAAAGACATTGCTCTTGCCCGCTAAAATTATACATGAACTTTTTGATCTTAAAACTAAAATTATGGTGACCCGCTAGCCTACATTGCGCAATTACTCTTGTTTACGTGCTAAGGGAACTCCTGCCTTGAAATAATTCTCACACCTCAACTCGTTCCGCGGCTTGAACTCTGTATGTTCGACTACACGTAGATAATAAAGCCTTTACCTCATCAGCTTGAAATAGTGAAATCGTGATAGTTCTAATCACCGTGGGAATATAAACTCTAAGTTGGGCCGGTGACATGGGCTCGAGAATATGCTGTCAGTTAATTTCAGGGAGAGCAATCTTAAGTTGAGAAAACTAATTATATTTAATTATATTATCCCAAGGTATCTAGAGTTACGACACGGCCAAAGCAAATACGTGGGAATCTGTGAGCCAGCATCACTAGAATTTTCACCAGATAGCCCTCTTTATTATCAGGGTTTCCAGTGGTGCCGCGCCTGTTTCCAGATGAATCTTATATCTCGGTGTAGCAGGAGGTAGACCCAAAAGCAACTTGAAGAAGGGCTGTTGGCTTATTTCATGTTACTCTCCATGGTTGAGGCCCCAGACGCCTGCACCATACAACAACGTGGATTCCACTATCGTCCGGAATAAATTTACCCATGCGTCCTAAATGCACATATTTGTGGCCATCATTGGCGTCCAAATGGCCACTTTTGCTTATATATAGAATATCCGGCACCATTTCCGAGTTATAACCGTTTTAAACAATGCAAATCTATCACACATAACGCCACACATACACACATACATACATCTGGGCGCCAGCTACAACGCATTTCTTGACGTTTTAGACTATTTTCAGTAGTTTGACATTACAATCTCGATTTTTTTTACGAAAACATAGCTTTCTATGTGAGGAAACAAAAAAAAACAGGAAAAAAATAATAGAATGAGGAGATTCTTTTTCTTTGCGTTATTGATATCTAAATTTTTTATTTCCGGAGTGATGAGAACCAGAAGTCTTTGGCCATCGCTCTTCAATTATTTCCTTAAACTGTCAACCGAAGAATCATCAAAATTTAAGTAACCCTTCAGCATTAAATCACGTTAAAAAAAAGAAAATGTTACAGTATTCTCCCAGCGTGCCGTCGCGCTGTAGCAAAAAGCCCCCGTGCAGTGGAATCCTTTGCTTAAAATGTCCGATGACAGGTGTCGGAAGATCTGGTGAGCCGGCAGCCGTTCGTTTTCAGCTCACGTACACCTGTAACAGGTAAAAGACACCCCCTTAAGCTATTTATAATTCAGTATAGCACGTATCCTTTTCAAATCGGGTATCTTCTCGCTGTGTATCTCTTCGTGTACCACTGAAGTCCATCAGTAATGTGTTACAGTAGTTGCAACAGCAGTGGACAGCCCCAGTAGCATTTCTCATTCAGGCACGAGAACTATGCAGTGAAACTTCGATTCTTCTCGAGGAATCTTCTCGTCCGAGACTGTGCCGGACTTCTCCGTCTCATGAACGTTGTAACGAGCTTTGTTCCATTGCTGTTGGAATTCTGCAGTCGAGCAGAAACGTAGACGTGTCAGAGATAGAGCTCGTAGAGAAATCTTCCGACGATTTTTTCACATAGTCCCGAATCACTAGTAATTGTATTGTCACAGCGCAACATACGCTCCGTGCTACTGTCCCGCAATACCGAAATGTCCCAAGACCGCTCTGCAACGGAAGAAGCCAATATGTTGCTGTCTAAAATGGGTCGACTGCTGCGGCAAGCCTGTTAACTAGAACAATGTACTTTTTATTTCTCTTCACTGAAGAAACCGGAAGAATCTCGCTTGCACGGAGCGCAAATAATACTTCCTGCTGCAAGTAGAGGACCAAACAGCGCAACTTATGTTCCGTTGCCAGAAGACGAAACGACGATTTAGTTCGAATTTGTAAACTTCGGCATATAAAAAAAAATTCTGTTTATCATGGAAACGAATAAAATAGTGGATGGTGTTACGAAAATAACTTTACCCGTAAATTTTATCATATAATTCGCAATCTTTTTATTATCATCCACTTCTCGAAATGATCTTCAATTTTTTTTCTTGACGAATCTATAAGCCGATCTGAACGTTGTCACGACCAGTTTCGGCTGCCAAAACGTCACGACGGTGTTCTAAAATTATTCCAGTGAATCGTAAAAATTATTTGTCATTAAATGGCTGACGGAGGTTGCCTCGACGATGGTCCTAAAAGGAGAAACAGTACTTTGCCACCTCCCTGTTGTCATTGCCGACCACCGCCTTTTCGTTGTCCCACAGACGGTTATCCGCCTGCGGAGCCTTGTCCCTCTGTGCCTCGTTGTCCACCACCGTGCTTGCCCCTGGTAATTTTATTTTCATCTCTTTTATTTCACTCTCAGCCGTAGTCTTTTTTTTTAAATGAATGATTCGATATTCTTATATTATTCTACAGATATGGAAAACTCCTCTGGAAACTCCTAAGCCAAAGCCCGCGATATGTATAGCGAGACCGTGTCCTCAACGGGTTGGTCCCGTGCCATTTCGATTTCCTCCAAAGACAAAAATTTCGCCACCCCCTTCGACGGTAAAATTTGCTATAGAATACGCCTGCGATGGAGCGACCTACTATCCCTGTTATTTACCAGGAATACCGAATCGTCAATCCGGAAAACATTGCTGAGAAGAACACATAGCTTTATGATACCAAAAAGTGACTGCATTATTTATTAAATGAATACACTTTTTTTTTTTATTAAGATGAACTAACTAAAATGCTTACCGCTTTCGAAATCTGTAATGTCGCTAAAACATTATTGTCCTCGTTTCGCCATAAATAATGCTTCAAAGCTCACACAAATCGTTTATTCATAAGTGAATATCAGCTGTAAGATAAATGAAACGACGTAGCGATGAAACATGTTCGTTCAACGTTCAAAACTGCTGGCTGGCTAAACGATATCATTTCACGAACAATGCGCGAGGTGAAACACTAATTAATATTCTCTCGTCGGTCGCTTTATAATTAATCGGTCTAATGAGGTCGACGAGTGACTAATTGGTATACGCTTTGTACTGGGTACCGTTTGGGGACCGCAGCAAGCGATTTAACATTGGCTCTGCGGTTTATCGTGCACAACTGTGATACCCACATTTTTTTTTCATTCAATCGAGTACTTGTTATTCTTTTTCATTTTGACCTCGAAGATGTCTACGTCACCGAAAATAATCCTACTTTCCCGACTTCATTAAAATAACCATATTCTTTGCGTGCAACACGCGCGGTAAATCGCTTATTATTGACCAACGATCATTATTAACCTGTTTCATTACTCCCTAGGGAGTGATAGGGCTCATTACTTCCTCTGGAAGCCCTATTCCTCGGATATTTTTTTTTGTTAAGATGACAGTCTTAGCAAAAAACATCCCAGAACTTGCCATTTGCATTTTTACATTTTCTACCAAGACATTTTTCAGTGTCCCCTTAAGACACTGAATTATTTATTTAAAATTTCAATTGTATTCAAAATAAATCTTAAAACATGATAAAGAATTTTGTTTGAATAATGCATTGGTAAAGAAGTGAAACATGAACGAGCAAAACCTTCAAAGATTTTTTTGTCCAAAACGAGAGTTTAGACACCACAAATTGGCAAAGACCATTTTTCCCAATGCTCAGTATCATTCCTTTTTTTCTTCTCCATTGCCACTCCGAGCTATGCTTTAGTTTTTATTTTTTTCCTTCCGATTTGCTCGCTGTCATGAGCGATAACTTTCATATCCTCGGCGTTTCATCGTCGTCGTTTTTTCTCTTTCCCTCTCTCTCTCTCTCACTCCCTCACGGTAAGTGCACACGCGATGCATGTTCAGGATCGTTTGAGTCGAAGAAGCACAGACGCACTGATACCTATTTTATTTTTCGTTCGCCCGCTCGAATCCACCGTCCGGACAATGTGCCGAGGCTGGAATTTACGTTCAATAAATAGTTCCGGTCATAAACGAAATTGTGCTATCGGCGAAACTCACTCAGCCTTGGCGGACGCGCGAGATCGTAAAATATTTTAATATCCATGTATGGGGGTAGATAGGCGCGTTGTACTCTTCACCTCCCTTTACGATTTTGCCTCCGTTCTTTCGTCGACGAGGATATATTTCATATCGTCCTCTTCCCCTCTAGAACCCGGGAGCTCAGGGAAGAGCATCGCTAGCGTGGGCACGAGGTACCTTTACATTTATAATATAGGTACATGCGAGAAAACGTTCCGTTCGCTCGCGACACTAAACAGAAGGTTTGTAACCTGCCGGAAACTTTTAGAGCCCGTTGTAAATCGATTACCTTTAAAAACTATTTCTCAATCGTTGAAGTGCAATATAACGCACCTGTTGCATTCGATTCTCGAAGACTGTTGGAATTTGTTTCTATTATTCGTATCTTCGGCGGGTAATCGTAATTTTCATGTCACTAAAGTTCGTAACGTTGCAGCAACGAAATGACCTCAACTGTCAATCGTACGAGCGGTATATAACCTCCGTATTTCTTTCAATTTTTATTTGAATGCCTGGACGTTCTTACGAGACCATTTTATCGCGATAATTTTTCTTCACAGCCTTGAAAATGGTCACAAGATTGAAGAGAATCTGTTGTGCGGACAACTTTCTACAGGCTTACAACGATGAAGTGAAAAATAGTTTGACCTTGAAAGGTCACGAAATGGACTCGTAAGAACGTTCAGGCATTCAAATAAAAATTGAAAGAAATACGGAGGTTATGTATAGCCCGTACGATTGACAGTTGAGGTCATTTCGTTGCTGCAACGTTGCGAGCTTTTGTGACATTAATTTTCTCACTTTCGAAACCACAGTTACGAAGCTGCACGAATATTTTTTATGATATATAAAAACAAAATCAGTGACTATTTTGTGTTGCTTATGCTGACCAATTATTTTCTATATGATACCAATACAATCTTGTAATTCAAGTTCCTTGCTAGCGTAAAAAAATAAGAGAATGAATATATTGTAACGAATATGTAGCAGACTATTCGTTAAAGCACACGATATTGTTAGGCTTGACAATAGACGGACGAATGTCCGTTCGTTCGTCTATTCGATCGTTACAAGATCGTCATGTCAGCGAGTCTTTTTCGGGACGTTAACACGAACAGACGTTTAACGTTTACGAACGGTCACAAAAGCATAACGCGAGCCAATAAATAGCATAATTAGCATTCATTTGATAATCGGTCGTCTCTTTATTTCCTCGAAACGCCACAATATATATTTGTCCATACGAAAAATAAAGATTATTATTGAGGTGTGTGATGCATACAAGATTGCTATTCTATCATGTTAAGATTATTGATCATATAAGATCATTGTCAAGAACAATTAATGTTCGGTTCTCCAGTTCTCGTCAAGTCCCCTTATAATATTGAACGAAGCTCTTTAAAAATTATCTCTTTTTCCTATCCAATCGTGCGTAGCAGAGAAAAATGTTCACCCTTGGTGAAAAGTTTTATCTCCCTCGATTGAACCTCGTTGTTGGATCTCGTATAAACTTATTTGATCCTCGTTTACCAAGTATGTAATACTCTGTGTAAGAAGACTCTACTTTTCGATTAAACGCTTTTTCATCGATTGTTATATCATCTGAGTAGAGCAATCTATATGTTTGATATTTTGAAATTAGGGGATGAATGTCGACGTAACGTCGGCAACGAGGAGGAAAGAAGGAGATAAGACAGCCACTAATGCTACTGAGCCAACCCTTCAGCAACAGCACGTACTCTCCTCGTTCACCCTTCAATTTTTCTCTCGCCCGCGAGCGTTTGCTTCAGCCTTGAGTCCTCTCTCTCGTTCTTTCGTCTAGTCGCGCAATATACTTCCAGCCTCCCACGTGGATAGACGGCTCTCTCGGGCGTCGCACGTAAAGTGTAACTCGTTGTCGAACGTCCGTTACCCTCGGCTAGATCGACAGGTGGGTAGACGTTCTAGATCCCTCTCTCCGGCTCTCTCTACCTCTAGCAACCCCATCGAATTTCGTCTGCCCGCTGATGCACTCGTTTCACAACCTGCTTCTAACTCCATCAACCTGCGCTCTATTCGTTCGGCCAGTCCTATCCGTTACACGACAGGTACTCCCGGCGGCTATATACGCCACGGGCTAAGCTGCCAAGTGGCCGTTGAAAAGCTCACACTACCAGGCACTAATGCAGTGTATTTTTATACGCTTTCCTTTTATCTCGCACTTTGCGTTGATTGATTCGGGTAAACGGGAATGTCTTCTCTTGTAACCGAGTGTTGCTAGATCCTGCAGATAAGCTCATCGAATAAATTCGAACTGAAACTTCCCTGTATGAGGCAAAAAAAAAAATTGTTTTGCTTTCTCGTAGAGGAAGTTTTGTTTTAAAGAAGAAAAGCGTGTGCGTGTGCGTGTGCGTGTGCGTGTGCGTGTGCGTGTGCGTGTGCGTGTGCGTGTGCGTGTGCGTGTGCGTGCGCGTGCGCGTGCGCGTGCGCGTGCGCGTGCGCGTGCGCGTGCGCGTGCGCGTGCGCGTGCGCGTGCGCGTGCGCGTGCGCGTGCGCGTGCGCGTGCGCGTGCGCGTGCGCGTGCGCGTGCGCGTGCGCGTGTGCGTGTGCGTGTGCGTGTGCGTGTGCGTGTGCGTGTGCGTGTGCGTGTGCGTGTGCGTGTGCGTGTGCGTGTGCGTGTGCGTGTGCGTGTGCGTGTGCGTGTGCGTGTGCGTGTGCGTGTGCGTGTGCGTGTGCGTGTGCGTGTGCGTGTGCGTGTGCGTGTGCGTGTGCGTGTGCGTGTGCGTGTGCGTGTGCGTGTGCGTGTGCGTGTGCGTGTGCGTGTGCGTGTGCGTGTGCGTGTGCGTGTGCTTAAAAATCTCCCTCGAACATTTTTGAAGGCCCTCTCATACACGAGGAGTTTCGAGGGGCAGAGCCCCCCAACCGAGCCCGTAAGGACTGAGCCGGGGCTTGTTCCTTATAATTTCAGGTTGACCCATTGGTCAGCGGTGCAGACCCATTGGTCAGCGGATTTTTCATTTTCGGAGTCGCGTCCTCAAGTATATGGACTATCGGTGACGCTCACGTTTACACCAATGTTTACTACTGTCGGGATTGGATTACTGATGTCATGCACCAAACATGGATCTAACTTGAGAGGAGGCCGAAAACTCGCTTTCTCGAACCCGCGCTCCCTATCGTGCCATTCGCATTAATCCAACAAATGTACTTTATGCAAAACGGCTTCATTAATAAAAATAATTCAGTGACACTCGCGATTCTCGATTCATCTGAATATCCTTAAGAGCATGTGAAACACTATGGAGTGCGAGAGAGATAGCATTCATGTCGCTCTCGGCGGAGCGAGAGAGACACTGAGAACGTGTTTCACATGCTCTTAAAATAAAAAACTGTTGAGCTTATCTAAACAGCCTTTATTTTTTATCTTGGTCTGCCCACGTCTCCGTGCCTCGGCAAACATTCAATCATAAAAGTTTCTATTAATGATGTTTAACTTTGATATCCGAACGTTTTCTGTCGTTGATGATGAAATAATATTATTACATCACCATAAATTCAATAATACCAGACGCTGAATGGAAGAATTATATATATATATATATATATATATATATATATGCGTTTACACATATATAGGGACCTCGGAGATCGACGTGTTGCAGTATCACCATAATGGCGGCTCTGAAAATTGCACTCACTCAGCTAGTCCTTTGCGCTCTGCTCGGAGTCATCGGTAAGTTCGATTCGATCGAAACAGACTCGATTCTATACGATCGGATCAAAAACTCGATTCGATCGAGCCCATTAACATTCTTCAGCTCGTAGTACATTTGAGTATTACAATAAATTATGTCTCGTAATCCAGGTATCAATGGAAAACCGCCCAGCGCAGTTTTAGACGGACATCGCGCGGATGACAATGAATTTCCGTATCAGGTTTCATTGAGTATTTTCGGTGAGCATACATGCGGTGGTTCCATAATCGATTCGCGGCACATCCTCACCGCTGCCCACTGCTTTGACAACGTTGATATCAATTATATGACGGTCACGGCGGGAACGAACTATGTCAACGTTGGTATGGGAGACGAGTATTATATAAAAAACGTAAAGATACATCCGGGATTCTCCAATTCGAAATCCAATCGAAAAAACGACATCGCCGTCATAACTGTGAGTACCAGATGATTTAGGATCGATGCGATTACCGTCGAGTCTCGAATCGAATTTTTTGTTTGGCATTTCAGCTAAGTACCGCAATCAAGTTAAATCGTCGTCACAGACCGGTAAAGCTCCCGACGAGTGACACACCTGTGGACACGCGGGTCACAGCCTGCGGATGGGGTGATACGACTTATCCGAACGGAAACACACCCAGCGGTCTCAGAAAAATATCGATGGTTGTAGTCCCGAACAGCAGATGCAGACCGGGCACAATATCATACATTCGCGAAACTCATATATGTGCCTATTCCAGCAAGGGTGCCGGTCTTTGCAAGGTAAATTATGCTCCTCGTACGGATCACAACATATCCGAATTTCTGTAGAACTTCACTAATTCAAACTGTATGATTTTCACAGGGTGACAGCGGTGGCCCACTACTGAATAACGGAACTCTGATTGGTATAGCTTCGTTCGTGGTTCCTTGTGGCAAGGGTTTTCCGGATGTCTTCACGAGGGTCCACAACTATGTCGACTGGATCAACGAGGTCACGGAGATGCACTGAAACGATTAAGGGCTTAAGATATTTTTTCATCAATTTCCTCTGCATCTCACCCATAACTATACAGTCAAATATACCATATATGATCAACATTTTTTGGGCATTACTACTTTTTGTTCGAATAAACCCCGTTTAAATTTCAGCTGTTCGCACGACAACTTTCTTTGGATTATGGAAGCAGATGTATTTTTTTCATATAATGCAAACTTATTTGCGATACGACTAATGATGGACTTTGCAATAAATCATCGTATTTACCTTCGTCAAAGTTAACGAGCTCAGCCCAAACTAAAGGTGTAACCTCGATAGCGGGCTTAACTCCGCGACGAACGTTTCTCGGTGATACGGTTATGTTTCGCCGGAACTTCAACCTAAGTTCGAACCTCCGCTTCACGGGGAATTAAAATCACTCTAATTTTTTAAAATAAACTCGCAATTCTCGAAGATACTGGAGTTGATTTAAACATTGTCAAATAAATCTAAATGCCACTGTCAAAAATCATGAGCGGGCTATTAAAAACATGGCATGGACCCCTGTCCCCTTAAAAAGGGCGAAATAAGACGAACACGAGAAAGAGTGATCACTGAAGTTTTGGGGACGTTTGCATTTAGGAAAAGTCTTTAGCGAACTTTAACTTCCCTACTTAATCCATAGCGGTTGAACCAAGTCAATTATCGACCTTCACTCGTGGGCCTCGAATCTATCTTACCATAAGCCCTGCATAGATTAGGAGGCATTCGAGTCACCAGAGAGCAGAGAAACCGACCACCGCTCGGACTGGCGAATCTCGAAACTTGCGCGGTAACGATAAGGCACAACTTTGTAAAATAGTAATGTTATGGAATAATAAAAAAAATATAATATTCTGTTACGAAAAATGTCGAAGGTGAAATATATACGTCGAAATCAATTCCCGGAAAATAAATTATACATAGATACAACAACACACACAAATAAAAATGAAAACCTGATATCGGCTATCATATTTTTTTAATGAAATTATTATATCCTCTTGCTGAACATATTGGTTTAGAAGTCACATAGCCGGCAAATAGAATATCCGATAATGTACGGCCCGATGCCACTAAGATACTTTCAACAGAAACCCATGTACGAATATCAGAATGGCACCGTTCTGGCCCAGTACTGGTGCCGGAGCTACCAGTACTGGCAGACGATCAAGGCCCGGTACAAATCCAATGCAGAATCAGTACCGGGCCGATATTGAAATGATCACACCGGCCCAGTGCTGGCTGTCGGCGTCGAGTCAGTACCGCGTGCCAATGTTCAGCCACTGTTGAAAAACGATAATAATAAACAGTAAAAATGAATGTTTTTATCGTCTGCCTGTTTGTTTAATGCATTTCTCTGATCGTGGTTTACTGTGTTGTTGTTATTTTACGCTTATACACTGGAAATCTCGGAATAAATTTTTCGATCGCTGATGGGATTCGAACCTGCGACCCTACGATTACTAGTCCTAGATCTTACCTACTTGGCTATGCTAATGTTGAAGAACAATGTTTCGAAACTTGTACATCAGTTGAGCAAACGCTTGCATATTGTCACACTAACTTCATACGATCGAAAAGTCATAAAATACATCAATATTTATTCTTCAGTCACTGAGTTCTATATAAAATTTATTTGTAATTTATCTTTTTCATACTTTGATATTATTGAGAAAGCGTTGGTTGAACTCTGGCAACCAGTACAGGCCCAGTACTACGATGGATATAAAATTTGATCTAAAAAAGGATTTTATCTAACACGGTCTATTAGCGATGGCCGGCTCTTGGTGAAGTTGTTCATCAGCACTGGGCCCTGGTCGTTGAACTAGACTCGGCAACAAGGGCTGTTCTAGCATTGGGCCGTATTGCCGGCTCGGCACTTTGTCCAGTACTGGCAATCAAGGTTGGCCCATTCTTGGTGAAGTTTCTCATCTGTACGGGGACAGAGCCGGCAATTGAGACTCAGCAACTGTAACTGGCCCAGTTCTAGGCCGCATTAGCAGCTCCGGGCTTGGCCCCGTACTGGCAAGCTGCATAGGCCCATTACTGACAATGTTATTTGCCAATGCTGTCCGAGAATTGGCAAACGAGACTTGGCAATCGGTTCTGTCCCAGTTCTGGGCCGTTTTTATGACTCTGGCACCGTACAGATATTCGCACATGGGAATTATCATATAAGAATACAATTTATCACAGAAAATTCGACACGCTATGATTTCCTTTACTCATTCTTGCACACACATACACATACCGTCGATCGGTCGTCGCTCAATTATTATACGCAAAATAGTCTTCAACAACATAATTTAATTAGTACTCAACTCAATAATTGTAAGGGCTTCCGCGATGGCTCTTTCGTCGTCTCCGGGGCTCGCAGAGTGTCCGTGAGGGAAGATTTAAAAATCTAACAGATCGGCTGGCCAAGCCCGATCACAGCGTCGGACACGAGGCTTATCTTGCTATTCCGTTGGTATTCACCCGTCACAATTGATACACAGCGTTCCGCTCGACGTTTCCGGAGAGAAAGAGGTCGAGTCCGGGACTCACTCGCATACGCGTGTGATATACATTAGTCCCCGAAATTCTCTTGGAAGTCTCTTGCCCTTGAAAATCGATACTCGCGATCGATTTGTGTGTCCCTCGATACTCGAGATTTGAATTTAAATAATTTTCTTACAACTTCTGAACAAATCTTTACCTTACCAGCACTATGATTTCGAGACGTGTTGGGAATCGATCCCCGCCCCCTTTATTCCTTTAGAACCAAAAGAAAAACCGAAAA
The DNA here is from genome assembly GCA_917499995.1 of Ichneumon xanthorius. Taxonomy (NCBI): domain Eukaryota; kingdom Metazoa; phylum Arthropoda; class Insecta; order Hymenoptera; family Ichneumonidae; genus Ichneumon; species Ichneumon xanthorius. The sequence goes on from CAKJTD010000007.1 coordinate 1,371,987, forward strand.
AAATATTAAATCAACTTGGTTCAATCATTACTACTCAAGAAAGTCGGCAATTAAAGAAACAACGAGTTAAGATAACATTCCTTTCTATCTTAGAATATTTTTTAATACATTAACGGATTGAATAATTAAATTAATTATCAAGTAAGGAAATCATTAGAGCAAAATGCATCATTATAACGAATGATTTCTGACAATCGAATTAACGACCCACGTGCCTTCAAATCACGCCGTAGTTTCAAACAGACCTGTCCTCAAAATTGGGAAGTGAATTACTATTTGAATCATCAACCAAGATTCTTTGAACTCATGAAAACCAAATATGCACAAATGGCCGGCGTTCAGTAGAGATCGCGAAGTTTGATTTCTTGCACGGGTTTTACCTTGTAAAAGATCAAGCTCACCGCGGTGAAGTGATGTCAAGATATTGCATGAATACGATTAGGAAGCGTTCGGCTATGACTGAAACGAACGCATAAAGAAAAGAGAGACTGAAAAAGAGAATCTCAAAACAACTCCCTGTCAGCCGCCGCGAAAGTTATTGCAATACTGCTGCTGCAAGGCGGGTTCAATGCGGTGAAATGGACCACGCTGGGCGATACTTCGAGAATGAATTAAATTACCGAAGATAGCCAACCGTAGCACAGGCAAACGAGGCAATAGCTTGTCACCAAGCTTTGCTGTTTGCTTGCCAGCAATATTGCAACCATAGTTTCTAGCACGAGATTGCAGCATATTGGTAGCAAAAATCCAACAATGGTTGCTACAATGTGATTTATTATTCTTAACAGTTGTGAAAGAGATGAAAATTCCTCCCCAAAATTCCTCCTCCTTATTTTTTCAAGTGATAAATGAGTTCGATAATCGGTTGATAATGAATTACCTTACATGATAATGAGTTAAGAGTTTGTTTGCCCAAGCGTAATGTTTACTTGATAATGAATAATGCAACAATTATTGTATTACTTATAATACTCCACAATTAATTTATTTGAAATAAAAGTGAATTCAGTGGTCTACGAACGATGTAAATTATAACTCGATGACGAGTGTAGGTCTGTGGCTCGACTCGCCGAAATTACACCTCTATAACCATAAAAAAGCATGCGCGTTTTTGGATTTTTAATTTGTTCGAAAATTGTGTCAAATGGTGGGTTCGTTTAGTGGCGATATATCATTCTAAAATATGATACACAAATGGACTAGCACCAACGATCCTTGGAATTGAATTTTTGCAAGAAACGATGGAAACATTAAAATTTTATAAGAAATCGAATTCATTAAAATTTTATAAGAAATCGAATTCTTTAAAATTTCACAGAAAATAACCATGACAATATGCTCCTAAGAATTTTCGGCATTGAATGCTGGCAAAAACATGCTGCAATGTTTGCTGGCAAAAACATACTGCAATTTTTTGCTGGCCAAATCATGCTTCAAACGCACATGCTGCAATTTTGCCGCCATCCCGTGCGGACATATGCTGCTTATTTGCTGGCGGTTTGTTAGCAAAATGCTTTCCGGGACAAAGCCTCTAGTTTAACCACTTCACAAACAGGTTCAGCGTAATCACTTTGTTAATTAAACCACAACGACCTGTTGCAGGGTGCGAGCATTAATTGGTTAATATTATACACTACCCTGGTGAAAATATTTCTCTGACCATTTTTCTGAAAAACTATAAACGGACCGTTTCAGTGATTTTCATCGATTTTCCGAGATTTTTCTCTGATTTTCTCTGCTATATATTAAACATCTCTGTCACTTTCTCCGCACAACCTCCACCAGTCACAATATATCAGAGAAATTCAAAGTATTTTCCGAAAAATTCTGGATACCTCTGACTTTTTCTGATAAAGTACGTCAAGAGAAAATACGAGTTATCTCTAAGATTTACTCATTCTGTTACTCGAACGAACAGCAGACTTATTCACAGAAAATGTAATTTATTTTCTGAAAAACTCGGATTTTCTCGGATAATGTGTGTTTTGAGAATTTCAAACAATTTACGAGTTTTCGCTAAGATCTACTCATTCTATTACCCGAAAGAACAATAGACTTTTTCAGAGAAAATACAATTTATTTTCTAAAAAACTGCGATTTTCTCGGGTAATGTATGTTTAAAGAATTTCAGAGAACTTACGAGTTGTTTCTAAGATCTACTCATTCGGTTGTTCGAACGTACACTATACTTTTTCAGAGAAAATACGATTTATTTTCTGAAAAACTCTGCTTTTTTCAGATAAGGTGGGTTTAAAGAATTTCAAAGAACTTACGAGTTCACTCTAAGATCTGTTCTTTCTGGGATTCATATGAACAGTGAACAGTAAACAATAATTTATGTAGACTTTATATGAGAAATTGAGCGACAATGTAACTTTTTCAGAAAATAGTTTCTGAATATAGAAGGGAAACACTCTTAGAATATCAACAAAGTTCATAGTTTATCAGAGAAGTTGGCAGGGAAAATCAGAGATTTTCAGAACAATTAGAAATACATAGATTAAAAAAATATTTGACTTTCTCTGAAAAGTACGAAAAATTAGAGAAATTGAAAGGACTTTACAGAGAAATTGCAGAGAAATTTTCCGAGTCTTTCAGATATATTTTCAGAGATATTAAGAGAAATATTTTCACCAGGGTAATTATAGAATAATTTTGACTTAAGAAGATGAAATGTCGTTAGGGGTTCTCCATATAACACCGCGCCGCGACTAAGAATCTTAAAGCATTAAGTACGCTCAGAGAAACCCTGTGTCATAAGCCGTTTCCGTGTAATCACCCATAGGGAAACTCTCGCCGTTGATCATGATTCGCCGATGCAGAAGCATTACTATTATTATATTATACTACGGGCCCCACACTTCGAAATTGTACCCACATTTTTATAAGAATCGTGAAAGGGCCAAGTTCATAAGAGGCGGCGTTCCTGAGCGAGAGTAGGCAGAAGAAAAAAGGCAGAATGGAACAGTGAGTCAGAGACGTAGATCGGTAGACGGATCAGATGAAGGATAGAATCAGATACGTTAGAGTCAATAATTGCTAGTACGATACACTTACAGAATATTCGGGGACAAAAACATTTAGGGATTTATCCTTAAAGAAAAACGAAACATTTAGTCACATTAAAATCAGTTTTGTCAACAAATTCTCCATCGGTGTAAACTTTTCATTTCTAATAAATCATATTTGGACCAACAGCAAGCACTTCACCATAGGTACATTTTCTTTACTCTCAAATGTATACTAAAGTAAAATTTGTCCCGATATTTCGATCATTACACAGAGCAATTCTACTCCCCAAATTCCTAAATTTATTTCCGACAGCTTGTCGATTATCCGGTGTAACCATCCGCCGACCATTAAATTCTGGGAGAAAATACTAATAATTTCTTCAAACCTCCCTACCTAACCGAAACTCAACGTAATTTAGAAGTTTTGGAAGCAGCAGTAACATCTATCTCGCAAAATCTGTCACAAATCGGTTTAACACTTGCTCTCGAGAAAACACTGCTACTTCGCTTTAGTAAAAAAGGTTCCAACCCTGATGACACGAAAATCAATGTCGGAACTCACGTGATCACCTTAAAACCTGTAGCTAAGTTTCTAGGAATCTACTTTGACCAAAAAATGAATTTTAAATACCATATTAACACGATACAAGAAAGATGCCTAAAATCGATGAATATTATAAAGTTTTTGAGACGCACCTGGTGGGGTTCAGACCCTGAAACACTAATAGTACTGTATAAAAGCTTCGTAAGGTCTATTATGGATTACGGTCTATTCATTTTTTATCCTAAAACAAAGCAGCTTACGTCTAAACTTGAATCGATTCAATATGCGGCAATTAGGCTAGCTTTGGGGTACAGACGATCTACCCCGACCAACATATTGCTAGGAGAATCGAAACTTACTCTTGTCAAGGATAGAGCAAAATACTTGTGTCAGTCATACCTAGCTAAGGTGATAAGTAATGAGTCAGCCCAATTCTCACGAACTGTTACCAGACTATGTGGTAACCAAAACTTCACAGCGCGTAAGAGAGACCGACTGATAACAAATACAGCGAGGGATATGATTTCGATAAAAACAAATATGTACATGAGCGACCAGCATAATGCTTACGGCCGTGATTATACAGCCTCTTCTCTCGCGATTAATTTTAATAAACAACTAGGACTTAAGTTACAGACCACTACGAATGCGAATAGAATATTTGAATTAGAAACAAATGACATCTATCCAAACTCACTCCATATATATACGGATGGCAGTAAGCAGACAAGCACTGACCATGTTGGATCAGCTTGTTATTGTCCTGAGCTTGATTACAGAAAATCGATTCAACTGAACCAAAACACCTCGATTTACACGGCAGAATGTATTGCCCTTACGTTAGCTCTTGATCTCGTTTCTCAATATCAGAATTGCAGCTTCCTTATCCTCTCCGACTCTCTCAGCGCGCTTCTAAGCCTGCAATCAACTAAATTAAATAACAAGACCAACCCTTACATTCTCGATGTCAAAGAAAAATACTTAGAATATTCAAACCCGAACGCACACAACATCACCACATCTTTGTGTTGGATACCGGCGCACATGGGAATCGTGGGAAATGAGGAAGCTGACAGACTCGCGAAAAACGCCTCAGTATTCGATGCCGCCATGTATCGTGTCCCTTACACAGATTTTAAGTGTAAGTTCAAAAAAGAAGAGAAACTAAACACCATCTCAGAAATAAGAAAACAATCAAATGTAAAAGGGACGCGATATTTTGAAAACTTCTATTCGGAGACATCCCGTCCGTGGTACAAAGGCACGAAATTCCCCCGCGAAGCTATTACCTGGGTAAACCGAGTAAGAGCAAATCATTACCACCTTAATGCATCCCTTGCACGAATTGGGATAGTCTCTGATCCAAGTTGCTCTTGTGGAGCCAATAGTCAAGATATTGACCATGTACTATGGCAATGCCCAAATTTCGATCAACAAAGGACGCAAATGACTGAGGAATTATAAACACGTAAATACCAATCACCATATACTACTACTCAGTTCATAACGGCAACCGATCTCACGGCCGTCAGTATTATTCATAAATTTCTCGTTAGATGCAGGTTAAAAATTTAAGAATGTACATATAAAACAAAGAATGTAAATAAGTGTAAACGACAGTGCAAATAAGCTCACAATAGAGTTTCTGCACTTTAAGCAATAATAAAAAAAAAAAAAAAAAAAACCTCCCTACCGATTTTTCTGTGATTAACGCCAGAAATTCTCTCCGCCTTAAATTCATCGTTCCCTCGAAAGCAAACTTTCCCTGCCCCATCCTACTAAGGATGGGCAGTCTAATCCTCACGCAAAGTTACTAAACTTTTCGCGACGATTAGACTAGAAACGGGGCTATCACCCGCGAGAATTTGGATTTTGATAGTTTCTGATGTCCGATTCTTGCATAGGTCCTTCTCTCCGTTTGGACGTAACAATACTTTGTATATATAAGGAAACTTATTTATTTAACTTATTTTTCACGCACTTTCGCCACCTGGGCGCACCGATCGTGGAGAAATTGCAGCTTATCCTCACCGAAAAGGACTAGTAGTGGCCTATATTGACTACTAGATAGTGACTACTAGAGGTTCAGTAATTACTACTGGCATTGCAGTAGTTACTACGCATGTAGTTACTACTTCCTATTAGTTACTCCTCAACAGTCAGTAGTTATTACTGAGAACTAAGTAGTTCTATTCCAGGCTTCGGTGATTAATTTTTTCAGAGCGATTTTGTTCGATACAGAACCGCTCTGAAAAACCGTGACTTGGAAGAGGGGTTAGCACGAAGCTCGGTACTGCCCATTCCTAGACATTTAGACGACAAATGCGCTGGACACCTTCTATCGCACTGTCCGTTTCAAATGGTCAGAATCATGGCGCAGATCAGGCTGTCAAACATCTGTGTGTGTAGGCTGATATGTAATAACACCTCTATCAAGCTTACTCCAGATGACTTATGTAAAGTCTGCGACTGTCAGGCAAACGAGACCATTTCGCATTTATTGTTCGAAAGTCCATCGTATGGCATTTTTAGTTTCTACCTCGGGCGTATCAGTACACCAGATTTATTGTATGCGGCGATACTGGTAAATTTCAAGCTGCCTGCTATCGAGGGTTGTGTTACTTTGTATCAGACTGCCTCAACCTGCGCGCCTTTTTATTAAATGACTGACCACTGATTGTACTTTTTACTTTTACGTGGAATACCGCATAACTTGTATTTATTTGTCTTTGTATATAACTATTGATCAGTAGTAATGACTGAAGATTTCTACACGCAAGTTTGGTCCGCCTGACGATTTTGACAAAACATTCAAATAGGTAATGAATCAGAAATGCAACGACGCGGGAGTTCGACAAGTCACTGTTCCAATCATGTGATCTGAGGATGTGGCGACGCAGTCGAAAACCTTATCTGCACCTAATACATATTTACCCAAATATTAGCAGGAAACTGCGTTACTTATCGAGACGTGCCTCGTAGGAGATTCTATACGGGCTTTATTTATTTTTAAATTGAATTATTCAGTTAAAAATTCAATCCGTGGCTGAAAATCGTAAGCAGTAAAATACTAATAAAAATCTCCAACCATGATCATGGGTACTTGGTGATAATTTTTCTTCGAAAGAGCCGTAACGATGATTATATTTGGGCGAATGAATTAAATGACTTGCATTGTTTTATTCGGAGATATGTCAATATATCAAGAGACGCGGTAGCGTCTCGACGCCAAGTACTTAAAAAAAGATTTTTTTTTTTAAGCGAGTTGACGAGACGCTACCAAGTATCAAGAGACGCGGTAGCGTCTCGACGCCAAGTACTTAATAAAAGATTTTTTTTTAAAGCGAGTTGACGAGACGCTACCAAGTATATATACTCCAAAATGCCGGAAGTGGATTCTTGCTTTTCGATTTTCTCGGAAACGAAGCAGCAGATCGAAATTCGGACGACACTTTTTATATATTGTGGTGCGGACACCCAACGGCCGCGAACCTTTAACCCTTTCCTCGTGATTTATTTATCGGGGCGCCAGGCGCGTCAGGACGCGCCGAGGAAAAGGACGGATAGAGTGCCCGGCTCGCTGCAGTCTAACCCGAGGGCAGAGCGGGCTGGTTAGGGGCAATCGAATTTCACAAGGAAAAAAACGTAAACTAAATGAAATTAATATTTATTATTTAGGAGAAAACAAATAAGCGATTCGACCGGGAGGAAACCGGGCAAGCCCGGAAGAAAACCTCCCATCAAGCAAATAATTCGGCAGTGACCGACACACTCGTCGACACTCGCTCCGTACAATCCAGATAATTATTCGCGTAATTCGCTCCCGCTCTCGACAAACCGAGAGTCCGCCCAACGCTCTTTGCACACACACACACAATATACCGCGGCGCGAGACGGTCCTCGGTACGGCCGGCTCGAGACGATCCAAAAACAAAACTCAAAATTCCCCGGAATAAACCAAAATTTCTCATTCGTACAAGAAACGCCGGTGGACCGCTCGCGAATCCCGTTAACCCGAAGGCAATCCCCGTGGGCACGATCCCGAGGTGCTAACGCGAAATTAATTTCCAAACAAAAATACTCTTAATGCAACGGCGCGTACAAGATACGGTAATGTCTCGATCTCGACGGGTATCGGAGAGGCCGACCCGCTATTCCACACGTGGCCTCGGAGACCCGCTTCCCTTCGGAAAATCCGATCCCCGCGCACGCCGACGTGAACTAATCAACTCGTTTTCAAACGGCCAAAGATACGATATAACACAAAAGAAAATAATGAACGGTCCCTGGGACGGACAAGATCACCCGTAAAATACCGCGGTAAGAAGACTCGGCCTCGGAAACCAATAGCTGTTGGATTCGGCGTCGATTCTCTTTGTCCCTCGGAACTTGGCGTTGGCTGCTGATAATTCGACGGCTCGTCCGTACGTCGTAACACCTCAGCGAGGATTGCCCAGAGCTGTCGAACGCTCTCGCTCTCATTAGGCCCTACCCCCCACCCGGCCTAATCGCTACCGCTTCCGCGTCTTCGGTAATCCCCGGAATCGATCGTCGATTTTCGGCGCTCGCGCGCACGCCGGAACGCTGCTGACCGCCGTACGAGCGCAAATCCGTTCGATACGCCGGCGGCAAATTCGGTGGATAATTCGCGCCGCCGGACTGAAGATGCATCCTTGGACGATCGGTGAGATTATTTGCCGGACGCCCGATGGAATCCCTTCCCGTGGTGCAGCGGTTGGTCCCGACAATTTCCTCGGGCCTTGCTCGGCAATCCGGGAGGATGTTTTGCCCCGGATTCGAGATCTCCCGCGACTCAGACAGTCGGGCGGGGGAAATCCGGTGGACGACGACGAACCTCGGCACAGATGTCCGCAGCGGCCGTAGGCCGCTCGCCTCTCGCTCCAACTCGATACTCCCGGTCGCTTTCGGTATCGCTGCCGCCGTAGCTCCTCGGTGCAGGTTCCCTCGACCGCCCAGGGTTACATACAAATAAATAAATATTTTGGCCATAAATAAAAATTCTCATCCCTAACAATCGGACCAGCGGAGCCACCTCCCGAGCTGCGACGTACGACGGACGGCCATTGATTACTTGTCCTCCCGAGGAATGAGCGCCTGACTGACTTAAGTAACGGGCAATTTTTGCCACGTTACAATATATATAGGACACAAGCTTTTCAACGCGCCCTGTTCCGATTATAACTTTGCGGTAGATGCCGAGATATGGGCATCGGGTACCTCTCGAGGTCCGAAAATATTATAAAAGTGTCCTGTGATGTGATGTGATGTGAGTCCTCGCGTCTATTGCGCATGGGCCTCGCGTTTACTGCGCATGCGTTCGCCATATCAGCTGGCTCGTCTTTCGACTGCTGTGCTGCATTCACGATTCTATCGCGCCGCTGAAGTAGTCGGATATTGCTTGACAGGAAACTTTTTGTTGAAAAATTGTTTTTCTGTAAGCGATTAAAACAGTGATTCGTGTAATTAAGTGAAAAGCCGTGATTCGTGTACATAAGCGATTAAGCAGTGATTCGTGTAATTAAGCGATTAAGCAGTGATTATTTGTGTAACATAAAACGCGGTAGCATCTCGACGTTTATTATTATGTAGATACAGGAGTAATTCGTGTAAACAAAAATAAAATGTCTTAAACATACCTAATATTTTCTTTTTATTAATAATTGTTAATTATTTTTATATTTTTTAAATTCTGTGTTGAACGTGTAAAGTTAATTTTTCCTCGATCTTTTTATGACTAACCTATCTTTCAAGTGTCGTTTTATTTTTGCTTTTGAAATATATAATAAAATGTTACAGAAATATATTTGTCAGGAAGATGGTTCAACTTTTTTTAAATGGAATCTATGGTCCGTCAGAAAAATTTGCACTTATTTACATATAACCAAACCGAGGAATAAATCTTTTCCTGACAGAGCTGGCATTCTATTTGAGACATTTTGCCCTGTCGATGCATGATTAAAAGCTCACAGTGAAAATTTATAATTTATTATATATATCATTTTTACATATAGTGGTGAAAGGCATCGCCAGCTCCACATACAGATGCCATCGATGCTCTAGAACTTCAGAGGCACTGCGTCATCACCAAAAGATGTCTTTATCCATCATGCAAGAGAGATAAGTTTTTTTTCAGCTACGCATGATGAAAACCACCTCCTGGTCCTAACGCAGTTGTCTTCGAAGAACCAGAGCATCAAGAGCAGGTACTCAAGATGTCGAAGGTGCCTTTCGGCAGCATAAAATGTTACACGAATATATTTTACAGGATGATGATTCTGTTTATTTACTGTATTTTCGTTACTACAACGGACCGCACAAATATTCAAACGGGGACGATGTTGTTGAAACCTGCGAGGTTTGCCTCGACGTAATATCTATATTTGTAATTCCAATTTTTAACGTATCCGAAATTCGATGATTCGATCACATCTACGTCAGTTTAAATGCAGTTGCCAAGCAAACGTTTATATGGGCGATACTCGCCATATAGATTAAGTCACTGTGGTATGGCCACGCCAGTGATATGATCACTGTTATATCTCTTCGTAGTCTGCTGCCTAGAAGACACTTTATTTTTAAATACATAGCCTCTTGCCACGAGTCCCTACACCATAAAGTTGGACACGCTTACGCTGAACTATATATCTGTCGGCACTTCTATCGCCGACTCGTGTAAACAGAGGTCAACTGTCGCATCTACGCGAGAGTACTATTTTCTCTACTATAGACCAAAACTCAGTGCTAATTACAAGTTGGTCCCTTTTGGTGCTGCAGTGATCCCCGCAAACTGCAGTATGCACACTTTGACTCCCTCGAAGCTAGTTTTCTAAGAAAAATAATATAAAAATTTCTCCATATGCAGCATAGTAGCGATCTAGTATAAAAGGCGTACGCACTACGCTCAATTCAGTTTTTCCTATCGACACTACCGATCTGCTACATAATCTACAAAACTCCTAAGAGCGAGCAAAGCTTTGTACGACGAAACTCTGTTCAATAGCCCTGTGAGGCTAAGTCTTCAGAAATCGACATAGTCTGGTCGATCGTAGTACGAGAACCTGCACAGCACCTGGCAAGGACAAAAAATACCCGGGAAAAAATGATCCTATCTGATCATATATGCCCATATCTGTATCTGATATGGATCTAATCTGATTATATATGTCCTGTGACGTGACATTTGGCGTCTCGTCACTACGCACGGTTTTGGTCGAGCAGTGGGCCGGATTTACGGCCCTGGGGACGCCGCTCGTCGAGCCGGCTCGATCGTCGACTCGCCGAGGGATTTTATTTTTCTTTATTTTATTAATTTTTCTTTAATTGTATTTTATTCGCAAAATCTGCGACCTGTTGTTTTTTTTTGTGTGTCTAAGTGTTTTTCCTTAGGCCATACCAGAGTCGCATGACTCTCCGATTTAACCGTCGGACCGTTTTGCCCCGGCCGTGTTCCCTATGGAGATTGGCCTAAGAGGGCCGGAGAGTTTTCGTTCGACGAGCAGGCGGAAGCCGAAAATCCGCTTCCGCGGGCTAGGGGGCCGGAGGGACGCGGGTAGTGACCAAGATAGCGTGTTTCCCGTCCCTCCCGACTACACGGCCTGGAGCCGTCCCTGCCCCGTCGAATTCACGGACGCCGCGGACCGCTCATCACGGCACCTCCGCTTGAGTGGATTACGAGGGAAGAATGCACGTCGAGGTGCAGTTATTTGGCGTACCGAGTGGGCCCACCGCGGAGGAAGAGGGACGCCTCATTTCGCGAGGGAGGCCTCCCCTCGCGTTCATTTTGCCCCACCGGATCCTGGGAGGAAGGAGTCCGTGGATATCGACACTCATCGCTGCGAGCGGAAGATTCTCGCGGGTAGCGGGGAGCGGCCGGAGGCAGAACCGGTTTCTTCCGGCGTCTTAGCCGTTTAGCGTAGGCTAGATTCGGGAGTCGCGAGAGAGGGGGAAGCGCTAGCGTGGTCAGACCCGGGAGAGCCGTTAATTTATTCAGCAGTCGGTGATCGAGTGCGGTGACGAGTGGCAGTTTGGCGATTCTTTTGGGATTAACCTCCCGGGCTGTACATACGCCGGTAAGCCTTCGTCTCTCTCTCTGTACTCTGTGCTCGCCGGAGGCGCTAAGCTAGGACCCAACTACTTTCTTTTCGAATCGTTTTGTTGTCTTATTGGTTTTTTTTAATCTCTGTAGCTTCTAGAAAATTTCTCGCTTTTGTCGTCTCGGGGCGACGTGTTGGGTCCGGCGAAGCGTGTCCGGCGAGGTTCTTACGCGCTGGTCTTTTTCCTTTCTTTTCTCCGCTTTTTCCGATATATTTGTGTTTCTCTCGGCTATCTTTTTTTTTTCGGCTATTATTTCCCTTATCTTTCGGCTTTATCTATTGTATTTTGTTAGCGTTGCGTATCTTTCGGCTATATTATATCCTGGGCTCTATATCGCGTACCGCAATTCTTAATGAATTGGCTATATTTCGCGACTTTATTTCGACCATCGGCGATATCTCGTGAGCTTTATTCGAATATCGGCTATATTTCGCGACTTTATTTCGACCATCGGCGATATCTCGCGAGCTTTATTCGAATATCGGCTATATTTCGCGAATTTTCTTAAGAACACTAGCGAGGGGACTTTCGTCACCTTCGCCTATTGCGATCGGCTAAATCTCGCACATTTTACTATATCGAGTTTCAGGCGATTTCGCCGGTTACATGGGCTACATTTCATCCGGCGAGACAAAGGGGCGGCTAGCGCGTCGTCTAGCGTTCGTTAGGCCGTTCGGCCGCGTGTTGGCTATCTCGCGCGTAAAGGTCGCGGGCGCGCCGTGTTTACATCGGGCGGCCCGTGCCGAGAACCTTCTCGACTACCTCGGCTATCTGGCGTACTAGCTGTGCTATAGCGAGCGTTTTGTCTTTGTATTTTTCTTTTCTCTCGCGTCCCGCGTAACGGTGAATCGGCTATATAAAGGATAGAATTGATCTGGCAATCGCAACACTGTTTCATGACTTTATCTTTCTCGAATATTTTTGAGTTTATTATTTGTCGTAGTAAATGCCGCATTTTTCGTCTCGGTTACCTGTAATTTCGGCAATGTAATTTTCGGCTACATTCAATTTTGAGAATAGTTTATCTTTTTCGGCTACATTTAATTTTGGCAATAATTTATCTTTCCGGCTACATTTAATTTTGACAATATTCATCTTTTTCGGCTACATTTAATTTTGGCAATAATTTATCTTTTCCGGCTACATTTAATTTTGGCAATAGTCTATCTTTTTCGGCTACATTTAATTTTGGCAATAGTTTATCTTTTCGGCTACATTTAATTCAGGCAACAGTTATCCTTTTTCGGCTACAATTAATTTTGGCATTAGTTTATCTGTCGACTACATTTCATTTTGCCAATAGTTTATCTTTTCGGCTACATTTAATTCAGGCAATAGTTATCCTTTTCGGCTACCATTAATTTTGGCATTAGTTTATCTTTCGACTACATTTCATTTTGACAATAGTTATCTCTTTTCGGCTACATTGATTTTGGATTGTCTCCGGTATTTATAACAAATTTTGTCTACGGTTGTGCTGAAATTATGTTGTCGAATGTCGAATAAATCATTTGATTATTATATTGTATTTGGTCACTCGCCCGTCCACCCCCCTCTACCAGTGTCTCCCAGGTGGGCTGAGCTAGTCGGAGTCTCGCCGGCCTTACCTTTTTCCCCGCTTTCCCCTAGTCCTTCCCGTAATTTGCCGCGAATAAAAATAAAATGCAGTTCTTCGAGCGGTGGTATTTAGGTACCTGGCGCCCAAATCGCGCGTAAAGAAGTGGTCTCCACCCTGCCCTGCGGGAGGGACTATGCCCGGTCAGTCCCTTGATAATGCGTAATCTCGTCGTGCGTTCGATCCCCGAGAACCGGCACCGAGCGGGGAGAGCGGATTTTTCGGAGAGTTGGGGCCGTAGTGTACGAGAGGTGAAAATTCTCGCTAAAGTCCATATCTGCAACAGATATGAATCAGATCGGATAATATATGATCATATACGATCAGATATGAACATATTATGAGATTACGAATATTCGTCGGAGCAAGAGAGACGGGCTGAACGGCCTTCTCGACGGCCTTGTCGACGGCCTTGGCCTACCTATGGCCCGAAGTAAACAAATGGAGTAGTTTGGCTCTCGCGATACGAATATTTGTAAGAATAATAATTTCTGCCGACTGTAGGATCGGGCACAGGGCACGATTAAAGGGACTTTGGTCTGGACAAATGCAGCGAACAAAACGAATTGAAAGAACGGATTTAAGAAGAATTTATTTTACACTCTGACCTCAGTAGGGATCGCCTCAACCCTTGCGGGGATGCGTATGACCCTTCATCATTCGTCAGTGGGGGTCACTAATTGGCAAAGCTGCCCCTCGTGAAGCGAGGGGCCTAAAGGAAGTTGAATGATTTTACTTGGTTGAATACGGAATAGTTAATCGGTTGGGAAAAATAAATTGAGGATGGAAATAGAGTTCGGAAGGAAGTCTAGACTCGACTGAAATAATTGAAATGGCTAAACGGCGAGAATAAGTGGCCAATTATCATGATAGAAATTTGAAAGGATTTAAAGTTTAGAGTCACGCGAAAACTTCGCGGCAATTTGTATGAAAATTCACGTTCGGTGGTAAAATTACTCTATCGATTTTATTTTATTGAATTGAATCGTACGGCCTGCAACGGTCAAACTCGTACGATTTGGTTTTTAATATTCTTAGAACGGTGGAGGTTTCAATGATTGAAACAGCCTCGAACGGCTGGCAAAAAAAAATGTTTGATTTTTTTTTTATTTTGTTGAACGTATTCAGACAGCCCACAAGACGCAGTACTGTAAGGGGCCTACAGAACAAGGTGTCTACACCCAATTTTTAATTATGTTCGGGTTTATTTCGCGTATTCAAAAATGTTCCCTAACTCGAAACTGTGTGTCACTGATGAAATGGTGACAAGTCAAGCAATTCGTTATTTAACCTCGGGTGCTTCGACGTTCCTTTGCCCGAGGGCCTAAGAGTCTGTGATCTTACCTATCTTTCGAGATCAGTTTACCCATAATCCCGGAGTAATAATGGACGGGTTCGGACCGTGTTCGTTATTTAGCCTCGTAACGCCCGATAGAGGTTTTCGCGACGAGGGTCACACTCAAAGAAATAGCTTTTTTAATCTCGTTCCATGTTTCAACTTCCAAGCACAGTGCTGGGGTTTAGCATGAAACGAGTTCCCTGACTGAAGCTAACAGTGACCAGGTAAGCTTAATTACTATAAGAGGGGAGCTAGGCTCCTGCTCGAACGCAGAGACGATCTTGCTGGGTCGGTCTTCACGATGCTGATGAGATCGATTCGTGAGCTCCTGCCCCTTAAATAAGCTTGGCTTTTCGTCGTTTCGAGATGGTGGGAACACCTTCGTGGTGCCGTGTGACAAGGTCGAGAAGAAGGAGTCAATTCGGTGTTCGGGGGCAACCACGAGAATTAGCGTGGGGACCCTTGGCTCGCTTCCCCTCTCGCGTTGTTAAGTCCGGGTTATCTCGCGAGATGATTTCGCGGTCGGTCAGAGTATCTGACAGATGGATGAGTGACTCCGCCCATCTGCGAGGATCGTTCAGCACAATCGTGACGTACGAGCGAGGGAGGGTCTTATCGTACGTGGCCCGAGAGTCATCCTGCACGCTTCCAGCCCCGCTCCTCTCTGTACGTCCCGTTACAATATATAAGTTCATGCACGATAAGGTCGTGTTTCATATATGGTAAGATATGATCCCGTATGATCAGATATGTTCAGATATGAATTCATATCTGATCATATCTGAACATATCTACGCATGCAAGATCATATCTGGACACGTTTTGCTGATGTAAAATCATATCTGATCGTATCTGATTGTGTATGAATCATATTTGATAATATATAATCGCGTTGTACTTATGTGAAATTATATCTGATGATATATGATCATATCTGATTACATATTAATCATATCTGATCATATATTAATCATATCTGATCATAGCTAATCATACATTAATCATATCCGACCATAGCTGATCATATATTAATCATATCCGATCATAGCTGATCATATATTAATCATATCCGAACATATCAGCGATCTGGTGTCAGATTTAAACAAGTTTATTTTCGTATCCTCATGAACGATGTGCTTTGATAAAGATAAGAAATTAATATTTTCTAAGCATTACGCTTGCAACATAACGAATAATTGCGTGGTTGAAGTGAAAATCATTTATTATCGTCTAAAAAGAAAAATGTTCTGAGTCCAATCTTCATTCGTACGTACCTATATACTTGTTGTTTTAATACTTTGTCACGAAAGTCCTTTTGACGGAGTGGTAAGTTACATGATTCATCACGCGATAGCTCTAGGTTCGATTCCCGTCTACTGATTTCTTCCTTTTTTCTTTTTTTTTTCTTCTTTTTCTTTTTTGCCACACATTCTATTACGAATATGATCTTTTCCATGAAAAATGTTGTTTCATGAGAAAACCCATCATTAAAATCTATTTTTAACAATTTTTTCGACAGAATCTTGTGTCAGATATGATCATATCTGATCAGATTTAATTATCTATGATCGCCAGAATAATGTCCTTGTTTGCGAATATTACCTTGTCTGCGACACACTGTATATATTCTGAAAAAAGTAGGCCAATTTTACAATGCGATAGTTTAATTTCCGAGCTCAGACGCGTCGAGTCCATTGCGCGCTCAGAAATATGACATGACGATGAAACAATAATTACAGTGTGCTACGGTAAGAGTCGCTGCATCTGAATTCGATTTGTGGCATCCATCCCCACATAAAATAAACGTCCGTTTTGCAAAATGTATTAAATTACGCTATAAATATTAGTATACCGGTTTGGAAATAATGCTATACGTTCCAGCACTTTATGACTTGTTACACGATCAATAATTCGCAATCGTACATGCCACTTTAATCCCAGCATGGTAATTATTTAAAAACTTATGTGAGAAGTGCATCGAATCTGTGCATGTCAAATAAAAGAAAGAGGCGGTTGTACATTCTATCAGAACACCATCGCTTTTTCTATTTCACATAGACGGGTTCGGTACTGTGACGTGATTTTTCGATCACTGTCATAAAAATCAACATTTTTCGAATACGGTTATCGATTTAGTTCGGTTAGCCCGTTATGTTCCCGCTTTACTGCTCTGCAGCTGCCCACGTACCGTCCAGCTCTCGTTTGAGTAAGGTTCGTAACGCTTTGCGATCCGGTTAGATTTTGCTTGTGTGTGATAAGCTTAAAGATTTAGTTCAGGTCGGGATTCTCGAATCTATTCGGTGGAGAGAATCTCGAAGAAATGAGAAACACGAATAGAGGAGAGCCCGGCGAGATTTCGTCACGAATATGCCAAAGTCCGGTGCAAACCCGGCACTCCGCTTAGGTGATAATGCAGGACGTTGGAGAACAGGCGGAGGTTTTAGTTCAGTCCGGGCAAGGTTGGAACCCCTTCTGCTGTGTTTTAGTTTAGAGAGAGAGCCTTGTTTTCACGTCCTGAATTTGGAGTAGCGATCGCGAAAATTCTCAAAGTTACCGCGTTACAGTTTCGGTTTCCGATTAAATGACGCTCTGAAATAGTTTGAGAGGGCAGTGGCTATCGGCTAAGGATCTCGCAATAGAATAGAATAGAATTTGTTTATTTGTTTTAGGTACACACCTTTTACAAATTTGCTAAATGGCTTAGCCTAGTACAGCATTAAACTTTTCTGTGCTTAAAATAACAAAACATACATACGAAAACGAATACGAATAAAAATAAAATAAAAATAGACTTAAGATAAACAAAAGAGAAACCCATGCGCAGGAGGCGTCGCTAGAAGACTAATCAGTCCGAGAGAGCAAACGAGCGATCCTTGCAGCTGGCGGCAACAAAATAAAATATCTTCTTAATATCATCTGCCGAGAGAACTTCAAGACTAGCAGGGAACACAAAGTTCCCCAGGAAACTATCTCTATGGGGTTGAAAGAATGGACATTCGACGAGAAGATGGTAGATTGATTCAGCCACAAACAGTTCGCAACAAAGACAACGTTCTTGTCCGTTAAAATTATAGACTAACTTCTTGATCTTAAAGCTAAAATTGTGGTGACCCGCTAGCCTACATTGCGCAATTACTCTTGTATGAGCTAAGGGAGTACCTGCCCTCAGATAATTCTCGCATTTTAACTCGTTCAGCTGCTTGATCTCTCTGTATGTTCGACTATACGTAGATAATAAAGCCTTTACCGCGTCGGCGCGAAACCGCGAATTCGTGATAGTCTCAACAACCGTGGGAATACAGAGTTTAAGTTGGGCTGGAGACATGGGCTCGAGAATATGCTGTAAATTGAATTCCGTGAGAGCAAGCTTAAGTTGAGAAAACCAATTATACTTAATTATATTATCGCCCAGAGTATCTAGCGCTACGAGACGATCTAAACAAAGTCGGGGGAATCGGTGAGCCGGCATCTCTAGGATTTTCACAAGATACCCCAGGGCTCTTTTTATTACCAGGGTTTCCAGTGGAGACGTGCCTGTTTCCAGACGAACCATGTACCTTGGTGTAGCGGACGGCAGACCCAAAAGCAACTTATAGAAGCGTTGTTGGCTTATTTCCAATTGGTCTCTATGATTAAGGCCCCAGACGCCTGCACCATACAGTAACGTGGATTCCACTACCGTCCGGAATAAGGATCTCGCAATAATCATAACGCTTCGTTAGAATATTTTCGTAGGCTTATCAGTCTACCGAGAGTCGTCCTCGAGGCTGCTCGGACCTCTCGTGCTCCCGATGTTTACGGTTTCGGCTATTGTGTCGCGCTTGAGTCAGTCATTCTCGCTCGCGTTACCGTAGACTCCGGTTATCGCTCTGGCTTCGGTTCGTGTGTCGCGTTCGCTACCTGTCGCTTTGCGGGTTCGCTAGTAGACTCGTGTGCTGCGTGTATCGTGCGAATTCCGTAATAATTCCTTTCCGGTTATTTTGTGAATAACGTTCTTGAGGTGCAGTGATCGTGATTAAGTTCTCGAGGTGTCGTAAGATGCAGTTCCCGCCCATTATTGGATTAATTCCTGCGGGTTCGGTGAGTTTATCGTTTGTATAAATTTTCGATCGCGTATCGAATCCGTTCTCGCTCCGCTCGCTTCGATCGTTCGATCAGCTGAGCGCTCCCGATGCACGACTGTGCGATCCCGTGGCTTACCGGCCAATAAATAAAATTGTTCCCGTCGTTCAAAGTTTGAGATATCGATTTCGCTTTCGTATGTTATTTTATTGGCGAAGGATCGCGACCCTTCTACCATAACCCGCATCCTGAGCAACCGTGCATTTCCGTTACCGTTTGCTCCAGCGAGTGCATTGGTGTTAGCTCGTTACGGTTAGTTCTCGTTTTGTTGTTCTGTTCGTTTCGTCCTTGCGCAGGTCGGCCTGTTCCACCGACCTCCAGATTTCGCACTGGTAGAGTTGGGGTTGTTCCACCCGCTCCCAGATTTGTCCGGTTTGGTAATTCCGGCGAAACAAAAATTAACTCTGCGGAGCTCGGCTTGTTCCACCGACTCCAGATTAGTCCGGTTGTTAATACCGGCGAAACAAAAATTAATTGGCGCCCACTGGGACGCCAATGTATTCGCGGGGGTGGACGGCCGAAGGTGGCGTTTTTGAGATCTCGATTTCACGTTTTTTTTTAGTATAAGATTTTCGGTACCGTTTCGCGTGAGTTCTCGAAAAATACGTCACAGTACACATCTCACAACATTTAAAAATAATTACAATGTTGGGATTACAATGGTATGTGCAATTGTATACTAATATATATAAATGTTCGTGAGAAAACGAAGTTCCTCGTTTGAGACCATGCGGAAAAGGAGACTGATCATTTTCATTTAAAAACCAGTAGTGATTTAGAGTATTCAATTGCGTTTATTCAAAACTTAAAACTATGTTAAATAAATATTAATAAATGTTGAATAAATATTAATAACCTAAAGATTATTAAAAGCCTTTATTATAAAGTTTGCGCTTATACGTATAAGCGATATTACCAACATTGACTTATTTTGCGCATATGTGCACTTGGGCATTCGGCAATCGACTCATCGAATTTATGCCGTCTACTTCATGCAAATAAACAATCTGTCAACTATTGGTTGCCTTATCGATATAGTTTTCAACCTCGAACGATTGATAGTGCCTGTTAAAAAAACACTCTCCAATAACATTAGTCACAAAAAAAATATCTTCATTTTTATCAATCAATATTTCGCGGATGGTAAAACATTCTTGTCCTTCGGGGGAAACTTTCGAGATGATTTCGCCACGAATGTATTGATCGCCGCGATAACGTATCCAATTACATCGACGAAGAATTTCCGGCATCTCCTTCATTTGCATACGGAAAAACTCGTATCCAACGATATTTTGCAACGCTACTGATTTGACCGGGGCTAACAGAGGAGATAAAAAGTTTGTCACCTGCGAAGAAAAGTAAAGTTGTTGCTGAAGTTGGTGCCTCAAAACGAGAGTGTATGGCAAATTTTTTCGGGAATTGGAAATTCGAGCAATACCCTTAAACGATTTATGTTTACTCTCATGCCTTATGCACCATATATTTACGAGCGTTCCAGTTAATCTTGCTACCCGAGAATAGTGTAGCATGTGGTGATGCTTTGGCTTTAGAGGCTTTTTAATCACAGCCTTGTATAGTTGTAAGTGTTCCGTTATTAGAACATCAAGCAAGTCGCATGCTGTGCTATGATGAACTTTTTCGAGGAGTAATTGTAGTATCTCGTTTAGTGTCATATACACATACCACACGGGATTACCTGTGGGTACAAGATCGCCAATGAGCATTCCCAAGTGCTGCATTAAGCAAGCATTTTCAGCAGAGGACATGTTTAAATGAAAAGCTCGAATAGAATCAGGAGAAATGTCAGGTGGTATGTTACGTTTGCAGTTTTGACCGAAATCGAATTCAAAAATCCTATTATTCAACGTTTCGGCGTCGATGACTTTTGCAGTGTAAATTAAATAATGAAGCACGTCAGCGAGCTCGTATTTGCACACACCTTCTAGAACATCGTGCATTATGTCTACCGATAAGTTTTCAACGGCGTGGAAGTACGGAACGTCGTTCCAAACGCATCGTTCAGTGATACCTAATACATTCTTTTTCGTAACGTTAACTAACTTCAGTGTTGATGCGTACGATTCTCTTGAACGTATTAATTGCGAATTTTCCGAAGTAGCCCGAGCGCAATCAGACTTAATCATCTCGCAAATTCTGCACGAGTATGTACCACTGAATGAGTTGACGAATCCCAATAATTCGTGCATGCCGAGATTGTCACCCAACAAGAGCCCTAACGTAAAAAATACTTGTTCATTATCGTTAGGAGTGCTTATAGTGATTCCTTCAGTCGCAAGAACGTTTAATTCATCAATTATTTTTTGAAACATAGCTCTGTTGCCATAAATCTTTCGATCGATGCCTTGAAAGATTTGGACGAGAAAAATGTTATCTAAAGTGCTCTGCAATTCAGGTGGAAGCGAAGGCAACTGCATATACACCGCACCCATTTTTCCGGAAGTGCCAGCGTGACTACCAAGACAATTGTTCGATTCGTATTCATCAAAGTAAAGGAATATTGGAAGAACGAACTTGCCAACGAAGTTAGCGATAATACTTCTCCATAATTCGCCTTGTGAAAAGTTTGATACTACGCTTGCATTACTTTGAGATTTCAGAAAATCAGAATATTCGCGAATTCAGAATATACTTTTATTCGCGAAAAAATCGTCGGCATTTCCAAAAATCTTTTCAAGACTGGTCCCATTGGAACGTATTGAATCTGTGCATCCTCCACAACCACGCGATGGTTATTTTTTTTGCTCTCGTTGTAATGTCAGATCCGATAGTAATTTCGACTGGCGGGATGAAGTTGCCGCTCTCTTTATATGATTTTAATCTATTCCATTCCGATTCTATCCCCGCGATAATATAGCCAAAGTATGTATGCATGCATGTATGTTGTACATACCTCAATGTAAAATAAGAATCCTCGTTGAACTTCCGCTGTCGTCGGATTCCATCGCTTCAAAGTTTCATTTCCATCTGGGTTTGTTTCTGGGTTCTTACGTTTTCGGCCTCGTCCTCGCGTTTTAGCATCAGAGTTTACCGGAGTGGTTTTTTAAAAACATTGACGGCAACAACCACAGAACAAGTGTGTCGCTTTCACCTATAATCACAAACGAAATTAATATTCATTCAAACAACAACCTGAGCTTTGATTGATGCTTACTTTTCGGAGCAGTCTCTAGCTCCTGTGACAAACTCGCGAGCCCTGCATCTTTCGGTCTTCGCAGACCTCGTAAAAGCAAAATCAAGCAGTCTCGCACAGTTGGCCAATTGTCAAAGAAGCTCGTTATTTTGTCCGAGCTGTCAACATTTTTCCATTAAGTTGAGAATCGTGCATATGGGCATTTATAAAATATTAAACTTACGAAGTTGAATCCAAGAGGTTGTCGAAGGCAAGTAAAACTTTTCATAATACTCCGTAACATCGCGGATATCATCCATCAACTTTTTTCGGGAGTCGAAAGTTGCATTCCAATAATCCACGATCTGTGGCAACGGTTCCACGTTCGAACCGAGAAAAGCTAATTTCTCCGAGTCGTCAGGCAAGTTTTGAGAATCTAACAGAATATTATTTATATATAGGGTCCCAAAAGTGAAATAGTTACTCAATCGTACATATAAACAAATACTCACTAGTATTGTCGTTCAGTTCTACCGATCGCTGTTCCAGATTTTCTACCTGCTTGCTTTTTCGATTCATGTAATTATAATGACACAGGAGTTTACCCCGAGCATTGATCCCAGCTGCAAATGCAGTTTTCGGTACATGTGGAACATAGTATGTTCCAGCACGTTCATTGGGAAACGTAGCAACGATCTCAGCGGCCAGTTCCGTAAAACGATCGGGCTTTATGCGAGATACTTTGGAGAAACCATCGATTTCTCGTGACAGAATTTGATCAGTCAACTCGTTGCGAGCAGTTTCCGTGAACGTGTGAAATATTTTATACGTTGTTAATATGTCGCTTCCTTTCGTAGACTTCTCTAGCCACTGACGAAAAGGAATCTGTACATAGAAAAACATTTGTTAACCACTTATTCTGTAAATAAATAAAAATAATTACTCGAAATTATAATAAACAAAATTACTGCAGCACTTTTTGATCGTATCACCGGAGAGATACAATAAGAAGATACGGTCGCAGCGACGACGTCGTCAACTGAGTTGTTCGTGCTCTGTTGGATATATTCTACGTTCTCCGCGTTCTTTTGTTGCTAGAATAGATTAAAAGTGGTTAGTGTTAAGAGTGTATGCAAAATATGATTCAATATATAATTCGCATGTGTGACCTTTTAGCTGTAAAGTGTCGTTCCCGTTTCAAAACTTGATTTTCACAATTGTTCAATACTTTACCGTATCGAAAAATGTACAAACATCGAGTTTTATTCATATTTATACAGTTTAAGGTAGTACTAGCACAATGACTGACGCCGTCTAAGTTCGAGAGAAAAAGACAAAGATTACAAACACTTCTCGATGAGAAAAAAATCTGAAAAAATTCTAGCATATAAAAGGTGCTGAAAAGATTGTTTGTGCATAATAATAATAATTTCAGAATGTTCATAACAAATTACTGAAAAAAAATGGTGCAACATATTACCCGGCAATCAAATTTTTTTTATAACGATAATGATTTGTAAATTTTTCTGAATACGTATGAATTTTTTCAGAATTTTATCTAATACTTGAAAATTACGATTTTTAACAAATTTTAACATAAAGGAAACGAATAACATTTTGGGATCATTATTATGGACGAACAATCTTATCAGCATCTTCCATATGCTTGATTTTTTTCAGATTTTTATCCGATCGAGAAGTGTTTGTAATTCTCTTTTATTCCTCTCAAACTTAGGCGGCGTCAGTCATTGCGCTAGTACTACCTTAAGATATGTATAGATCTCTTTAACGAAACTCTGATTAAAAAACTTTCGTATGAATAGATTAAATTTTGTCAAATTCTTCCATGTTTAAGAAATAGAAATTGAAGAAATTATTTGAAAAAATATCTGTTTTGCAAACTCATGAAATTATAAGGGGGAAAAAAATGAATACACGTTGCATATAGGAATATCAGCATTTGGAGCTGCAGGCAGATTGCTAGACGTAGGTGGAATGAGAATTTCTAGAAGTCCATTCGATGCCTCCTATAAATGGTTGAAACTAAGAAAATTGCGTTAACAAATAATATTTTATGAATAGCTGTTATCAATTTGGCATTAAAAAACTATTGAAATTTTCAACTATTTAGCAAAAGATGTTTTGTAAAGTCTTTGAAACCGAGTCATATAAAAATGTTTTCATAAACCAAATAATATTAATTATTAAAATGTAAGGTGAAGGAAGGGACTCTGTGCATGCAAAAACAGAAAGATAATGTAGTTGAGATACTCAATTAAAAAAAGAGTACGTACATTAAGAGGATATGTACTATACGAGGATGCATGATCGTCAAAGTGCAACGTTTGGTCGCGAGGTATAGTTTGATTCAAACCCTGTTGTGCAGATATTTCTGACTGAGTAATTAATTGAGTGAATGTCTTCGTCGAATCGTCTACATCACTCATAGGTAACTATTCAGCGCCGTTCAACGGCGGTATAAAAGCTTCTTCAGTCACTGTTCAATCACAATCGTGTTCCTTTCATACCATAAAAAAAATTATTATCAGGTAATATACAACGCAGATATGCAAAGTCGAACGCATGTAAGTACGACTCGCCATTAAATAATAGTACCGCGAACATGACGCGCAATGAAAACGTGTACGAAAAATAGTGAGTTAATTTTGAAAATTCTATGGTTATTACAATATATACGAGGTCTTTGCATCTATTAATCGACGTATTGTTACGTCCTACCCAACTCGTTAGAGTGTAAGGGAGTCAGTAACACAGTCGATCTCTCTTTTCGGGTCAACGCCGGGCAGCGCTTTACACTGCGGATGGAGATCTCGCCTTTAGCACTAATAGTTTTATGGTGGAGACCATTATCGCGAGTTTAGGTGATGCCGAAGAACAGGTATACGTAGATGTGTTGGTTGAAGAAAGGTTTTTCTGTACTCACGTAGATGGTTAGATATTGTTTATTATCGGTGGTAACTTCTGTCGGTACAATTATGGTTTTCAGGTTGCACAATTGTCCTTCGTTTATTCGTTTCCAATCTTCTTGACAATACACTTATTATACTACGTATACTTTTTGATCAAATACAAATGAGACTTTTGAATTAGGAGAGGACAACTCTCCGTTACAGCCGTACAAGCTATGAACTCTGACTGACGGAGAGCGTCCCTTAGAACGTAGAGACTAGAGCCCTTTCGGCTACACTAGTTCGATGATAACTGAGCTGTAGAGGCTTGTTTCCCTCGATTTATATAGTATTCGTGGTCCAGAAACAACCGCGGAAACTAGGTCTCTGTGCCCACAGAGAACCCTTGTGCCCACAAGGCTTCTGTGCCCACAAGGTGCTATGCGTCACGTTTAATGGCTCTACGGCAATAAAACGGGGTGCGACGAGAGTTGAACATATTTTGACTAATGGTGCGTATGATGCATTCTTTCTCCCCGCAGAGCCTTTCACGAATTTATATTTTAAAGGATTATTTATTGTTATTAATAGATTATTAATATCGGGAGTTACATGAGATGTAACAGTATCTTTATAAAAAATTCTGAAATTATCAAGACTCAAATCTTTAGTGAAATCATAATCGTGATATCGTAATAATTAATAGGTAAATTATGTGTCGGAGTAGGTGTATAGTAAGCATGAACGCGAAAACTATAACTACAGCGCTCCGTGTTTGTTATTAGCATATGCAATAAAGATCAAGCGGATTAGCATTCGCGGATAGATATTAAGTATTACTTACCGAATTCACAAGCACTATTCACAAGTATTCCGATATGCACACAAGAAATGATCCGACTCCGATGAACGATCTGTGACGAGTAAGCGTCTCGTCCAGAAAATGTAGCCGTCGGCCACATTTTGAATTGTCACAATGTAATTTTCGCCGGCCGAAATAGTAACCGACACGTATTGACGTGGGACAATGTAATATTTACCAGCGCAGTATGTAGTGTCCAATCATACACAAAGGCACTGTGATATTCAGATAGCACAAGGTGAATAACCGAATTATTATGATTATTTTCATTATGGAGTAAATACTATATTGATGAAGTATACAAATTCTGTTTCACTTCTATAAATAGAGAGAAATGGACCGAAATTCTATAGGATTGTCACCTATTTCTTATACATCTATCGTTCATAGAAAATATACTATCTTTATGTTATGATTATCAGATGGCTATCTGATACTAAGAATTTCAGCATGTGACATAGGACGTAACACTTACATATGACTATGTACGTAACACAAACAAGCTTGAATTACTGCGGGACACAGTAATATTCCCTACATACATTGTTGAATACGAAATTAATTGTCCACATTGATGAATTACTAGGCCAACATTTGAAAAATGCCATGCGCTTAACAACTCCTCCATTATCGTGGAAACAATTTCTACACTTTTCAGATATTATAGTTTTTACGTATCCGATGCGCGAACAACCGCAACGGGACCATGTAAAACTTCAAATAGAACATGCAATTTTCAGATAACAGTTTTACCTTGCTACTTATGCATTAAATTTGGTAATATTTGCAGTGTATCACGGTATTTAGTTACTTCGCAGGCGGTGCTGCCAATAGTACCGTGTCCGCCAATATTTTTCACAGTGCCTTGCTGTAAATTCGGATTTACTTCGTCGCAGTGTAAGTATTACACGAATCTCGGAAACGTCTTTTTTCCGTGCACACAACGGTGCAGCCGGAGAATCCGTATGACTGTCTCGGGGCGACTGATTGGAAAAATCACCGTCGGCGCTAACGAGTGCAGCACCTTTCGGGGTATTATTATGCATAACATTTAGTAAAAATATATATTTTTACTAAATGTTTTTACTAACAACAAATGTTGTTAATAACAACAACATCACAATGTAACAGACGTGGGAATTAGGCCAGAAAATTAGGAATTTATCATTATCGAGTAGAATCACCCATGAAGTATAGTTTGGGTCAGGCCGTTAGTATAAAGTTGTCATAAAAATTTATGAGTTATTACTATCTATTATTATAATCATCAGGGAAATTAATTAACACATTAATTAACATATTTTTACAACCATTAGAATAGTCAAAAGCAGGAAATTAATTATTATTATCCGAGAAAAATATTTAGAGACATTATTATTAATATAAGTGAATTTAAATGATTATCTGTTGAAAATCAGGGATTTATAAATAATATTTAAGACAATTTAATAAATTAGACTTATAACTTTTCATAGGAGTGTCGTAGAACTTCATTCGAATTTCGAAATTTTTAGAATTTAAATCGAAAATTGTCAAACTAATTTTTTGTATCAAATCCAAGAATTTACTGTAAAAACCGAAATTGTGAAATTATTAAATTAACTACGGACGACGTCAAAACCGATCGATATTGACCAAAGAAGGGGCAGCTGATGCAACGGACAGTTTGGAGGCGCGGGCGCCCCCCCGATCAAAACAATAAAAGAGGCACCTCCAAGGGCGGAACATCACCTCTTCGCGGAACGTCTTCTCTTTCGGGAACGACGCTCTTCGCAGAACGTAACGCTTTGCGGAACTCACATTCGTCACCTCTTCGCTGCAGTTACTACTGTTAAGAAGTCATTCACTTGTCACAGAATATTATATATACGCAGTTGAAAATTATACCAATCATTAAATTTCGGGGTTTCAATTTTGGAGTCAGTGATTAATTAAAATCCTGAATATCTCAACGGATAAATAAACCGGAGTTTCTACGGATAAATTATTTCATCACCTATAACATTCTTCATCAACATTAATTCATCATCTTCAACACCCATCGTTGATTCTATAAACTTTCGTTGAAAGAAGGAAGGAAGGAGGAACGAGAAATTCGGAATTGACATTTTCATCCACTTTCGATCATCTCGACTCATTCGAACGTGTCATTTATTGACAATCACCGTAAATCATCGAATCATTTAATTTCAAATCATTTTATTTTATTTCGCCCTTTCGTCTTCGAGTATATTATTTAATTTAAATTTTTCTTTTCGTTTGTTTATTCCTCTGAGCAACAATTAATTATTGTAAATCATTTGAGGATAACTTATAACCGATCAGGGTTTTGTTAAACTGAAGAATAATAATTAAAAACGAATCCCGCAAAAAATACCCCCGCAAAAAAAACCCCCGGAACAAATACCCCCGAAAAAATATCCCCCGGAAGAAATATCCCCCGGAAGAAATACCCCCGGAAAAAATAGCCCCGGAAAAAATACCCCCGGAAAAAATACCCCCGGAAAAAATACCCCCGGAAAAAATACCCCCGGAAAAAATATCCCCGAAACAATACCCCCCGGAAGAAATAACGCCGGAAAATATACCCATTTAACCTTAATAATTCTGTTATGCACACACGCACACACGCGCACACGCGCACACGCGCACACGCGCACACGCGCACACGCGCACACGCACTCACGCACCCACGCACACACGCACACACGCAAAGATATCAAGTATAAAAATTTGCGAAATTTGTATCAATGCGAAATTTGTATCAATGCGAAATTTGTATCAATGCGAAATTTGTATCAATGCGAAATTTGTATCAATGCGAAATTTGTATCAATGCGAAATTTGTATCAATGCGAAATTTGTATCAATGCGAAATTTGTATCAATGCGAAATTTGTATCAATGCGAAATTTGTATCAATGCGAAATTTGTATCAATGCGAAATTTGTATCAATGCGAAATTTGTATCAATGCGAAATTTGTATCAATGCGAAATTTGTATCAATGCGAAATTTGTATCAATGCGAAATTTGTATCAATGCGAAATTTGTATCAATGCGAAATTTGTATCAATGCGAAATTTGTATCAATGCGAAATTTGTATCAATGCGAAATTTGTATCAATGCGAAATTTGTATCAATGCGAAATTTGTATCAATGCGAAATTTGTATCAATGCGAAATTTGTATCAATGCGAAATTTGTATCAATGCGAAATTTGTATCAATGCGAAATTTGTATCAATGCGAAATTTGTATCAATGCGAAATTTGTATCAATGCGAAATTTGTATCAATGCGAAATTTGTATCAATGCGAAATTTGTATCAATGCGAAATTTGTATCAATGCGAAATTTGTATCAATGCGAAATTTGTATCAATGCGAAATTTGTATCAATGCGAAATTTGTATCAATGCGAAATTTGTATCAATGCGAAATTTGTATCAATGCGAAATTTGTATCAATGCGAAATTTGTATCAATGCGAAATTTGTATCAATGCGAAATTTGTATCAATGCGAAATTTGTATCAATGCGAAATTTGTATCAATGCGAAATTTGTATCAATGCGAAATTTGTATCAATGCGAAATTTGTATCAATGCGAAATTTGTATCAATGCGAAATTTGTATCAATGCGAAATTTGTATCAATGCGAAATTTGTATCAATGCGAAATTTGTATCAATGCGAAATTTGTATCAATGCGAAATTTGTATCAATGCGAAATTTGTATCAATGCGAAATTTGTATCAATGCGAAATTTGTATCAATGCGAAATTTGTATCAATGCGAAATTTGTATCAATGCGAAATTTGTATCAATGCGAAATTTGTATCAATGCGAAATTTGTATCAATGCGAAATTTGTATCAATGCGAAATTTGTATCAATGCGAAATTTGTATCAATGCGAAATTTGTATCAATGCGAAATTTGTATCAATGCGAAATTTGTATCAATGCGAAATTTGTATCAATGCGAAATTTGTATGGCATAGAAGTTAGCAACGTTCGTGCAACGGTAGACTTGACAGCTGTCAATGGCTACGTTCAACTACGTTTAACCTATAATGGAATTTCTAACGTAGATGCGCAAATTAAGATTTTAATACGTGAGGCGTTGTAAGTCATTATCAAATTGCATTCAAATTATTATAAGATGATGATATAATTTTTTTATTTTTCTTCGACCCCCAAAGAGTAAATGTGATTATTTTCAAAAGGGTTTTCCGCGTCGGACAATTCACGCGATCGAAAAGTCATTAACGATATTTTTTCTGCGTGCACCAGGAAGCGCTGCCCCCTGGAATAATTTTTTTATTTTTCTTCGACCCCCAAAGAGTGAATGTGATTTTTTTCAGAAGGGTTTTCCGGGTCGGAAAACTCACAAGATAGAAAAGTCATTAACGATATTTTTTTTTCTGCGTGCACCAGGAGTCGCTGACCCTTGATATAATTTTTTTATTTTTCTTCGACCTTCGAAAAGTTTCGGTGATTTTTTTCAGAGGGGTTTTCCGGGTCGGAAAACTCACAAGATAGAAAAGTCATTAACGATATTTTTTTCTGCGTGCACCAGGAAGAGCCGCTCCCTGGAATAATTTTTTTATTTTTCTTCGACCCCCAAAGAGTGAATGTGATTTTTTTCAGAAATGTTTTCCGGGTCGGAAAACTCACAAGATAGAAAAGTCATTAACGATATTTTTTTCTGTGTGCACCAGGAGTCGCTGACCCTTGATATAATTTTTTTATTTTTCTTCGACCTTCGAAAAATTCAGGTGATTTTTTTCAGAGGGGTTTTCCGGGTCGGAAAACTCAGGATATCGAAAAATCGTCAACGATATTTTTTTCTGCGTGCACCAAGAAGCGCTGCCCCCTGGAATAATTTTTTTATTTTTCTTCGACCCCCAAACAGTGAATGTTTTTTTTTCAGAGGGGTTTTCCGGGTCGGAAACCTCAGGATATCGAAAAATCATCAACGATATTTTTTTCTGCGTGCACCAGGAAGCGCTGCCCCCTGGAATATTTTTTTTATTTTTCTTCGACCCCCAAAGAATGAATGCGATTTTTTTCAGAAGGGTTTTCCGGGTCGGAAAACTCACAAGATAGAAAAGTCATTAACGATATTTTTTTCTGCGTGCACCAGGAGGCGCTGACCCTTGATATAATTTTTTTATTTTCTTCGACCTTCGAAAAGTTCAGGTGATTTTTTCAGAGGGGTTTTCCGTGTCGGAAAACTCACGATATCGAAAAATCATTAACGATATTTTTTCTGCGTGCACCAGGAAGCGCTGCCCCCTGGAATAATTTTTTTTATTTTTTTTCGACCTTCGAAAAGTGCTAGTGATTTTTTTCAGAAGGGTTTTCCGAGTCGGAAAACTCACAAGATAGAAAAATCATTAACGATCTTTTTTTCTGCGTGCACCAGGAGGCGCTGACCCTTGATATATTTTTTTTATTTTTCTTCGACCTTCGAAAAGTGCAGGTGATTTTTTTCAGAAGGGTTTTCCGAGTCGGAAAACTCACGCGATCGAAAAGTCAATAAGGATATTTTTTCTGCGTGCACGAGGAAACGCTGCCCCCTGAAATAATTTTTCTATTTTTCTTCGACCCCCAAAGAGTGAATGTGATTTTTTTCAAAAGGGTTTTCCGAGTCGGAAAACTCACAAGATAGAAAAGTCATTAACGATATTTTTTCTCTCCATGCTCCAGGAGGCGCTGCCTCCTGAAATGATTTCTTTTTTTTCTTGGAGCACTAAAGAGTCCATGTGATTTTTTTCAGAGGGGTTTTCGGGTCGGCAAACTCACGCGACAGAAAAGTCATTAACAATATTTTTTCCCTGCATGCTCTAGAAGACACTGCCACCTGGAATATTTTTTTTATTTTTCTTTGAACGGCTCACGACAATCCCGCGAGTTCGTAACACACCCGCACGAGACGGTAAGAAAATTTAACGAGAGATTCCTCCTGCGACAATATAATTTTGATAATTCCTACGCTTCGACTAATTCACACGTCGGGATCTTAACACTCAATTCGTGGGAAAGAAATTTATCAGAGTTAATCTTACAATCTCCTATATTCTCTCGACGTGTGCGACTTGTTGGTTGGTCGAAGCGCGACGAAAACGTATCATCTTTATCTTCGTTCAGGTTTCGTACAATTTATCCCACGAGGTATTCAGGCACTCGAGACCTACTGCAAAACGTGCTGTAAGGGAGGGAGAAGTAAAAACCCTACCTGTTTAACAAATTCACGTCGATCTTTATTTATTTGTTCTTTATCCTCGCAAGCTGCCGTTTATCTTCCCGCGATCGAACAGTTATTCATGATATATTTTTTTTAATACACCAGGAGACGATGCTACCTGATATAATTTTTATTTTTCTACGATCTTCATAGAGTGCATATGATCGTTTCATTGTGTCAAAAAACTATTTTTATCGACACAATGAAGCGGACGTGGGCGCAACAATATCACACAATTAACCAAAAACGCATTGAAAACAATCATTACACAACCATCTCCAATTTTAATAACAATAATTGCAACAAATATTTACAATCGCCAAGCGAAAACACAGATTATCTAAACCCAGGTTTAACAATAGAACTTGCATATATATTGTATCCACTTACTATAATGCAATTTGAATCATTCAATGTAAATATATAATAAGAGACTAACAGGTAAAGTTTTATTTGTGTGTTTACACGCTACGCCCTATTTTGAACGAATGAAATGATTTTAAATTCTTGAATCGAAGAAGCTCAATGTAAATAACAATATTCGACACGCGCACGAATGATCGGCGCAAGCGCGTACAAAAAAAATCTTTCGAGAATCGTATGAATGATCGGTACAATAAGCGTACGAGTAATAATAATAATTCTCTCGATGGTCGTCCGAATGATCGGCGCAATAAGCGTACAAATAATTATTATTTCCTTCGACACACGCACGAGTTATCGGCGTAAACATTGTACTAATAATAGTAACAATTTCTCTTGACACGCGTGCGATTGATCAGAATGATCACAACGTGTCAGTCTTGTTCAGTTTGAGAAATAAACAATTTAGTAGAATTATTCACTTTGTCATCCATGATCGTTTGTCGACTTCGCAGAGAGCACACATATATTCCGCTGTTGGATCACGCAAGAAATACGTTTTGTTTTTTTCTCTCCTTAAAATACATTTTTGTTCCACCCAACGTTTGCATTTATCGCATTGTACCGACATAATGCTGGAATCACCTCCATATATATAGCAAATGTAGTGCATCGAGGTCGAGTGTTCTAGCAACTCCTTGGCTATATCTATTCGGTACGCGTCAGGATTGAAGTGCTCGTTTTTGAATTTTTTACCCTTCCCGATACAGTCCATGTAATACATAACAAATATACCACAGTTGAAGCCGTCTTTCTGCATCGGCCGAACTTGCGATACATCTCGAAATTGCCAATTAATTTCACAAAGATTGTGTTTAACGTACATATCACACTCTTTCAAGTACTTTTTAAACGCTTCTACGACTCGATCTCGGTCACGTCCGTTCTTTTTAACAGGATCCATAAAATGAATGATCTGTTGTGCGACATTTAAATATAAAAGCATCCAGTGACCGCTATATACATAGGGTAAAAGTACTACGCCTTTAAATTCGTCCGCTATATTGTACATTTCCCAAAGTTTGTACTTCTTTTTGTTGCAGTAGTTTCCCAGCATGTAAACGGTATATTTCGTGGGCACATATATGACGTTCTTCCACTCATTGTTCAAATGGCGGATAGCAAAACAGTCTATAACAGTTGCTTCGATGTATTCTTCACTTTTCAATGTTCTATACGATTCTACTCTCAAATTGATATAATCTGATCCTATCACTGGTTGATACGTGTTACATTGATATCTTCCCACCATGAACTCAATAGACTTATTCGTTTCTTTATCTATCAATTCGCTCATGTAGTAATCGACTTCGGGGAATAAGCCATTTTTGAATGCGTTGGGATGCTTTGAAGCTTCGCTGCAAATAGAGGTGTTCGAGTGAGCAACCGATAACTGTGACACTTGTGATAATTCGTTTTCCATATTTTCTGACATAACCGAATCGAAGGAATTTTTCGTGGATCTGTTGTGCGCTAACTTTGCTCGCTTACACGTTTCCAAGTTGTCATCTGGAAACTTTCTTTTTTTTGGTTCTTTTTTTGTTTCACCGAGATTATAGGTACCAGTTGCTGTAGTGGTAGTATGAGCAACACAATCGTTTTTCTCAGTCGGATCCACATCGCGCTTTTCTTGGACCGCTTTTCTGAGTGTGTTTGCTTGCAAGTGGGTGTAGCCACGTTTCCTTTTCGGTCCTCCAGTCGGCTTTCTATCCCACCTCTCTTTAGTCAGTTCATTCTCAGGCCCATCTTTATCGCATTTCACTTTCTTTTCAAGATAATTAACTGCTCGTTGTTGAGTTTCCAAAAGTTCGGCCAATTCGGAACGTCGACATATATCCTGTTTATACTTTTGCATTTTTGTGACAAACTGACCGATCTAAAGATTTTTTTTATTTCCCAGCACAGTATGTTTGACAATATTAAAATAGCCTTCAACGTTGGCATTACTCAATTTTTCAGTTCCTGGTACTACTTGTGATAATAACATACCCGACCACATAGGTGCATAGGGCATATATGTCTTTGTTATATACGTAGCGATCTTTGGAGCATGAAATTGGTTATCACCGACTGTGCCAACTCGACTTTTAACGTCCAAAAAAATTTGGAGATAGTGCACGTAAAACGGCGACTCGGTAAACAAGGCACCACCTCGTACATCGGTGTTATCGGGAAGTCCCATGCTTTCTGCATCGGGCAAATCTACCAACTCTGGATCCACACCATTTTCATGTAACTTGTACAGTTTAGTCATTGCTTCGGAAGCCTCACTTGAAGATTGTGTGAGAAGGATCGTTACTACTTGTTCGTAGGCTACATCAAGTGCATCGATCGAACTACATTGCAGCAAAATGCCCGTACACTCTAAGATAAATCTTTTGTTAGTTTTGTACGTTTTGAATGTTGTATCAACGGTTCTCGATACCCGATGTTGAAAGTGGGAGCAGCAGCTGTGCACTAAAACGATGTCTTCCGGTAAATCATGTTTACCAGTCAGAAAATCATAGGCTCCTTGCAAATACGATATAATCGTCAGTCCATTCCACTGTTTCAGAAGAGCGTGTATGGAAGCCCAGCTCCAGTCGACAACAACGACGGAGAATAAAGGCCACTTAGCATTTTCTCTGCATAAAAACAGCTTGAATTTCGCTAGTAAAGCACTGACGGAAGCCGTGTCGTGCTCACTTGTTACCATTTCAAGAATTGGCACGATTGTACCCGATACTTTTGGTCGGCTTGACTTGAGATCGACTGGCTCACTATCAATCAGTTTTTTATTCCCTGACATCTTATTGGACAATTATTTTTCACTCGATTTGCTATCGTTTGTACCATCAGTGCAAGGCTTGTTAATTACCATTGTTAATTACCATCCTCGATACGATTGTTTGAACTATCGCGTAAGCTCGGCTTTCGTACAACACTTCCGGTAGCATCGACATATGCAATTTTATCATTCAAACTGATAGTGTTTAGCTGCTCCCGTGAGTACATATGTGCGTGCAAAGGTAATCCAAATCGTCGGATATAAGGATCTCCTGTGTTCTGATCGTCTGTGTACTTTTGCATCATATCTGAAACGTCGTAACTGCGCACATGTTTCCTATTCTTCGTGAAGTGTTCGGAGCGAGCTTTTTGAAACGTAGATATACGACGTAGATCTTGAAAATTTCCCTCGCGAGCCAAGTCCATATCGATATTCGCAGTGAGTTTATCATAGTATGTAGTTGGCAAAATAGTTTCCAGTTCTGCTTGTACTGCTTTTCGTTCATCACCCCGTAACTGTAACAGTATTGGTTTCCCGTCATGTACTACTTCGCCGTGAAACTCTGAGGCATGCAAGAATACTGTAGAATCTACTTCATGAATATCGACTATCACGAATTTAAAATGTTGCTTGTGGCTTGGATATATGCATTTCGCATAGCACGCAACAGATGATAAATTCTGTCGAACTTTCCCGTAATATTGAAGAGTACATGATTTCCCGTATGCTTCGTAAAAAAATAATCGCAGGTACTTTCTGATCGCATCGTTGTTTAACGTTCGTTCATCTTCCCCAGTTACACGTCGAATAATCCCTTTCTTATGCCTATCATATTCGAAATACGTTTCATCAGGCTTTCGAAACCACAATTCCGATGGTATAATGTACTGCTTCCCCGTATATAGGAACGTCGCATTACTCTTTTCTGGGGATGGATTTTGTTTCGGAATGTCAACGTTATCAAAATGAACAGCACCTCTCTTGTCCACGTTTACTAACGTAATATCCTGGTCTGAAACTCGCTTATCGGAAGAGTCCGACGATGTGCCAGTCTCATTATCAGTATCATCGGAACTCACTGTATCTTCATCAGAGTTCTTCACTTTTTCAAAAGATATCTTCGACGAATAATCCGATCGTTTCTCTGGCGACAAGTTTCCATCTTCATCAACAGTGAATGTTTTGTAAGTATTCCATTCGGAAACTTCGTACTCTTTACCATTCCCTTCGCTGTTTGCTTTTATAGATCGGTGTGGATTTATAGTTTCTCCATGGTCGACCGTATATGTAACCTCTATCGATTCTTCAGAATCTATAGCGTCATCCGCAGGTACATCGTCGAAAGAACCTGAGTTTATATCTCCTTCATCTCCTCCGAAACATGGCCGGATAGTTTCAACCGATTGAAGGGACACCGTCAGATTCGATTCCGCGAAGACACTATCATCAGCGTCATCTGCGCCGTCACTGTTAAAAACGAGAAATGTGAGCATTTGGACTAGGGAAATCTCGCCGCTATTACGTGTTCTACACTAATTGCAGTAATATTTAAGGAAATTGCTATTCCTATTATACGCCACAGATAGCAATAAAAAATAAATACAAATAATGCAACCGCAAACCCAAGCTAATTACGACAGAAAATACAGTAAACGTCATCGTAAAAGTAACGATAATGATGTAATCGTGGATAGAAATCAACAGTTACCGATCACTTTTCTGTGTGTGCAAGCAAAATTCTGATGTTCCGTCGAAATGGAAATCTAACGTGTTGTTCCGTTGAATGGGAAAGGGTTTCACATCAAGCGACACCAAGGAAATTTTTTTATTTTCCGGTACGATCTCATCGGGATGAGTTTTGACGATATCTTCTATTTGACTGTTTTTCGTCGGTGATATCGATTCATCGTCCGTTGTTTGATTATCATTTTTTTTTGTCCTTGGATTTATGAAGGATATGTTGTCTCCTTGAGTGTGAAGTTGATCACTTGCGTCAATTAGGACGTAAACAGCGCAACGGTGCTTCAATCTATCGAGAACCAGCTGCTTTATTCCACCTTCATCGCTTTGCCAAATTTGAGCATATCGTAGTGCAGTTTTCCTATCGCTGCTTTTTTTTTGTTCGGTACAAATCTGAAATTTTTGCGTGTATTGCAAAATGATTTGAACAATTATTCGAAGAAACAAACTCTATTATTTTTTAGGAAATATTTTACGTCGATTTTTGTACTTTTTAAATTTTTGTACTTTTTTAGAGCCCTTCATATGGAAAATAGCGACCGAGCAGAGGCGCGGCCAAACTTTGAACGCATATTTCTTAAAACGTGATTTTCAATTCGGTGTCCCTGATATCTGAAAAATGGCTTGATGGATTTTTATAAAAATTCGTACCGATATAGAGATGCTTTAGTCCTTTACAGTCTCATATTGAAAAGAAATAAGGAAAATAATTGTAAAAAATGATTTAGTGTTGAAAAATTGGTCAAGATCGCCTTTTTTCAAAGGGCCGCTATTTTGCTAATTCTGTTATATATTTTTTTCTCCCTCGTCAAGGACTGCGTTATATATAATTTGTTAAGAGACAGTTGAATGTTTTGTTTCTGATACAATGACAAGCTTAAATCAGGGACACCGCAAAGGAATATAAACAAAAATTGTTTACGCCGACCGATAAAAAGTCCATACATATTAACAATGAAATGGAATAAAAAAATCCCTAAATATTCTTTAATATATCCTCCGTCCACTCCAAAAAGAATAAATCGACACAACGTGGATTTACCGACAAAAAAATCACGACATATGCATGCGTTTTATCAATTTACTGTGACTTAAGCCCTTAAAGACGAATCAATAGTGTGCAAAAACGTAATTTTCTTGTACTTTGTTCATTCGCAACAACCCCTACGTCAATCTCCTAAAAATCTAAATATGCATTTACAATCGTCGTTGCGGATTAAAAAATATTTTTAAAAGTGATAATGGATTCTTTATAAGTTATAAGTGACATCAGCACCTCGCAGGGCTATGCTCCAAAGGGTTTAACGAGTTAGTTTATCTTGAGTTAAAAGCGCGAGGAATAGATATAGTCTATCGAGTATAGATATAACAAAAAAAGGTGACTTCATGATCTAGTAGAGTCATTGAATCGAAAAAATACGTATCATACCTTCGCGCAGAGAGACCCTGGACCGTACGACCTCCAGCGAACCTCGTCAATGTCATTAACATGTTCAGAAATAATCGCGACTAATCTTTCCACATTGCAATAGTCCTTAAGGTTGACTGTTTTGTGCCTCGGCGGCATTGATCCACATGTGACAACACCGAATCGTATGTCCGAATATTAAAATGACAGCAACCATAACGACTGGTTCGTACGGCGACGGATATTAGCAGACTTCAAGTAATACAATATTTTCGGAGTCGGCATTAATCACACCGCAACTTCACATTGCGAAACAGTTTCCTCCATATAGCGGTAGTGGTTGAAACAAATTAGAATCAAATTACCGATGAAATATCAAATAATATTCGTTTTGAATCTGGTGATATGTAGAGCGTGGAAATAATGTCATAGTGTTCTACTGAAAATAATTTGTGACTTTCTGAATATATTTCAATAGTTTCAACTTTTTTAGTAAAATATACTTTATTCAGTATTTAAAAAAACATATTTATTCAGTAACGTTCTTCAGTCGCGAATACTTAATTTCTTAAAATATTTTTTCACATCGTGTGCTTTTTTTATTAGGAATACCCCATTGAAAAAAAACACACGCACTTTCTGATGGGCAAAACAAAAAAATAATATGAGGTACCACAAGCTTTGTGGTGCAATGCTTCGCTGTGCATTCAAAGCAAAAATATCGACAATGGCTTTTTGACCGCGTAAGTTTGTTTGATCGTTTTAATTTTCCTACCCGGTGAAAAGACCGCTGAAAAAAATCACATGTACTCTTTGGTACTCGAAGAAAAATAAAAAATTATTTCAGGGAGAAACGCCTCCTGGTGCACGCAGAAAAAATATCGTTAATGGCTTTTCAATCGCGTCAGTTTCCGACCCGGAAAACCCCTCTAAAAAAAATCACCTGCACTTTTCGAAGGTCGAAGAAAAATTTAAAAAATTATTTTAGGGGGTAGCGCTTCTTGGTGCACGCAGAAAAAAATATCGTTGGCGATTTTTCGATATCCTGAGTTTTCCGACCTGGAAAACCCTTCTGAAAAAAATCACCTGAACTTTTCGAAGGTCGAAGAAAAATAAAAAAATTATATCAAGGGTCAGCGCCTCCTGGTGCACGTAGAAAAAAATATGGTTAATGACTTTTCTATCACGTGAGTTTTTCGACCCGGAAAACCCATTTGAAAAAAATCGCATTCATTTTTTGGGGGTCGAAGAAAAATAAAAAAAAAATATTCCAGGGGGCAGCCCTTCCTGGTGCACCCAGAAAAAAATATCGTTGATGATTTTTCGATATCGTGAGTTTTCCGACTCGGAAAACCCCTCTGAAAAAAATCACCTGAATTTTTTGAAGGTCGAAGAAAAATAAAAAAATTATATCAAGGGTCAGCGCCTCCTGGTGCACGCAGAACAAAATATCGTTAATGACTTTTCTATCTTGTGAGTTTTCCGACCCGGAAAACCCTTCTGAAAAAAATCACATTCACTCTTTGGGGGTCGAAGAACAATAAAAAAATTATCCCAGGGGGCAGCGCTTCCTGGTGCACGCAGAAAAAATATCGTTGACGATTTTTCGTTATCCTGAGTTTTCCGACCCGGAAAACCCCTCTGAAAAAAATCACCTGCACTTTTCGACGGTCGAAGAAAAATTAAAAAATTATTCCAGGGGGCAGCGCTTCCTGGTGCACGCAGAAAAAATATCGTTAATGACTTTTCGATCGCGTGAATTTTCCGACCCGGAAAACCCTTCTGAAAAAAATCACATTCACTCTTTGGGGGTCGAAGAAAAAAAAAAAATTATTCCAGGGGGCAGCGCTTCCTGGTGCACCCAGAAAAAATATCGTTAATGACTTTTCGATCGCGTGAGTTTTCCGACTCGAAAAACCTCGCTGAAAAAAATCGAATGCACTCTTGGAAGGTCGGAGAAAAATAAAAAAATTATTTCATCATCTTATATTAATTTTAATGCAATTTGATAATGACTAGGGTCCGGAAGTTCACGTAGGGAACGTCATGGCATGGCCGTGGCCGCTCTGAAAAGCGCGCGCAATTCAATTTTTTTCAGGACTCTGAAATATTCCGTAAATCGGGACATAGAAAAAAATCGTAGCTGTCGGTGGACTTATAAAATTTGCTGGACATAGAAAAAAATCGGGACTCTGAAAAATATCGTCGGAAAGTAGGACATAGAAAAAATTCGTAGATCTCGGACTTAAAAATTTTTCGTGAATCGGGACATAGAAAAAAATCGTAGCTGTTAGTGGACTTATAAAATTTTCGATTGCTGGACATAGAAAAAAATCGGGACTTTGAAAAATTTCGTCGGGAAGTGGGACATAGAAAAATTCGTAGACGATGGACTTTGAAATATTTCGTGCCGTCGGACATAGAAATATTTCGATGTCGAACAGTCCGAATTCGATAATTTCATACACCCGGATGTACATGTCGATTATTTTTGGGAACCTGGACGAAGAGAATACTGTTCTCGGGTCTTTGGGTCGACGGGAAGATGTTTATCGGCTCCCAGGACGACGAGAATCTGATGCTCAGGGTCCAGGTCGAGTTTTACGGAGTTCTCGGAATCCAGGTTGACTTTGTTGTATTTCTCGGAGTCAAGGTCTACTACTCCATAGTTTTTGAGTCCAGGTCGACTACTTCGTAGTTTTTTTTAGTCCAGGTCAACTTCTTCATAGTCTTCGGAGTCTAGCTCGACTTCTCCGTAGTTTTTTGATTCCAGGTCAACTTCTTCATAGTTCTTGGAGTCTAGGTAGATGTCTCTCCAGTTTTTTGTGTCCAGGTCAGCGTCTTCATAGTTTTTGGAGTCTAGATCGACTACTCCATAGTTTTTTGTGCCCAGGTCAACGTCTTCATAGTTTTTGAAGTCCAGGTCGACTACTCCGTAGTTTTTTGAGTCTCGATCAACTTCTTCACAGTTTTCGGAGTCTAGCTCGACTTCTCCGTAGTTTTTTGATTCCAGGTCAACTTCTTCACAGTTTTTTGAGTCTCGGTCAACTTCTTCACAGTTTTCGGAGTCTAGCTCGACTTCTCCGTAGTTTTTTGAGTCTAGGTCGACTACTCCGTAGTTTTTTGAGTCTAGGTCGACTACTCCGTAGTTTTTTGAGTCTCGGTCAACTTCTTCTCAGTTTTCGGAGTCTAGCTCGACTTCTCCGTAGTTTTTTGAGTCCAGGTCAACTTCTTCATAGTTCTTGGAGTCTGGGTAAAGTTTTTCACAGTACATGCAATCAACGTCATCTTCTTTGTAATTGTTGGGTTTCAGGTAAACTTTTACGCCGTTCTCGGCGCCGACGTCGATATCCATGCAGTTCATGCATGTTTTCACACACGTTCACACGCACACAAGCACATACGCGGGCACGCACTCATACGCGTGCACTCTTTTAAACGGGTCCACGCACTCGCACGCACACACGCGGGCACGCACTCATACGCATGCACTCACTTGCACACAGTCACGCGTTGTTGCTCGGACGCTCGCACTTAGACACTCGCACTCGGACGCTCACACTTGCACGCACAAACTCACGCGCATGCTCGCACACACTTACACGCATGCACTCAGCGCACACACTCACAGGCACGCACACGCATTCACTCACACGCACGCACACGCATACACTGAGACGCAAACACTCACACGCACGCGCACGCACACGCACATACTCACACTCACACGCACGCACATACTCACACTCACACGCACGCACACACTCACACGCACGCACACACTCACACGCACGCACACACTCACACTCAGACGCACATACTCACATGCACGCACACGCACACACTCACACGCACGCACGCGCATACACTCAGACGCACATACTCCCACGCACGCACACGCATACACTCAGACTCAC
This sequence comes from Ichneumon xanthorius, assembly GCA_917499995.1. Classification (NCBI taxonomy): domain Eukaryota; kingdom Metazoa; phylum Arthropoda; class Insecta; order Hymenoptera; family Ichneumonidae; genus Ichneumon; species Ichneumon xanthorius. The sequence goes on from CAKJTD010000007.1 coordinate 1,414,134, forward strand.
ATACTCCCACGCATACACGCAGCGCACATACTCACACACACGCACACGCATACACTCAGGCGCACATACTCACACGCACGCACACGCATACACTCAGACGCACGCACACGCATATACTCAGCCGCACATACTCACACGCACGCACACGCATACACTCAGACTCACACACTCACGCGCACGCAGACGCATACACTCAGACGCACACGCATACACTCAGCTCACATACTCACAAGCACGCGCACGCATACACTTAGGCGCACGCACTTATATTTACGAGCTCATACACACTTACATTTACGCTCATACACACTTACATTTACGCTCATACACACTGACATTTACGCTCATACACACTTACATTTACGCTCAGACACACTTATGTTTACGCTCACACACACTGATGGTTTTACACGCAAGCACGCATTCCCTCACTTCGCATGCATCAAGTCCACGGTCGTACTCGCACATATGCATTCACTCGCATTACACGCACACATGCCCTCACTCACATGCACACTCATACATACAGATTCATAAATAAAAAGAGAACGAAAATATAATTTTCAAAATATATTAATGTATTGCTTTTTTAATGATCTTTCTCTTTTTCTCCTCCCTCTCTACATTTCCGCTCTAGATGATTATAATCATTTTCACCGTTTTGTTTTTTTCGTTGTTATTTTGATTGTTCCTTTTCTTATTGTTATTTTCGTTCATGTTCTTTTTGGTGCGCCGATTGTTCTTCTTTTTACGCCAATTGTTACGATTTTTGTTGTTTTCTTTGTTGTTTTTTTGTTGCTGCTTTTTTTCATTTTTTTGGTTTTTGTTTTTCTCTTGCAGTTTTCTTCGCAAATCCTCCTTCGCATTCTTCAGCACTTGGCCTTGAGCCTACTGCTCCTTGCTGTCGCCTCTGTCTCGAGCTTCAGCTCTCTGTTGGCTTGCTATCCAACTGAAAAAAATACAAACTTGATAACGAACCATTTGCACGTTTACCCTACCTGACGTTCATGCAGTAATATAACTTACATTTTCGTCCGCTCGGCACGATATCGGCCACCTCGCGATTTTTTTTCTTTCGGCCGGTCCTCCCGGTCCTTTTCTTCATTTATCGCTGCCGACGTTTCCAGATCCATCTAGAAAAATAATAAATATTGTTACTGCCTATTCGTATAGACACGATCGAAACGGAGTCCGTCGAGGAAAAAGAAAATGATCTGTCCCCAAGGAATCGGCAGACGCAGGGCAAGACAACTTTCTTTTTCCTCGGCTGCGGTCTCAAAACAGCATTCAATACTGGTTACGAATATTATAATATATTATTAATAATATTTACTTACCTTTTTACTCGAGGAGTCGTCCGACATGGTCGCGGGCATTGCTTGACGGCGTTGATCGTTGTGTAAACAAATAGCGTCGCATGCTCATCTCCATGACAACCTCCCGCGCTGTCATCCGAATAGATGAATTAGGATAGGTAAGGGAGCGGTGTTACCGACACAGGGTATGGATAGATTGGACTTAAAATTCCTTTACTCGACAGATTTCAGTAGTTGCAGCTACGATAATGAAAAACAGCTTTAAATAGCCGTAATAAAAGACAGTTATAAATAGCCGTCAGACAGACAGCCATAAATAGCCGTGAGCAAGACAGCTATAAATAGCCGTATGCAAGGCAGCTATAAATAGCCGTATGCAAGGCAGCTATAAATAACTGTGATCAAGACAGCTAAATAGCCGCGAGCAAGATAGCTTGAGACAGCTGAAAAGTTTTTGTGCACGTTATTGTTCACCCATTATAGTGCACCATGAAAACTTTTCGTAGATTTTCGAAATTAAAGCAGCATCGGTTGGTCCGGAACAATGCTTTAAACATCGAAAAACTGAGCTCGACATCACACGACGTGATTGGAGCAAATCGAACAGCAGCCAGGTCGTCGAGCGTCCAATTCGGTAGGCTGGGAACGCGACTGTCTGCCGTTCGAAAGAGGATATCATTTAGTCGCATGAATCCTTCATTATCGAACAGTACTGTACCCAATTTCTCCTTTATCGTAGGAGATACAGTAGCAGATCCATCGATAATTGTGTGCACTGCCATAACGATCGTGACCGACTCCTCGAGGCTCAGTCCACGTTTTTCGAGCTTGGTAATCGCAGTCGATAACTCTGAAAAGTCCTTATCGATATCTCGAAACGTCTCTGCAATGTTTGGAAGATCAAACAATTCTTGCGCTCTCGTTACTGCCAATGCACCCGCTGTTGGCAGTGCAGCTATAACACGTTTTACAGCATCAAAATGATGACTGTAATACACTGCGGCATTCAGCCACGTGCGCCAACGTGTTATTACGGGTTTCGGAGGCAATGGCACACCAGGAGCTACGCGTCTGAAAATCGCTGCCCTCGATGGAGATTTCAAAAATACTTTTTTGACTTCTGAAATCACGTGGTCAGCGTTTTCGTTCTCGCTCCTTACTTTTTCGGCTACTCTTTGTAGACCGTGAGCAAGACAAGTTACATGAATCATTTTCGGATATGTTTCCGAAAGATCTTTTGCCGATTTTTTCATGTAACTCGCTGCGTCAGAGACGCACAACAGCACTTTCTCAGGCTGAACTCCGTGAGGCCATAAACTTTAGAGAGACGTTTCAAAAAATTGTCCGATCGTCACACTGTTTGTCCGCTCCAAAACAGCGGTATTAATCAAGCGCGGAATACCAGCGCGATCGGACAATAGAAGGCCGACAATAGCATTTGCGATGGGCCGATTAATAAAATCGGTCGTTTCATCGATCGAGATCCAAATCCTATTATCGGCTATCTCCTCTCGGACTGTATTAAGAGTGTCGTTGTAACATTCTTCTACATACGTTTTTCGTAATGTCGATGGATCCGGTACCTTGCATCTGGTCCATTTCTCCAGGAAAGCGATCACAGCGGGATGGCCGGCCTTTTCCAGAGGAATGTCCGCAACCAAAAAGGCTTTGCACAATTCCTTTGCAAATGCGGAGTGTCTCGAAGATGACGACGGGCCATCGGGAGCAGGTTGCGTCTCGATTCTGCGTCCTGCCTCGATGTGCTTTGCCGTGCGTATGTGTCGTGTGATGTCCGTATTTCTGAACGTCGCAAGCTCCGATGTGCACCACTTACAATAAAGCACATCTCTTCGCAACTCAAACGCACTCATGTCACGGGTTTCATTTAAAATCGCCCACCGCTGCTGAACGGTTAACGCTGCTGGGGGCATGTTTAATCAATTTCACAATTCCACCAGACAGCGAAACGTCAACTGATAAAATAATCGAAAATCGACATAACATAATGAAGATACAAGGAGGGATACGTAGGAGATACGTAGCAGGCATTGAAAACGTTCGTGTTTTCAAGAGGTGACACGAAAGGCGAGTATGCAAAATGCTTGATTGAGAGGCTCGACAAAGCATTGTACCAGACACATGTAAAAATGTACGTACTGTCATTATAATCTGTATACACTGGCTATACCGTGACACGATTTAAAAAATGTAACGACTCAAAACTTTTCGATGCTATTAAGACTCGATAATTCGTTCAGCCGTTCGGTTCCTAAAGGCTGAATAAATGACAGGTCGATAGGCTCATTTGAGTTGCTTACTGGAAGTTAAAAATTTAATAGATCAAAATTAATAGATCAAAATTTAATAGAAATTTGAATAGCCATCAGCAGGGACGCGCTAAAAAAATTGCAGGATAAGCTTCAATGACTCAATTGGATCATTCCAGAGGCAATTATACATCCAGGAAGCCAAATTGGCTTTATTGGGATTGCACGAAAACGGCTCAACCGACCTGGTCGAAATTTTTTGTGGAGTCATTGTTCGTAACTCTCTTCGAAAACAAAATGATTAGATATTGACGCACCCATATGCTTTGAGACAGCCTTAAAACGAGGAACTCAAGGTATCTTAGAGACTACGATCAAATTCCGAGAGTCCACTCGATACAGTAGACTTGCGCTGAAAGTTCGAAGATAGAAAAATTTGAACATTTTTTGCCGCCCCCGCACGCTTTAAAACAGCCTTAAAATCATGAAATAGAGGTGTCATCGGGTCTGCGATCGAATTCCAAGAACCCAATCGATATAGTAAACTTGGATTGAATGTTAGAAGCTAATAAAAAAATTTCAAATTTTTTTACACCCCCGCACTCCTTAAGACATACTTAAAACGATGAAATTAAGGTGTCATTGGGGCTGCGCTCGAATCTCGAGGCTCCAATTAATCCAATAGACTTCGGCTGAAATTTCGAAGGTAAAACAACATTTTGGATTTTTTGCCGCCGCCGCACCTTTTGGAACACCCTCAAAACGAAGAATTTGCGGTGTTCTCGGAGCTGTAATCAAATCCAGAGGCTCTTATCGACACAGTAGATTTGTGCGAAAAGTTCGGAAGTGAACAAATTTTATTTTTATTTTTGCCGCCCCCGCACTCTTTAAAACAGCCTTAACATCATGAAATAGATGCGTCTTCGGGTCTGCGATCGGATTCCAAGGCCCCAATCGATATACTAGATTTGGATTCAAAGTAAGAAGCTAATAAAAAAATTTCAAATTTTTTTACACCCCCGCACGCTTTAAGACATACTTAAAACGAGGAACTTAAGGTGTCATTGGGGATGCGCTCGAATCTCGAGGCTCCAATTAATTCTATAGACTTCGGCTCAAAGTTCGAAGGTAAAACTGCATTTTGGATTTTTTTGCCGCCCCCGCTCCTTTTGGAACACCTTTAAAACGCGGAATTCGAGGAGTCCTCGGAGCTGCAATCAAATCCAGAGGCTCTTATCGTCACAGTAGATTTGTGCGAAAAGTTCGAAAGTGAACAAATTTTTTACAATATTTTGCCGCCCCCGCACTCTTTAAAACAGCCTTAAAATCATGAAATAGAGGCGTCTTCGGGTCTGCGATCGGATTCCAAGGCCCCAATCGATATACTAGACTTGGATTCAAAGTAAGAAGCTAATAAAAAAATTACAAATTTTTTTACACCCCAGCACTCCTTAAGACATAGTTAAAACGATGAACTTAAGGTGTCATAGGGGCTGCGCTCGAATCTCGAGGCCCCAATTAATCCTATAGACTTCGGCTGAAAGTTCGAAGTTAAAACAACATTTTCGATTTTTTTGCCGCCCCCGCTCCTTTTGGAACACCCTTAAAACGAGGAATTCGCGGTGTTCTCGGAGCTGTAATCAAATCCAGAGGCTCTTATCGACACAGTAGATTTGTGCGAAAAGTTCGAAAGTGAACAAATTTTTAACAATTTTTTGCCGCCCCCGCACGCTTTAAGACAGCTTTAAAATAACGAAATCGAGATGTCCTCGGGCCTGCGATCGGATTCCAAGGCCCCAATCGATATACTAAACATGGATTCAAAGTAAGAAGCCAGTAAAAATTTTCAAATTTTTTGACACCCCCGCACGCTTTAAGACATACTTAAAACGCGGAACTTAAAGTGTCATTGGAGCTGCGCTCGAATCTCGAGGGTCCAATTAATCCAACAGACTTCGGCTGAAAGTTCGAAGGTAAAACAACATTTTCGATTTTTTTGCCGCCCCCGCTCCTTTTGGAATACCTTTAAAACGCGAAATTCGAGGTGTCCTCGGAGCTGCAATCAAATCCAGAGGCTCTTATCGACACAGTAGATTTATGCGAAAAGTTCGAAAGTGAACAAATTTTTAACAATTTTTTGCCGCCCGGGCACATTTTGCTAGAGCCTTAAAACGAAGAATTCGAGGTGTCCTCGGGGCTGCGATCGAATCTCGAGGCTCCAGTCGACACAGTAGACTTGTGCCAACAGTTCGAAGATAAACAGACATTTTCAAATTTTTTGCCGCCCCCGTATGCTTTAAAACATTTTTAAAACGAGAACTTAAGGTATCATTGGGGCTGCGCTCGAATCTCGAGGCCCCAATCAAAACAGTAGACTTGGATTGAAAGTTTGAAGGTAATAAAAAATTTCCAATTTTTCGCCACCCCTGCAGCCTTTGTAACAGCCTTAGCACGAGGAACTTGATGGTCCTCGGGGGTAAAGTCGAAACTCGAGATTCTAAACGATATAATAGACTTGAGTTAAAAGTTCGAAAGTAAACAAAAAAAATTCCAATTTTTTTAGCCATCTCCGTGCCCCTCGAGTTCGTCATTTTAAGCCTGTCAAAGCATGCGGGGCGACAAAAAAATCTGAAATTTTCATTTACCTTCAAACTTTCAAATCAAGTCTACTGTATCAATCAGGACCTGGAGCGTTGCTCACAGCCCTGGAAACACCTTGATTGCCTCGTTTCAAGACCGTGGCAGAACGTGCAGGACGGCATGCAAGGAAGTAGAGCGAATTTTTTTGCGCATCGAATTTACAACGTTATCCATGTTTGGCCCGGATCAACCACGCAGACGAAAAAAAAATTTATATTTTTTTTTGTTTTAATAAAAGATTGTCGTGCCGACAGTACTGCTCTTTACAGCCATACTGTACCTTACACGTTCCATCTCCTTCATCTGGCATAGTTGTTGCTGCAACCTTTTTCCAACATTTCTATTTGCTTGCAGTTTTTTACATTTATCCTGCAAGCTTCCACGTTGCTTGGGCCATTACAGGCTCAAGTCTCGCATCTACGAACGAGTTATTCTTGACTCCGACAACTAAGTAGTTGTTATCTTGGACTTGTGGAACCACCAACTCCCTAAATCATGTTAATAGGGAATATTAATTCCCTAAAAGTCCACGTAGCCCCGATAAATGTACGGTCGGTGTACGACTTCGGCAATAACTAAAGTCCGCCAGTATCGCCCCAGGTCAGTATTAAGATGGGCGATCGCTTACCAGCGCACTGGCTTGCTCACCTCTCTCTGAGCAGAAGCCAGTTTTTCTGAAACCCTGGTGGTATACACTGGGGAATATAAAAAATAAAGGGCCGTTTATACCGCCACGGGATTCACCCAGCTTTTCCGTGTTTTCGGGGAATGCGGTACACTGTAACTAAATTCCGTTCAAATCTGGAAGAGTCCACGAAGAAACAGGAATGAAAAAAAATATGTATGAGTAGACATAGATGTCAAGAACTACGTGAAAATGAATCCAGAAACCGCCAGATTCACATAGGACGATTGAAATTACGAGAACTACGTCGAAAATGGCTACGATTTGGAAACGATGTGAATGTGAACCTGATCGCCAAAAAGCTGATATGGATTTCAAAAACTACATTAAAACGATCCGGACTATTGGAACTATGAAGATGTCGACGTGGACATTGTGAATTATGAAGAAGTGAAGCTAGAGTCTGAAATCTTTGAAAAAATCGACCGTGACTCAAAAAACTAGGGAAGAGTCGACCGAGACTTCGAAAACTATGAAAAGGTTTTGCAATACAAAAAACTGCGGAGCAGTTGAGCTAGATTCCGAAAACTGTGAAGAAGTTGACCTACACTCAAAAATCTACGAAGTAGTAGACCCAGAGTCCAAGAACTATGAAGAAGTTGACCTGGACTCAAAAAACTACGGAGAAGTCGAGCTAGACTCCGAAAACTGTGAAGAAGTTGACCGAGACTCAAAAAACTACGGAGTAGTCGACCTAGACTCAAAAAACTACGGAGAAGTCGAGCTAGACTCCGAAAACTGTGAAGAAGTTGACCGAGACTTAAAAACTACGGAGTAGTCGACCTAGACTCCAAAAACTATGAAGACGTTGACCTGGACACAAAAAACTATGGAGTAGTCGATCTAGACTCCAAAAACTATGAAGACGTTGACCTGGACACAAAAAACTATGGAGTAGTCGATCTAGACTCCAAAAACTATGAAGACGCTGACCTGGACACAAAAAACTGGAGAGACATCTACCTAGACTCCAAGAACTATGAATAAGTTGACCTGGAATCAAAAAACTACGGAGAAGTCGTGCTAGACTCCGAAGACTATGAAGAAGTTGACCTGGAATCAAAAAACTACGGAGAAGTCGTGCTAGACTCCGAAGACTATGAAGAAGTTGACCTGGACTAAAAAAAACTACGAAGTAGTCGACCTGGACTCAAAAACTATGGAGTAGTAGACCTTGACTCCGAGAAATACAACAAAGTCAACCTGGATTCCGAGAACTCCGTAAAACTCGACCTGGACCCTGAGCATCAGATTCTCGTCGTCCTGGGAGCCGATAAACATCTTCCCGTCGACCCAAAGACCCAAGAACAGTATTCTCTTCGTCCAGGTTCCCAAAAATAATCTACATGTACATCCGGGTGTACGAAATTATCGAATTCGGATTGTTCGACATCGAAATATTTCTATGTCCGACGGCACGAAATATTTCAAAGTCCATCGTCTACGAATTTTTCTATGTCCCACTTCCCGACGAAATTTTTCAGAGTCCCGATTTTTTTCTATGTCCAGCAAATTTTATAAGTCCACCGACAGCTACGATTTTTTTCTATGTCCCGATTTACGGAATATTTCAGAGACCTGAAAAAAATTGAATTGCGCGCGCTTTTCAGAGCGGTCACGGCCATGCCATGACGTTCCCTACGCGAACTTCCGGACCCTACTCATATCTCGAGAACAGTGAGTCCAATTTCAAAAACTAAAAAACAATTTGCTTCGTTTTTTTACAGTCTAGGTGAACATTGGATTTAAATAATTTACAGCTGTCTTGGAGGGCGCGGGCATGCGTTGGGAGTGGGTCAGGATGTGTGGCAAGAATAGGGGTGTTTTTCAGTAATACAGCCGAATCATAACAAAACGTAATTTTTTTTCATTAATAGAATGGTTGTTGTACGCCGACGGCGTTTCCCTTGCCCGAACCTAAAAAAACCTGAAACAAAAAGAAAACACTATTAAAATGTAATATTCAAATAATTATACTAACCTATATACTTACCTTGAGACGAAGGGCTTTCGCCTTCGTCTTCACAATCCTTCATTTCGATGAGCGTGTCCTCCGTCGCCTGGCCCTGGAGATGTTCACCTGAAAAATAAAAGTAAAAATTAATAAATAGAAATAAAAGTAAAGGTATTGAAACAATGCCTACCTGATCGATTTGACACCCGGACGAGGCCACGGCGAAGCTCGACACCGCCAGGTAGGGTGGCGGCTTACCCGCTATCCCTGCTAACCTGAAAAATACGAAAAAAAACACAAATTATAAGATTAATAAAAACCAGAATATTAATAAGATGGAATGCATTGATCCCTAAGACAAAACTTACCTGGGCGAAGAACCTCGACGACGACTCGACGTTGCTGACACCCTCGACGACGCCGAGGCGAGTAACGGTTTACCCGCTACCTCGCCATAACCTGCAACAGGAAAAAGCACATATTAATAATAAGAAAAATCTATATAATAATCTTAATTATAACTAAGCGTAGAATAAGAACTCACCTGTTTTACTTGGGACATGGGCCTTCCGCCCATGTCATCCGTCGAACCCTCCGGCTCCCTCGACGATGCCAAGGCAAGGCAGCGGCTTACCCGCTACCTTGCAGGAACCTGAAATAAAAAAGGAAAAAACATGTAAATATACTAAACATAGAAATAAGAAAACTGTTAAATAGTAATTAGATACATACCCTGTGGGAATACCATGGACCCGCTGTCCATGACCCTCGACGTTGAACCTTCCGTCCGGAACTCCTATGGTGAAGACGCCTGGGGATCTGAAACTGAAAGAAACATAAAAATTAGAAAATAATATTAAAGGCTAAAAAAATACTCTCGCTCACGCAGGAAATATGAAAATAAGATACATCTTACCTAAAAGAAAATACTCCTCGTCGCTGCCGAAGACACCTGTTGCCGGCGAAGACGTAAACACCGCACGAAACACAAAATATAAACACGAACACACACTGACACACATACACACCGGCTGCACCCGATGCAGTATTTTTTTAATTATATAATTAACACAACACTTAATTGTTAAAACTATTTACTTTTATATTTTATACAAAAAACAACACGCGTAACACAGCCCGAGGTTAGGGCGTACCATCGCCGCGCACACGCTCGACACTTAGCCGCAGCTCGAGAAAACGAGCCTTCACGAAAATAGCCGAGCGCCGCGACGGTACGCTCGAGCCTCTAGCCTAGACACAGATTGTACAACTAGCCGCTAGAGGGAGATTTGAGACTTGTTTCGCACAAGCGACTCAGGCACAGAACTCCTATAACTAGGCGAGACTTTCCATGAATAAATCAGATTTTCGAACCGTGGCATGCGGCGTCTGACTTTAAGAGCATGTGAAACACGGTAACGGGCACATGAAAACTTTCGAACAACTTTTCTCCGAGTATCCTGATCGGAATCTAACGAAATTTTGGGAACAGTCTGGAAAAATGTGAACTTTAACCGTGTTTCCTTAAGATTTATCGATTTCGAAAAAAAAAAATTACAGATATTACCCGCAGATCTCTGTAAAGAAAAAATCAAAATTGTGTCGTTGCTCGTGCAAGAATGTCAAAACGAAAAGAAACACGGTTTGAACAGCCTAAAATTATACACCGTAAATCTTTTTTCATTCCGATTTGAAGTGAAAAAAAGAGCAAAAAGTTGTTCCGAAAAAATCGTCGGTATGCACGACGAAATTTCAGCAAAACATGGCCATGACACTCTCCAGGCCGTCCGCGAGACGATCTCGCTAGAGGTCGTTACTGGGTTGGCTCCTCCGAGCAAGCAAACGAAATATTCGTCCGCGCACATGAGATCCACTGCTATACGAGAAGTCACATGATTGGCGATCATGTGACCACAGGGCTCTCGCGGAGTGTGGCGACAAAGCGCTAGTCACCCGGTACTTTTTTTGTTTATTTTTTATAAAAAAAAGAAAGTAATTAAAAAACGTGTTGTTTCGCAGTTTACTCGTGCAGGAACTCGTCAAGCCTCGACGCGGCTCTGTTCATGCACGGAAAGTTGCAGCCACTTTGCTACTGACCGCCGTAAAGTATCATTACATGTTCACCCTGATAGACAAGCGCCACGAAAAGTAGCATTTGGCGCAATAATTGCGACATGTGCCGCACATGTTGCAAATATTGATACTTTTTATGGCGCTTGTCTATCTGGGTCAATGTGCGAGATTTGTCGAAGATACTGCTTCAAGTAATTACTCGCTCGACTTTCGATGATTACTTGCATTTACAGCAACACCAGCAGCCGCCGCCACAGCAGGAACACGCGCAGCCGTTGCAACATCAGCTGTTGACACAGCAGCAACAGCACCAGTCTCCGCAACAACAACAGCAGCCGTTGCGACAACAGCAGCTGTTGCCACAGCAGGAACACCACCATCCGCCGCAGCAACAATAGCAGCCACTGCGACACCAACAGCAGCTGCCGCCACAACAACAACGGTCAGCTTTTAACGATGCCAACTAAAATAGACAAGCGAAACGAAAAGTAGCAGTTGGCGTAATATTTGTGACATATGCTGCACATGTTGCAAACATTGCGCCAATAATACTACTTTTCATGGCGTTTGTCTATCCGGGGTGGTTTCACTTGCATTTTTGCTTCCTCCTAGAGGAAGCTTTTTTAAATTAAGTTTAACGAAAACCGCTCAGGTAGCTGTTCGATACAACAATTTATTGGAAGTTAGCTCTATGCTCCGAAGGGTTAGAGGTAACGAAAGTAAGATTAATCTTTTGGCTGCAAAGAATATTCTATGCGAATAAAAAATGTGGCCATTGTATCACAGCGATGCGCATGGAATATACTTTGCAGTCAAAATATTAATCCTACTTTCGTTACCTCTAAACATTCAAAGCGCACAGTTAACTTCCAATAAATGAATTGTATTGGGCTGATTGGTAGGGAGTCTTCGTTGATCTTATTTTCGGACATGCAAGTAAAACCGTCCCAGATAGACAAGCGCCATGAAAAGTAGCAATGTTGGCGCAAGGTTTGCGACATGTGCAGCACATGTCGCAATTATTACGTCAACTGCTACATTTCGTAGCGCTTGGCTATCTTAGTCTACCGTTGGAAGCTAAAAATCGCTTAGCAATATGTTCTTATGCGATGACATTCCAGCTGATTCGACAGTCAGCTGTCGATGCGAGGATGCGTAAAAATAATCGCCGAGTGTTACGTCTCCGCGGCAGGACGTAACACCGAGTAATATGCTCTTGCGCGATAACGATCCCGCTAATTCGACAGCTCCTTGTTGATGTGAGGGTTCGAAAAAAAAAATCGCTGAGCATTTTTACTCTAGTGCGATACCGATCCCGCTAATTCGACAGTCAGCTGTCGATGCGAGAATACGTACAAAAATCGCCGAGTAATATGCTCTTGCGCGATAACGATCCCGCTAATTCGACAGTCCCTTGTTGATGCGAGGATTCAGGAAAAAAAAAATCGCCGAGCATTTTTACTCTAGCGCGATAACGATCCCGCTAATTCGACAGCCAGCTGTCGATGCGAGGATACGTAAAAAAAATCGCCGAGTAATGTGCTCTCGCGCGATAACGATCCCGCTAATTCAACAGTCCCTTGTTGATGCGAGGATTCGAAAAAAAAAATCGCCGAGCATTTTTACTCTCGTGCGATAACGATCCCGCTAATTCGACAGTCAGCTGTCGATGCGAGGATACGTTAAAAAAATCGCCGAGTAATATGCTCTTGCGCGATAACGATCCTGCTAATTCAACAGTCCTTTGTTGATGCGAGGATTCAGGAAAAAAAATCGTCGAGCATTTTTACTCTCGTGCGATAACGATCCCGCTAATTTGACAGTCAGCTGTCGATGCGAGGATACGTTAAAAAAATCGCCGAGTAATATGCTCTTGCGCGATAACGATCCCGCTAATTCAACAGTCCCTTGTTGATGCGAGGATTCAGGGAAAAAAAAATCGCTGAGCATTTTTACTCTAGCGCGATAACGATCCCGCTAATTCGACAGTCAGCTGTCGATGCGGGTATATATTTTCGCAAGACATCGCGCGCAAAGTCGCCGAGTGTATGGACTCTTGTGCGCAGGACATTGTATCGAGAATTTAAAGTTCTCGGTGCAGTGGATCTCAATACTTATAGTTATAAGAAACGAGCAGATGCGCCGGGCGACACCTGGCGGTTCAAGGCAGAGTTACTTTTTCGGTAACCTGCCTTACCGCGGGAGCCGGTCCGCGTCACGTCGCTCCAGCGTGTTTCACATGCTCTTAAGTCTACCCGAGCCTACATCCTTCTCAGTCGAGAAACGAATATCTCCCAACCACTATCTACAGGATAAGTGAAATTTTGCGTCTTCTGCCTTTTTCAAGGCAAAGACATCCAACCGCTTTTCTTAAAGCGACCAATCCCGCTTTTTTAAAAGCGCTCCGCTGATTAAGCGTGCCAACAGTTTCTCCGCTGATTAAGCGTGCCAACAGTCTCTCTGCTGATTAAGCAGCCATCAGTCTCTCTGCTGACTAAGCATCCATCGGTACCCTCCGCTGGTCAAGCGGCTTCGCTGGTTAAGTGACCATCTCCGATCAACGAGGGACGGTAACCAGCGGACGCAGTCACAGGAGGCTCTTCGGAGCGACCTAAAGGCGGACGGGGCCGGTAACCCTGTCGCCCCTTGAGCATAAGGAAAATCGTTCGGGGTCTTTATTTTATTTGCGTTCCCTCTTCCGGTTTAATTTTATTTTTTTTTCCTTTTGAGTTTTTTGTTTTTGACGCCCTCTATGCCGCGGTCAAGAACAAACGTATCATACCTCCGCCGACAAGTCGCCCGGGCACGTGCGGATGGACGAAGCGACGCAATAATAAGCGTATCGGCTATCACCGTCCGGGACCCCCGGAACTGGCCTTATGCCCGGGACTTGATACTCGCTCGCAACCGCGTCCAAGTAGTAACGCGAGCTGATAATCCGCGGGAACCCACTCAGCGAAGGATCGCGCATCTTCCGGTTTTCCATGGATATCCTCCGAGGTCTCCGGAGGTCTCGCGTCCTCGACCGCTGTACCAGCTGATAGCTGCGGGACTAGCGGTTCATCCCGGAACCATAAGCCCTCCCCCAGGCTGGTGTAATCGGGCCCCGGGACTGCCCCCGCGTCGACCGCTACCTCCACCCCCCCGCGCAGCACAACCGAGGGAGCGTCGCGCATCGAGACCGGTAGGACGATCGTCGCGCCCCCGCGCACCGCCACCTCGGCCGAGGGAGCGTCACGCTCCAACCCCAGAGGTTCCGCCAACACGCCCTCGCGCAGCATCGCCACAGCCGGGACCGAGCTCCGAACCGACGCGAGTCGAGCCACCCCCAACACCTTCGGAAACGCGACCGACGGCCTTCGTACGGCCCTCCCCTCGCGAGGAGTACGTGCCGATTTTACCCAGGGTCAACGAATCGGTCACCGACTAGCAACGCGCTCTCTGGGTGAAGCTTTTCGGCGTCTCACCACTGACCCCGCACTTCCCCAGCGCGTCCTCGAGCCGTAGCGTCCACCCGGGTACTCCACCGACTTCCGCACCGACCGCACCACCGGTGCTCGCCGAACAGAGGCGCTCCACAAACGAGAGTCTCCTCCCGCGCCATCGGTCCCAGCCTCCTCCCACCAAGTACCTGAAGAACAGCGAAAAGGTGACGAGGAGGACCCCGGAACCGCGCCGGGAAATAACGCCGCGGCGGACGACCTGCCATTGCCCAAATTCGGCGAAACCGCCACGAAAAAGGCTCCCCCACCTCCTAGGAACGACCTGTGGTCGCCGGAGAGCAATCTGTCGTCTCGGAGCTCACTAGATCTGCTCACGACGGCCGCGGCGTTCGTTGCGCGCAGCCAATACGGTGCCTGTGGACCCTTGGACGTCCTCGCCGACGCCGCCGAGAACGTCCCCCCGGTCGAACGATACGACCCTCTAGAGGATTTTTCCTCCATATACACGGAAAAAAATGCTTGGTTGGGTCACCTAACTATTTATTAGTTGGGTATAAATGGGTTACAATAACTATCTGTTTCGTTACAGTAACGACTTAGGTTTAGTTGAATCTACCATTAACAGTTAATTAACGCGAATAGTGAACACAACTAACACGATTAGTTAGTCTAACTACTAACATAGTATTCAGGATGGGCAGCGAATTTTATAGGCACCCTAACCAACTATAGTTGTTAGTGCGACCACGCTCGGCGCGCGTGTCAGACAACCAACTGAAATGGTTGCAGCAACGAACTGCAGTTGCTGCGAACCCAGACATCACACCGTTATACATGCAAGTCAGTTGATATGTTAATAATGTCGGAAATTGTGAAGGCGTACGAGAGACGAACGGGCTTAATTACTTACTTAATTAATGACCGGATATTCACTTATTGACAGGTAGAGATGGAGCAGATTCGAAAAATAGCAGATTTAAGGCTACACTTAAAAAAAAAGATGTTCATAACCTACCAATTCCCTTACAGAATCATCCGTATAACTAATTCGTACGATAATGTTCAAGCAGCCGTGAATGTCATGTACAAGGTTAAAAAATATATGTTTCAAGATACGTGTAGCAGAGTGAGTAAGATCGTGGACTACAAATCGCAGGGTCGCAGGTTCGAATCCTCATTATCGACCAAATTATTTATTCCGAGGTTTCAATGGTACGAAGGTAAAAAAACGACAATAAAGCAATTTCGGGTGATAAAAAAGCATTTATGCGGTCGTGCAGATCAATATTTTGTATTAATTGTCTATTAATATTTTTGGTAACCTGTGCTGTTGGTCCAACCAAGTCGCTTGGTTGTATCACGCCAGTAAATTATTGAAGCAGGCAAGTAAATGGCTAATCCAACAATTTCCCTAGCAATTAGCCCACACGGAAAAAACGGATTAGTTGGGCTAACAAAAAAAATAGCTAACCCAACCAATTGTCTTAGTGCTCTGAGCGCCAGTCGATAAATTGGTTGAGTTAACGATTTTAAGTTGGTTGATATGCTATTCGCTAGACCAAGTAATTTGTTAGCTGCACGGAACAAAATGCTTGGTTGGGTCACCTAACTATTTATTAGTTGGGTATAAATGGGTTACAATAACTATCTTATTAATTTCGTTACAGTAACGACTTAGGTTTAGTTGAATCTACCATTAACAGTTAGTTAACGCGAATAGTGAACACAACTAACACGATTAGTTAGTCTAACTACTAACTAAAATACTTAATTATTTTATTACGCATGGTTTATATTTCAAGTCTTTGCACCTTGTTACTTGTCGATGAATTCATTACAATGATATTTTTTCTTTGTACCTCGTCGGAGGCTCTTGTATTGTAAAAAGCTTCCAATAAACTATGAACAAAAAATATCATATTGAATTCATCGACAAGTAACAAGGTGCAAAGACTTGAAATATAAACCATGCGTAATAAAACAATTAAGTATTTGTAGCTTGATACTTGTCGATGAATTCATTACAATGATATTTTTGCTTCGTACCTCATCGGAGGCTCTTGTATTGTAAAAAGCTTTCAACAATCTATTGTGACGTGATTTTTCGATCACCGTCACAAAAATACAAATAGATTCAAATTTTATGGATACGGCTATCGATTTAGTTCTGTTAGCCCGTTAGTTCCCGCTTTACTGCCCTTTAGCTGTCCATGTACCGTCTAGTTCTCGCTAAATTAAGGTCGTCACGTTTTGCGATCCGGTTTAGACTTAGCTTGGGTGTGATAAGTGTAAAGTTAAGGATAAAGATTTAGTTCAGGTCGGGATTCTCGAATCTATTCGGTAGAGAGAATCTCGAAGAAATGAGAAACACTAATAGAGGAGAGCCCGACGAGATTTCGTCACGAATACGCCAAAGTCCGGTGCAGACCCGGCACTCCGCTTAGGTGATAATACAGGACGTTGGAGAACAGGCGGAGGTTTTAGTTCAGTCCGGGCAAGGTTGGAACCCCTTGTGCTGTGTTTTAGTTTAGAGAGAGAGCCTTGTTTTCACGTCCTGCATTTGGAGTAGCGATCGCGAAGATTCTCAAAGTTACCGCGTTACAGTTTCGGCTCTCGTATAGATGACGTCACGAAATAGTTCAAGAGGGCAGTAGTTACCGGTTAAGGATCCCGTAATAATCATCATAACGTCTCGTTATAATATTTTCATAGGCTTATCAGTCTACCGGGAGTCGTCCTCGAGGCTGCTCGGACCTCTCTCGTGCTCCCGATGTTTACGGTTTCGGCCTATTGTCTCGCGCTGAGTCATTCGCTCTCGCTCGCGCTATCGTAGACTCCGGCTATCGCTCTCGCTTCGGTTCGCGTATCTCGCTCGCGCTACCTGTCACTTCACGCGTTCGCGGATCGACTCGTGTGCTGTGTTTCGTGCGGATTCGTTTCCGAATTCTTTACCGATTTTTCTGTGCTCGAGATGCGTTTCGGATAACGCTCTTGAGGTGCAGTGATTGTGCTAAGTTCTCGTGGCATCGCGAGATGCAGTTCCCGCATATTATAGGATTAAAATCCCGCTGTTTCGGTGAGTCTAGCGTTAAGCGGTTTTATCGATTGCGATTTAGCGTGTGGATCCGTTCTCGTTACGCTCGCTCCGACCCTTCGGTCAGCTGAGCGCTCCCGATGCACTAGTGTGCGATCCCGTGGCTTTTTAGCCAGTAAATAGTTGTTCCCGTTATTTACAGTTTGAGATTCCGATATTTTCGATTCCGCGTTATTTTATTGGCAAAGGATCGCGACCCTTCTACCATAACCCGCATCCTGAGCGACCGTGCATTTCCGTTACCGTTTGCTCCCGCGAGTGCATTGGTGTTAGCTCGTTACGGTTAGTTCTCGTTTTGTTGTTCCGTTCGTTTCGTCCTTGCGGAGGTCGGCCTGTTCCACCGACCTCCAGATCTCGCACTGGTAGAGTTGGGCTTGTTCCACCCGCTCCCAGATTAGTCCGGTTTGGTAATTCCGGAGAAACAAAAATTAACCCTGCGGAGCTCGGCTTGTTCCACCGACTCCAGATTAGTCCGGTTGTTAATACCGGCGAAACAAAAATTAACTGGCGCCCACCGGGACGCCAATGTATTCGCGGAGGTAGACGGCCGAAGGTGACGTTTTGAGATCCCGATTTCGCGGTTTTTTTGAGTTTCGATTTTCGGTACCGTTTCGCGTGAGTTCTCCGAAAATACGTCACACTATGAACAAAAAATATCATATGTATTCATCGACAAGTAACAAGGTGCAAAGACTTAATTGTTTTATTACGCATGGTTTATATTTCAAGTCTTTGCACCTTGTTACTTGTCAATGAATTCATTATGATATTTCTTGTTTATAGCTTGTTGAAAGCTTTTTTACAAGAGCCTTCAACGAGGTATGAAGCAAAAATATCAGTGTAATAAATTCATCGACAAGTGTCAACCTTCAAAAGCAGAATTGTTTTCCTGGGTATGGTTAATCTTTTAAGTCGTTGCACTGTTTACACTACGAATCCTGTTTATTACAATTATTATAATTGGTCTGTATGTAGTATAGTAATGGTTTATTTTCAATGTTTAACCTGTCCACTGTGTATGTATCCGCCCCGTGCTCGAAGGCCGGTCGGCAACAGCTTAGCAACTGTGTATATTTTATAAAATATCACTTGGTATATTATTACGGGTACGGATTACGATTGACGGTATTTCGAATAGGTAAATGTAATATATGATAAACAATAAAAGCACGAACTCAACAGCTTGGCCACTTCCGAAAACCGGTCCTTGTCAATTACTTCCGGCGATAACGACATCCCGACAAACTTTAAAGCTCGCTTTTCGAACCCTCAACTTCGATCTGATATAATTTATATCCTACTCAATAATTTACTAGTTAGTTAAATCGTTTAGTCGGTAATTTACAAAAATGTTCGCTCTCTTACACCTCCAGGGTTTCGACGAGTAATAAAATGGCGGCTCACTCATTGGTAGTACGCCAGCACCACACTTCCCTGCTTAGAAAATCCTATAGATACTGATTGAAACCGATTGTAACCCATAGGATTTCAATCGGAATGAATAGTCTTAATCGGAGAGCAATTTGCGCTCCCATTGGAAATGAATAGGTATCAGTAGGATTGAATTGGCACGTGATATCAATCGGAACGTATCGTTATTATCCGATAAAATTGGCTTCCCGATAGGAAATATTATTTTTCGACGACGTATTGGTTTGAATGAGTTTTTTGTCCTGGTAATATCCCATAGAATTCTCACTTTCCCATTGAAATAACGAATCGGATTGTATAGGAAATTCCCCCATTTTAGTTTTATACAAGATTTAATCGGAAAGTACCGTTGAAAAGTGGCTCTATATCGAGCTTATGGGATTGAAATGGGTTGTATTGTTCGATCATATATCGAGATCTATCGGTAAGTATAATGTTTCTATGGGAATGTCTTGTCCCGTCAAACAACCGGATTCAATGTGTTTCTTTCCGATAAACTGTCAACTGGAATGAATCAGGTATCGTTGACTGACCTCGACGACTGAATCTCTATAGCTATTAACAGGAAATTGCGTATTGCTCCCGGGTCGCGATTAATCGGAATGAATCGGCAAGAGGATCAATTTCGTCATCGTTTCTTTCGGAATGAATAAGAAACGGCAACTTACAGTTGAGCTAGAACGCAATAGGTATCAATCTGCCTATGATCACAATACTTAACTACAGACTTTGAATAGGAATGAATAGGGGTTGATGAATCATTCTTTAATTAGAATCAATCGGAATTTGCATAAATTGCATGTGCACATGAGAAACGAATCTATCGGTATACATCGGTATTGACCTATTTGACTAACAGCGATTTGAATTATGCAACAAGAAGCAATCGGTGAAATCCTTGTTGGGCTCAATACTTCTATGGGAATGCATCGTCCGGCCCAACAATCGGATTCAATGTATCTTTGTAAGTAAACTGTCTACTGGAATGAATCAGCCAATGTTGACGGTCCTCTGCGGCTGAATCTTTATAGCTATTAATAGGAAATAGCGTATTGCACTCAAGTCGCGATCAATCGGAATGAATCGGCGAGAGATTGTCAATTTCGTTATCACGAATTAATAAGAAACGGCAACTTATAGTTGAGCTAGAACGCAATAGGTATCAATCTGCCTATCATCATAATACTCAGCTACAGAGTTTGAATAGGAACGAACAGGAGTTGATGAATCATTCTTTAATTAAAATCAATCGGAATTTGCATACATTATATATATTGATTGCATATACATACATATGAGAAACAAATCAATCGGTGTACATTGATATTGACCTATTTGACTTACAACGATTTGAATTTTACAACAATATATGGGAATACATTGCCCGGTCGAACAGTCGGAATCAAATGTTTTTTTTTTGCGATCTGTCAATAGGAATAAAGGAGCAAACGTTCACCGATCGCGTCAACGGAATTGCACTGTCAGTGTATATTGTAAGAGAGAGAATTAAAATTTCAAATTACGAGCCTCGATCGTGCGGCGATCGATACCCCGGTCGATCGCCATAGGCATGCGTACAGAGGAAAGGTAATAACGCGCACGCTCCAAAACAAAATTGGGCTATAAGCTAACTAAACGCTCGTGATCGGCCTCTTTCTCTCCGGGGACGTCGAGTTGTAAACACCTTTTGTTGGAGAAGTTCTTCTCATCGCCGCAGTGGTACAAAGATAAGAGGGACTAGCGAGACGCCTCGTGTTCGACGCCTTCACCCGGTTTTGGCCAGCCGATTATATCTCCACTGCGAGCCCCGGAGAATAAAGAAAGAGCCATCGAGGAAGCCCACAATCGATCGAGCTGAGTACAACTGAATTTATTCGGTATAATTTATTTGAGAGAAAGACGTTTAGGAAAGAGAAAGTTTTACCATTTGTTGAAAAAGATTGTAGTGTATGAGAGTGTGATGAGAGTGTGTGCATTTTGTTTATATATGTTCATGGATTGAGTTCGGCTAATGTTCATATTTTGATATTCGTATGTGATTCGATAATTGGTTCAAAGGAATTTGTAATAGCCGTTACTCTACTGATATTTGGACAGTTAAAACAGAAAGAAATCGTGAACTCCATTTTCTGTGTTATTATTTTTTTTGTATGTTTTTGTTTTCTCATATTTTTTGTGTGTGTGATTTGGTTGTAAACATCCTCCCATTGGTTGATTTATAAAACTTCACGAATTATACTGAAAACTTTATAATATGAAATTGTGTATTTCTCCCAACTCGTATTAATCGGAAATGACCGGAAAACGGCAAATTAAATTAAAACTACAATCAATATTTTTATTACTCGTCACAATACCAACAAGTTTGTATCGGAAGAAATAGGAAGTATAAATTGTCCTTTAATCGGAATTAATGTAAATTGATGTTTATAGAATATAATGAGGCATTCTATCTCAATTCGAACGGTCAAAAACTCGACCATTTCCAAAAAATCGTAATTTTACCACAATTTGTAATTATTAAAAGAAATGTTTGTAATTTTTTCAGAATTTTTCGATCATTTTTTTAGGATATGCCAAACTGGTAATTTTTTTGTTAAAACCGCTGTATGTTTGAAAGTTTTAGGTATACAAAAAAAAATGTTCAAGGAATAGAAGATGGAGTTTTGAATGAACTTTCCGAATGTGTTTATTATTGGAAAAGGTGCTTTTAGATGGAAAATAGACTAAAATATTTTTTTCGGCCAACAAAAATCGAGTTTGACAAATTAAAAAAAACGGTCCGATAATTCTGAAAAAATTCTTTTACATAATTATAAACTGTGGTGAAATAATTATTTTTTTTAGAAGTGGTCGCATTTTTGACCGTTCGAAACGGGGTGGAATGGCGCGTATGTATGCTTGCAACCTATCAGAAACGTATCTATAGAGGTAGATTGGTACTGGCCTGTATTGACCGACACGAAATAAAAAATCGCAACCATTTTTAACATGTCAATTTTTTTATATTTACAACCTATACATACTCAAAGCTTGTACAAAATTCCGTTGTATTGGATACTTTTACGGGTTAGCAAGTTTTACGACTAGTTACGACTAGTTACGGGTTGGCAAGTTTTTTTCGCGAAGTTGTTCTTGATACAATTCCGATAATTCCGATTTCCATGCAGCTCAGGCAGTTCCCATTCATATCAATAGAATTCACCAGTTTCTTCCTGTGGGTTCCTATCAAGAGAAGCGGTAGCGTTGTTACGTCCGAGGTAGAGCAAAGCTCGTTCTCGAACGTAGCAAACCAATATTTAATTATTTGTTGTGGGCCGCTTCGCTCCGTCCCGTACGGGCCCGGTCCACGAGTACCTGAAAGGGGATTCCGAATAGGGTTTTAGTTCAAATAAAATAATCGAATTTAAGGGAAAATTGCAGTTGGCTATATTGCTACTATTAAAATACAAAAGTGAGTTGACGCCGAAAGATAATGTTCGTAATCCGGTTAACATGGGGATCACGTTACACACATTCATCCACACACATACCCATACCATTACTCACATATAGTGCCGGCTTCCCTCCGGCGGGGGTTCTTAGTTTCTATACTATTACAATGCTTGAACACAAGCCGTTGGATCACTAGAGTCTCTAAAGAGTCTTTGATTATGTTGATGGTAAATTAATATTAAGTCACGCGACTTGATTCACTCCGCGGCGGAACACACTCGCGAAGCCACGTTCTCGATACTATCGTTACTATCCTTGTAACAGTATTGAGGGCCAACTATCGGAGATTGACAGACCTACGCGGAAACAGATCACGGAGCTTTACTTATAATTAACACGACTCGATTTACACCACGCCGGAACACACTCACGAAGCCACGTTCCCGATTCTATGGCGAACTATCTTTGTTGCAGTACCGGGTGTTAACTATCGAAGATTTACAGACCTATGTGGCCACGATGTCGTGGAGACCCTAGACCGATCTATCTTTGATCATGGCTGTCTAGAGACTAACTCTTCCTCGATCGTGCGAGGCTTTCCAAAGCCGCGGACGACGGAGGAGAGCATCGGTTTCGGGTCGACTCAGCAGTCGCGGGGTGCAGGCTCCGCGGCGCGTGCAGGAATTTGCAAGTCCTGGACGAGTCGCGGAGCGCGCATCTCCCGAGCCTCTTATTCTTTTCATTTATTATATTTCTGATATCCATTTATGCTGAGCGATCTCCCGCCGACTCGGGAGCGCACCGCGAGGACAACCGTGGTTTCAAATGACACCCCGGATGCCCGACGCGACCCGCCGCTCGACCCGCGGGAAAGCGCGTCAGCAGAAGAGAGTTACGCACCGATTCTCGAGAAGTTTCGAGAGACTCGAAACTCGCGAAAACCGGGACGTAACACCCCTCCCCCCTTAATCTAGTCGACGCCCTCGTCGACGATATGTATATCCTATATTATCTTTAATATTTAATTATCTTAATTACTCACTCATACTTGTGTACATTCACGTTTTTTATATGTGTATATATACGCGCGCACACGGCACGAACACGAGCATTTCTCTTTTTTTTTTTTTTTTTTTTTTTTTTTTTCACTCGCACTGGCGGTAGGCTGGTCGTCCCCGGTATCCCCTGCTGGTCCCTCGGCGGATGTGCCGCAGATACGGCGAGGGAACGGCGGGAGCCCTGCTGATGTCGTCGATGTCTTGTTGCCCCTCGATGTTTTGTTGTCCCTCGAACGTCGGCTTACGTACGTCGATCATTTCTTCTTCTTCGCTCGATGTGTCCTCGTTTGATGTTTTCGAGGATGGTGAAGCTGTCCCGACGGTGGATTTGTCCATGCTGGACCCAGAGAATGACGAGAACTCCGAGTCATCGTACTCGTCGGTGGTGTCTTCTTCCTCCTCCGCCGAGCCGAGTTCAGCACCAGCGTCGGGAATGTTGCCGACGGTGGCCTGCCTCTTGAACTCCTCGATCTCCCTTAGGAGATCTCCGTAAAGCGCTGCGCCGTTATCTCTCGCGCTGTTGTTCTCGGACGTGTTCGCGCAGAACGAATCGGCGTCGCTCTCTGCGACGAACCCTGCGGCTGGTTCGTTGCTCCCTGCGACGAACCCTGCGGCACCCGCTTCGCTGGCGATTTCATCGGCGACTTCTTCCTCCTCTTCTGCTGAGCCGAGTCCAGCACCAGCGTCGGAAAAGTTGCCGACGATGGCCTGTGACTCAGCTTCAGCGGTGTCAGTGTCGTCTTGCGTGGTATCCTCTTCGCTGTTCTTTTCGTTGTACACGTCGGCGACGACCTCTTCCTTTTCCGCTAAGCTGATTTCAGCACCAGCGTCGGAAAAGTTGCCGACGGTGGCCTGGAACTCAACCTCCTCGACCTCCTCCTGCTTCGATGCAGGATGCAACGGGTCGAGTTCAGCCAATATGCCCTGCTCCTCGTTATTCTCTTCGACCACCGGCAAGTTCGACGTCGATGCTCCGGCGTCGACGTCAAGGAACCACAGATCCTTGTTCAAATTGGGGAGCGCGATTAGAGGCTCCGTCAGTGGTGCATCGTCGAGCGTCCACTCGTCCATTAAATTTTGAACGGTATGTGGGTCGTCCCATTTCACAAAATTGAGTTGCGCCCCCGGAGCAAGGCACAGTTTTTTTTGTCTGCGTGCTCGTGTTGCACGTTGTCTTCTCCGTTTGCGTTCCTACAGAAACCAGGGAGACTTTGCCCAAACGTCCAATTCCTCCGCGGGAAATCGCCTAATAGGCCGCTCCCCGCGGCTTGTGTATTGTTGCCACGTCATATTTCTTTCCGACCGCAGACGCCGACTCAACCCGAAACTCGTAAACACTCGGTTGTATCAGGGGTGCTACCCTCAAGGAACCGGCGGCGACGAGTCTCGCCGACGCACCCGAGGAACAACCGGCGTCGGGAATCGCCGACGACACACGCCCGACGACAATGTCCGCAAGTTTCTTCTGGTACGTGACGAGGCACGCACCTATGTGTCCAGAATACTCCCCACCATACAACTGTACACTGCACAACTTGCAGCGCAGCAGCTCGTGCTTCCGAGTCGACGGCGGAATCGAGCGCTGCGCACATGCTCCCACATCGGTACACCGCCTTGACTCGCGCTTGCACACCGGACAACGACCGGCGCGCGTACACTCGATGATCACGCGGTGGAGCTCGTTTACGTCGGACATCTTCTCCGTTCTCTTCTCCTTTTGTTTGGGTTTTTTTTTGTTTTTCTTTTTATTTAGTTCGCGAACTGGCACTCTCTTCCCGACTCTTCTGCTTATGTTGCTTATGCTCTGTGTCTGCCGAAACTTTAACTCGCGGTGCGACTTCGACGAGCGCCTCGGGACTAATGAAGTCGTCGCTTGTCCCGATGCATGCCTTGAGAGTGTCGATGCCTAATCACTTATGGCACCTCGAGGGAAGAAGGGAGCGGGTTACGGTGTTTAGACTGCGAGTCCCGCGTCCGTGCGGCAACGGTAACTCTACCCTTGCTGCCGTGCTGCTGACTCCGTCGCCCCTTATCTCATGCCCGCTCGTAACCGTCGGCTGCAGAGTTCGATGCCGGGTTATTTTTCTACACAGTCCCATAGCTCCGAGGATTATTTTTCCTCGGCAACAATATAGCACTGTGCTGGCCATCATTAGCACTTGAATCATAAAGCCGTAGAAGAAAAAGCTATGCTGTTGTCGCCTTTCTCTTTGGTGCTCACCCATTGACTGAATCCTGTCTTCGATGTCGCAAAGCGACTCGCCGTCTTCCGGGGTCTTCCGGTCCGTAAAATGCCTCGGTTTATTTTTATTTTTTTTTTTTTCGACAGTAATAAGTCGACCAGTGTCTCGATATTTCCTTCCGGCACCGGGGCGACTACCGCTATAGTCCGGGAAATTCCCGGTCGGTAACAATATCCTTCCCAGCCCTTGTAAGCATATTCCCGTTAGAGCAGTGCCGCACGTCCTCCCGATGCAGTTTTAGATTGATGTACAAAATTCCTGCCCCGTTGAGACGCACACTGCACCGCCGTAATCCGACCAAACACTACCAGTCTGACGCAATTGCTCGCTTTGCTTGGTTTCGATATACCAGCGTCGAGCAACGGTAACTCTAGCCTTAGATTGGGCCCCCCCCGGCCTTATCTCCGGGGCACTCGTGACTCGGGCGTCGCACGCGCGGTCTATACGTTGTTGCGGTCCGGTTCCATTGCGTCGCAGGGTACATTGGTATAGGTTTCTGCAGCACAATCAAGGATCTATCCCGGTCGTAGGTATTCTATTATCGACGGTCCAGAATCTTTCCTTCTAGGTGATGCGTTTTATTCAGGCTCCAGGGAGTTCGAGACGTTGATCTTCATGTCTTTCTTCTATGAAGTCCACTTGCATTGAGGCAGCGACCCGAGTCCCAAGATGTACACTTGCGTTCATTCATTCTAGCACACCTTCACACAATTACAGTTTCTCTTCGGATCTTAATTTTTTTATTTATTTGCTTATATAATTCCGGTTTTATGGCTGCTATTTTATTTCATGGCTATTGCCGTTTAAGATATTTCCCTTGTAATTTCTGTTTCTTATTTTTTTTTTTGTATTTACTTTGTTTTATATATATCTTTTTCTATATTTTTTTTTCAATTGCAAAATTTCTATTTCTTTACATCTCCTATCGATTATTTATGTTTCTCAACAATCCACTATGGCTATAAAGACTGAACAGCCGAAGGATCTCCGTCTCCCTCACTCACACGGCTGTAGCGCCACGCGCTGTCTCCCTCAACGGTGACACACCGCGAGGCGCTGGAGCTCCCATCGCCCGGCCACGCTACCATATGCAACTTGACCTCCGGTTTCCTTTATATCACCCTTTTTACGTTACAGAATCTATCAAGGTTTTTGAATCTGGTGGATAATAAAACTTGCAAAATTACTCGCTTTTTAATATCGAACCTTATCGATGGCAGGTGATGATGCCATCAGCATAAAAGTTTCCGTTTCGCCTTCTGCGCAGCACAAATTTCTCTGCGATATTAAACGTCATCGAGAGTCATCGGCTCTCTCATCTCGACCATTTCGCTAATTCGTGTATGGAGGGCGCGCTAATTCGCGTTTCGTCGATAAATCCACGAAACGGGATTTTACAGAGCGGGTCCCTAGCCTCCGACGGAAGCTCGGTGTTGTTCTCAGGTTTTCATGCGCTCCGACTATCAGCGTTAAGATATCGTACACGATCATAGAATCGACCTACACTCTCATTCCTCAGGTCAGACTTTTTTTTATATTATTTTTTTTTTGAATTATTATGACGTCTTCTAGGGTTTTTACTGTCCGAAGACGCAATTACGTGCGTCGCCACTTTATTTTGCAATAATCGCGGCTGCAAATTCTACTTTCTTGCCGGCGGGAACGAATGTGCCCGTGTTACAAATGTCCTTAATATAATAGCGTAACGGAATATTTCGGCCGCGAAACTGCGGAATGACATCCTTTTGGTCTCCGAGCGATAGGCCCTTGACCATGCGTGAGGGAGAGCGTGATGGACGGATCGGCTTGGGCCGTACTCGACGCATCCCGGGGCATGGAGACAAGGCTAAAGAAACTCGATACTTGCGGGGCTCCCAGAGTTCTAATATGGTACGGTAACTTTCTGTATACTATCAATTTTGCAAGAATTAAGCAGTGAAAGCAGTTATGGAATCTGTTTCTATTGCTTTTGAATCGGCAACAACAAAATCCAAGATTCAAATTTTAATTTTAATATTTTTGATTTTAGTAATTTTTCCTTATTATTTTTAGGATTTTTTTATTTTTTTATTTTTAATTTGTAATAAATGCTTGAGCCTATTCATTTCTTTTCTTGTTTTAACGTGATTCGCGATTCAGAGCGATTCATAATATTTATAACTGTTCTATAACTCCTGGGACTGAATTCTATATCGTTATTTGCAGATTGTATGTAACTAATTATCATCGTCGCAGTTGTTAGTTATTTGGTTTTTTTTAAATTATTAGCGTTTATTAGATTTTTTTAATCTCGAAACACCAACAAATCGAACGTAATCGGAAAAAATTTGTTTAAATACTTTTGAGGTACTCGGGAAACGCAAAGCAGTGTATCCCACCGCTGCCACCAATTTATTTGTTACGTCCGAGGTAGAGCAAAGCTCGTTCTCGAACGTAGCAAACCAATATTTAATTATTTGTTGTGGGCCGCTTCGCTCCGTCCCGTACGGGCCCGGTCCACGAGTACCTGAAAGGGGATTCCGAATAGGGTTTTAGTTCAAATAAAATAATCGAATTTAAGGGAAAATTGCAGTTGGCTATATTGCTACTATTAAAATACAAAAGTGAGTTGACGCCGAAAGATAATGTTCGTAATCCGGTTAACATGGGGATCACGTTACACACATTCATCCACACACATACCCATACCATTACTCACATATAGTGCCGGCTTCCCTCCGGCGGGGGTTCTTAGTTTCTATACTATTACAATGCTTGAACACAAGCCGTTGGATCACTAGAGTCTCTAAAGAGTCTTTGATTATGTTGATGGTAAATTAATATTAAGTCACGCGACTTGATTCACTCCGCGGCGGAACACACTCGCGAAGCCACGTTCTCGATACTATCGTTACTATCCTTGTAACAGTATTGAGGGCCAACTATCGGAGATTGACAGACCTACGCGGAAACAGATCACGGAGCTTTACTTATAATTAACACGACTCGATTTACACCACGCCGGAACACACTCACGAAGCCACGTTCCCGATTCTATGGCGAACTATCTTTGTTGCAGTACCGGGTGTTAACTATCGAAGATTTACAGACCTATGTGGCCACGATGTCGTGGAGACCCTAGACCGATCTATCTTTGATCATGGCTGTCTAGAGACTAACTCTTCCTCGATCGTGCGAGGCTTTCCAAAGCCGCGGACGACGGAGGAGAGCATCGGTTTCGGGTCGACTCAGCAGTCGCGGGGTGCAGGCTCCGCGGCGCGTGCAGGAATTTGCAAGTCCTGGACGAGTCGCGGAGCGCGCATCTCCCGAGCCTCTTATTCTTTTCATTTATTATATTTCTGATATCCATTTATGCTGAGCGATCTCCCGCCGACTCGGGAGCGCACCGCGAGGACAACCGTGGTTTCAAATGACACCCCGGATGCCCGACGCGACCCGCCGCTCGACCCGCGGGAAAGCGCGTCAGCAGAAGAGAGTTACGCACCGATTCTCGAGAAGTTTCGAGAGACTCGAAACTCGCGAAAACCGGGACGTAACAGCGTCTCGACGACAAGTACTTAAAAAAAGATTTTTTTTAAGTGAGTTGACGAGACGCTACCAAGTATCAAGAGACGCGGTAGCGTCTCGACGACAAGTAGTTAAAAAAAGATTTTTTTTAAAGCGAGTTGACAAGACGCTACCAAGTATATATACTCCAAAATGCCGGAAGTGGATTCTTGCTTCTCGATTTTCTCGGAAACGAAGCAGCAGATCGGAATGCGGACGACACTTTTTATATATATATAGGACACAAGCTTTTCAACGCGCCCTGTTCCGATTATAACTTTGCGGTAGATGCCGAGATATGGGCATCGGGTACCTCTCGAGGTCCGAAAATATTATAAAAGTGTCCTGTGATGTGATGTGATTCTTCGCGTCTATTGCGCATGCGCCTCGCGTCTACTGCGCATGAGTTCGCCATATCAGCTGGCTGGTCTTTCGACTGCTGTGCAGCGTTCAGGATTCTCTCGCGCCTCTGAAGTACAGTACACGACCGCGTTTCTCCCAACCGCATAATTCCGAACGGCCGCGTATTTCCGAAAATGACGACCGCGTAAGTCCAATTCGGCCCCTTCTCAACGTCCGTTACCTGCTTGGTGGGGAAACTAACGACTCCTTACCTTTTGCTACCTGCGAATGAAATCGTCACTGCTGTAATTCCGACAATTTTTGCGTATGGAAAGGGACGGTGGGCAGGTACTTGGGCAGGTAGTGGGGTATCGGAAATACGCGGTCGTGCCTAATTGGATTGGCTCCCGAGGAACGGAGAAACGCGGTCGTGTACTGTAGTCGGATATTTCCTGACAGGAAACTTTTTGTTGAAAAATTGTTTTTCTGTAAGCTATTAAAACAGTGATTCCTGTAATTAAGCGATTAAAGCAGTGATTATTTGTGTAACATGAAATGAGGTAGCATCTCGACGTTTATTATTATGTAGATACAGGAGTATCTTCGTGTAAACAAAAATAAAATGTCTTTTAAACATACCTAGTATTTTCTTGTTATTCATAATTGTTAATTATTTTTATATTCTTTTAATTCTGTGTTGAACGTGTAAAGTAAATTTTTCCTCGATCTTTTTATGACTAACCTATCTTTCAAGTTTCGTTTTATTTTTGCTTTTGAAATATATAATAAAATTTTACACAAATATATTTGTCAGGAAGATGGTTCAACTTTTTAAAAATGGAATCTATGGTGGGTCAGAAAAATGTGCACTTATTTACATATACCCAAACCGAGGAATAAATCTTTTCCTGACAGAGCTGGCATTCTATTTGAGACATTTTCCCCTGTCGATGCATAATTAAAGGCTCGCAGTGAAAATTTATAATATATTATATATATCATTTTTACATATAGTGGTGAAAGGCATCGCCAGCTCCACATACAGATGCCATTGATGCTCTAGAACTTCAGAGGCACTGCGTCAGCACCAAAAGATGTATTTATTCATCATGCGAGAGAGATAAGTTTTTTTTCAGCTACGCATGATGAAAACCACCTCCTGGTCCTAACACAGTTGCCTTCGAAGAACCAGAGCATCAAGAGCAGGTACTCAAGATGTCGAAGGTGCCTTTCGTCAGCATAAAATGTTACACGAATATATTTTACAGGATGATGATTCTGTTTATTCACTGTATGTTGGTAATAATCAACCAAACTACATGACGATGTCAAAAATAGGTGAAATGAAAGCAAAAAAGACTTTTTTGAAAAAAAGTAAACAGGTACGCCAAGTACTTAAAAATTGTATTCTCGTTCAGAAAATGTTTATCAAAAAAACCTCTTAAAAATAAAAAAATCTGCCAAAACAGAGGTTTATCAAAACAGTCTCTTAACAAAAAATTCTTCCAAAAAGACGTTCATCAAAGTAATTTTAAAAAAATGTGTGTATTGAAATCTCAAAAAAAAAAAAAAACGAAATAATCAAATCAAAGTATCCAAGCAGTAGTACATACAACAAATTCTTCAAAAAATATGTTTATCAAAACAATCTAAAAAAAACAAGATGCAAAAATCTTGACAAAAAAAAACTTGGCGTGCCAGTTTTTTTTTACAATAGCTGTCGTACATGGTTCATTCAAATAATCAAGGGAGAGGGAAAGTAACTGCAATAACTGCAGTAATTGTAATTGTGAAAAAAAACTGGCACGCCTAGTTTTTTTTGTCAAGATTTTTTGCATCTTGTTTTTTTTAGATTGTTTTGATAAACATATTTTTTGAAGAATTTTTTGTATGTACTACTGCTTGGCTACTTTGATTTGATTTTTTCGATTTTTTTTTTTGTGATTTCGATACACATATTTTTTTTTAATTTTAAATATTGCTGCTGATAAGATCCGATTGACGTGAACGGCTGAATATTCCCATTGATACCGATTCATGGGTTACGATAGGTTACTGTAAATTCCCATTGTACGGGATTGTCGTCTATGGGAAAATATCGGTATGATTCCGATTTCAACGTAGCGCAGGCAATTCCCATTCAGAGCAATAGAATTCACCAGTTTCTTCCTGTAGGTTCCTATTAAATATTGCTACTGATACCGGTTGGCGCCGATAAGATCCGATTGACGTAAACGGCTGAATATTCCTATTCATACTGATTCATGGGTTACGATAGATTACTGTAAATTCCCATTGCACGGGATTGTCGTCTATGGGAAAATATCCGTATGATTCCGATTTAAATGTAGCGTAGGCAATTCCCATTCAGAGCAATAGAATTCACCAGTTTCTTCCTGTAGGTTCCTATTAAATATTTGCTAATGATAGCGGTTGGCGCCGATAAGATCCGATTGACGTAAACGGCTGAATACTCGCATCGATACCGATTCATAGGTTACGATAAGTTACTGTAAATTCCTATTGCACGGGATTGTCGTCTATGGGAAAATATCCGTATGATTCCGATTTAAATGTAGCGCAGACAATTCCTATTCAGAGCAATAGAATTCACCAGTTTCTTCCTGTAGGTTCCTATTAAATATTGCTACTGATACCGGTTGGCGCCGGTAAGATCCGATTGACGTAAATGGCTGAATATTCCCATTGATACCAATTCAAGAATTTACCATACCATTAATATAATTTCCGGTTGAACTTCATTACTTCCGATTGAACTTCATTACTTCCGATTGAACTTCATTACTTCCGATTGACCTTCATTACTTCCAATTAAATACCAATAGGATAAGTCCATGTAAAACCGAATACGGAGCAGCAGTCTACAGTCGATTCATTCGTCCAGGTACGTAGTATTACCTATTTATTTCCATTGAGTACAAGAATGGTTATGAATTGGAAATACCCCTGACAAAAAACTCGTTCATACCGATTCATTTTTTTATTGGTTTTAATAGGATTTTCTAAGCAGGGTTGACTTCTTACCAACTAAGTTGGTGTGGCAACCATACAAGTTGGTTGCATGCAGTCGATAGCCCTTTGGCGGAGTGCAACTCACCCGCCTTAGCTGCAGTAACAACTGTACTTGGTTAGAGCGCCTACAAAATCCGTTGTCCATGCTTTACGATTTTGAATACGATTTTAGTAGTTAGACTAACTAATCGAGTTAGTTGTGTTTACTATTCGCGTCAACTAACTATATTAATAGCAGATGGAACTAACGCTAGATCGTTATTCTAACGAAACAGATTGTTATGGTAACCGATATCTACTCAACTAATAAACTGTTAGTTGACCCAACCAAGCATTTTTTTCCGTGCGGATCCAGTTTGGCTATTCTAACGTGTCATGTCCGTGCGATTTCCCGAATGTAGTGTACAACGAATATCCCGCAATTATATGCATCAGTTTGAGTGAGATACGCAGCACAGCCTATTGCCTACTGGTTGACCTTATTGTCAAACAGATTCGACCATAGAGCGATGAAGCTTTTATGAAATTGCATGTGCATATTTTTGGGGCTCTTATTAGCGGGATCGAGAAAAAACGCACGTTTCTCAACAGTATCGACGTACAAGAGCGTCCAATGGCTATTCCGAATATTAATGGGCAAAAATATTCCTACCTTTCCGGTCCATTCGAGTTTTAATTTGGTGACTACCTCCGGACGGTACTCTTCCCGTTGAAGTTTTGTAGCAATCAATACTGTGCTCAGCTCGCATTCTAAGTAGGCAAACAGATGACTAGATTCGGAAATCGTGATAGTGCAGCTCGAGCAGTAATCGATGACGAAATTGACTAATTCGCGCTCTTCGAATAATGTTTTATCATCTTCGCCGTACAAATATCGGTACTCATAATTTTCGGTACTGGATTTTTGAATAAAACCAACGAAAAATTGTCTGGCCAGATCCGGAATGTAATAATAATAATTATTCGCGAGCGTTCCATTTGAGTTTTTTTCTATCCCGTTATGATCAGACTCACGAGGAGTAGCTTCCGCCTTCAACGTAGTGCAGTCTTCATAACGGCGGTCGCTTGTCGGGATTCTCCGGCGTTTCGGACGCCAATCTTCGGAAGAGTTGAG
This sequence comes from Ichneumon xanthorius, assembly GCA_917499995.1. Classification (NCBI taxonomy): domain Eukaryota; kingdom Metazoa; phylum Arthropoda; class Insecta; order Hymenoptera; family Ichneumonidae; genus Ichneumon; species Ichneumon xanthorius. The sequence continues at coordinate 1,447,808 of CAKJTD010000007.1, forward strand.
ATTGTCAGGTTCATTTATTTTCCGTTTACGCACTCTATGTGTATGTTGAATCGGTGGTTTCAGCTTCAACTGCTTAATAGTTGCACAAATTTTATCGTGTAGCGCGTCAATAACCCGACCAGCCTTTACGTCGAGTAAACCCTCACACGTTGATTCCTTCGTGATTTAAAAATAATTTTCAGCGGTCGCGTTGGTGTAATGGCTTTTACAATTCCTTACGAGGAGTGAGGTCCATAACGGTGCGAACGGTAATAGTTTAGTGAGCAAGTAGATGGCGAACTCTTCGGAGGAATATTCATTTTTTTCCATACGCATATTCCTCTTGCGATCGACTGATTCCCCTACGCTATCAAACACACGTTTAAAATCGATATAGAACGGCCCGTAGAATAAATGGACTTTCCAACGGTTTCAATATCCTCTAAGTGTGCGTGACTATCATCTTCCTCGTCTGTCGGTTCATTGTAGGCCAGTCTTCTGATGGCACCTGACTCACATTTTGTTTTATTTTCCGATAATAAGAGAGTCATGAAGTCTTTAATTCTTGCTCGCAAAGCCGGCATGGTTTTGCAGTGAACCAAGATCGACATTCCCTCCATAATAATCTTTTTATGACCACTTATAATATCGAGTTTTCGAACACTGCGCGCGACCATATGCATAAAATGTGCATAGCACAGATGAATACTTAAAATATCCAACGATTCTTTTTTGGTGATGTGGTCGTAGACAACCTGTAAATACGATGACACATTCATGTCATTCCACCCGTAAATGACAGCGTTTAAACTAGCCCATGACCAGTCGACTACTACAGCTCTAAAAGGTGGAAACTGGATCGTTCGTTGTTCCCAAAAATGTTTCAAAAACCTTAAAAATTCAGTCAACGTTTGCGAATCATGTTTGCTTGTTATCAGTTCAAGCAACGGAAGTATCTTAAAGTTTCGAGTCGGAGTGCTTTGCGTAATATCCGATAATGGAAGTTGTTTTCTCACAACTGCTGAGTATAAATAAATTTTAGTCGACTCTGTACATGGCTTTCGAATGATCGATCTCGTCGCGTCCAAGTGCAGTACCATTCCGATATTGTCTTTCAAAAACTGAATTTGTTCTGCGGTAACGAGGTACATTGAAAAAGGTGAAATAAAGCGTCTAATGTACGTATGATCCTTAGGATATGCTTTGTTAATTTTTCGAATTATATCCAATATATCATCAGAGTCTAAATCGTCCTTCCCCAGCTCTTCCGAACGAGCTTTTTGATACACGGCCAGAGATCGCGTCGTCTGAAAGTTACCTTCTGTCGCCGCTAGTTCGTAATCAATCTCTTTCTACTGTTCGGCTAAAACGTTACTGGGCATTGTGTGTCGCAATTGTTTTTTTACAGTAATTCGTTCCGAGCCTCGTAATTGATATGAAAGCGCTAGACCATCGTCGTGATTAGGGTGTTCGCCTACCGCCCGTACCTTTATGACCGTGATGTTTGTAAACCTATATCTATATTTGCGCGGACATTTTGGTTGCCTGCAACACGCGTAATCCCAGAAGGTCGTAGACGAACCAAGACTAAATTTGAAGCCGATAAACGTAATCGAACAGGTTATTTTTAAAACCGATGGTAATTTTTTTCGCAATGCGACGTGAAGGCGATCCGAAGTAACGATTCCGTCTTCCATAATACTCGACGAAGGTAGTCGAATTGTTCCAAGATATCCGAATTTTGATTTTTGGCGAGATTTCGCGTTCAAAGGGATGTCGTCCCTACCAGAAGCAGAAAGAGGCAACTGTGATTTTGTTGTATCTCGCAGTTGAATAGAAACAGAAGACTTAAGCTTTCTTTTATGTTCTACTCTCCTCCGAACTTCCGAGGCAAATCCTTTCCGGTCTCAGTACCTTTTTCTTCTGAATAATTTCCGGGTTCAACTACAATAAGAATTCAAATCTCGTGCTTGCAATTTACCACGCTAGAGCGCGCCGGCGACGCTGCGCCGCCAGCGCCACTCGTGGCCGCAATCAAAACGACGGTTGACGCGACGTTCGACTGTGCGAACGTACAGTAAACGGAGCTGCAACCACAATCCGCGGAAGACGGAGCCTTCGTGGATCATCGGAGGAATTTATGAAGAGTTATTATTTTCTTTTTCGTATTTATACGACAAACGACAAACGACAAACGACAAACGACAAACGACAAACGACAAACGACAAACGACAAACGACAAACGACAAACGACAAACGACAAACGACAAACGACAAACGACAAACGACAAACGACAAACGACAAACGACAAACGACAAACGACAAACGACAAACGACAACCGACAAACGACAACCGACAAACGACAAACGACAAACGACAAACGACAACCGACAAACGACAAACGACAAACGACAAACGACAAACGACAAACGACAAACGACAAACGACAAACGACAAACGACAAACGACAAACGACAAACGACAAACGACAAACGACAAACGACAAACGACAAACGACAAACGACAAACGACAAACGACAAACGACAAACGACAAACGACAAACGACAAACGACAAACGACAAACGACAAACGACAAACGACAAACGACAAACGACAAACGACAAACGACAAACGACAAACGACAAACGACAAACGACAAACGACAAACGACAAACGACAAACGACAAACGACAAACGACAAACGACAAACGACAAACGACAAACGACAAACGACAAACGACAAACGACAAACGACAAACGACAAACGACAAACGACAAACGACAAACGACAAACGACAAACGACAAACGACAAACGACAAACGACAAACGACAAACGACAAACGACAAACGACAAACGACAAACGACAAACGACAAACGACAAACGACAAACGACAAACGACAAACGACAAACGACAAACGACAAACGACAAACGACAAACGACAAACGACAAACGACAAACGACAAACGACAAACGACAAACGACAAACGACAAACGACAAACGACAAACGACAAACGACAAACGACAAACGACAAACGACAAACGACAAACGACAAACGACAAACGACAAACGACAAACGACAAACGACAAACGACAAACGACATCACTTACGGCCGAAAAATACGTTTTATTAACCGGAAGTGACCTATTTCGGGTATGTCGCCATTTGCGACGTGGCCACAAAACGGTGAATATTGGATAATTGACTTAATAATTTAAAAAAAAAAATCTTTTTCCAAAACCCAGTATTTTCGTTAATTGAAGTAGGTAACGGATCTGACAAAGCGAAGACATCGGTGTATTTTTTCGCGCTGAACCTGAATCGGTCAGTCGTTTTGGATAAAAGGCAAACACGACGTTGACGTTAAAAAAGGTTGAAAATAAAAATTTTCATATCGTTTCCTCACAAAAGTTGAAAATTGAAATTTTCATATGGCTTTCTCATAAAAGTTGTAAATTGAAATTTTCATATGACTTCTTCATATAAGCTGCGAATTGAAATTTTAATGTGGCCTTCTCATAATGTTCCTTTATTTGCGAAGCTTCCTCTATGAGGAAGCCAACAATACAGAAAATTCTTCCTCATAGAAGAAGCTTCGCAAATAAAGGAACATTATGAGAAGGCCATATGAAAATTTCAATTTGCAGCTTTTATGAGAAAGCCACATGAAAATTTCAATTTGCAACTTATATGAGGAAGCCATATGAAAATTTCAATTTTCAACATTTTTAAAGATATTTTGGACAATATTTCAGCATTTTTTAGTAGTATTTTTTCACGTCATTAAAAACTGACCGAAATTGTGAGATTTTTCTTTCTTACAGTTATAGAAAAGAAATAAGCGTCCCGCTGGTATTGATCTCAGCTGTGTTAAGTTTGGAAAAGAATTCTAAGAGATAAAACGATCGAACACATCCAGTAGTAACAGTCTCGTTTCGATGGTTTTCGTTACGTGACCTCGAAGATCCTGTACATCCTCCTCCTCCTCGAGAGAGAGAGCGAGAGTGAGAGCGACGTAACGTACTTTGGGTAGGAGGTGTAACCCTTGAGAGAAACGGCGAGGCCCTTGCGCGTGCCACCGCGTAATTGGAGAATACTGCCTCGTTAATGCCGGCCGCACGACCCTGCGGGTGGTCGCCGTCGCTACTCCGTCCGGGCACTGTAGAGATACCAGCAGTACTACCGGCCTTCGACTGGGAGTTGTTATAGTACCACGGGGCTGCGGAGGAGGGTACCACCGCTCCTACTACTACCCCGCTGCCCAGTGGCGTGTGGTCCACGAATAGCTCTCTACCCCAGGCACATCGAGGGTACAGCTAGTACGTAACGTCACGTGGAGCCATCAACCTGCCACGTGACCTCTCTCACCGTCTTGTGGCGGCACGACCATCGCTTTAAGATATACTCGCAAGAGCGACAGTATATACTTAGCTAGAGACATCGTGTCAGCTTAAGACGATGTGAAACCTCGTTTTCCCCTAGCCCGACCCGGGTTCAATTGGTAAAAAAAACTGGAGTCCATTTTTTCCAAGGGTGCTAAAATTTTTCCGAGTAAAAGTAAATTATTAGCGTCAGCTCGACTATTAAAAGAAGGCGTTTTACATGACATTTTGAAGACTTGAAAACACTGGATTTAAAATTTCTGTTACCGAATTCCTGTTTCGTCGAAAAGGTTTAATAGCTTTATTGGTAGACATTTTTAAGCGTTATTGAGTTTGATAAGGCCTCGGATAAGACTTTGTCGAAGTGTTGACAAGCGTTTTCCGGACCTTATCGCAGTCTGATGTAAGGCTCTTAAATTTCAACTAAGTTTTCCATTTGCCTGTAGCTTGTATAAACCAAAATTCATTTAATTGAATAAATAATTGCAGCAGCACTGTACTTGTCGGGCTCGTTAATGAAGAGATACTACCGTTGCCACGAGTGGAAAATGACATTCCGATTACATTCGACCGATGCATATACACATATATATCCTTTTCTTTATTTAAGTAATATATACGTATAGCCTAAGTAATATTTCCCGGAAAGGCAAGCCCGACAAGTACAGCGCTGCTGCACTTATTTATACAAGTAAATATGTTTTGGTTTTCGTGTTTATTACCAGTAATCTGCTATTTATTACTGTACGTTGCTTCTTGCACCAGTAGCAGTAGTTCTCATTGATACGGATGCAATACCGTCAGCTGATTTAATATATTTATGGACGTCACAGATGACAATCGATCCAAAACCAATGTACTTGTCAGCTTGTTTACACCAAAGGTGTTTTGGGAGAGGATTTCATATCGTTTTGGAAGTTCAAAATCATACGAGTAGAACTGGATAAGGACAAAAGACGGTAAAAGGTGATTGAAGCCATCCCAAGGACTAATACAAATCGAAAAGATCGATATTTATAACATTTGGTGTTTATCGGTATGCATTAGAGAATTTATTGTTAAAAACAATATGTGTTACATTTTGTACCGACAATATTGTTCCTTTACCTCAATAACAATATTGACCAAGTTTGGTGTCAAACGATTCATATTTGAGAAGTTATTGTTTAAACAATATTAAGAAATAATCTGTTAGCGACAATATTTTTCCTTGACCAAGATTGGTGCAAATCTATATTCGGCGACTTTTTGCTGAAATGATATTTAACAATATTAGATTCAGCATCCTCAAAAACCTTAGGGTATCGTCTTCATATTACACGGTTTGTTGTACGCGGAGATAAAGCAGTTGGTAGTTATGTATACGCTCCGCGACATCGTAGGCTGTGATGTGAACGCGCCTGCTGGGACATACGAGCTATAAATGTGTACTGAGTACTGACGACGACGACGGAAAACCATTTCAGCTCTATAGAAAGGTTTATTAATGAAAACCTACGCGAACGCGAATCAAACGAGCATTTACAATTAGAAAAAAATTGATAGAGCGTAGTGATATTATGAATATACAGCTTTGCAATGATTGATATTCCCGAAAAGTTTTTGATGAAATTAATAAAAAGAAACGGGTGTTGCGTTCCATGGAGTAAAAGAGTGCCGGCAGCCTTACACCAATGTACTTGTCTCCAGACACTGCCGAGTTTCTTGATTCTTGATCTCTATTCGCAGACAAGCGATTTTATTGTAATTTTAAATCGAAAAATTTTGGATCGATTGCTGATCGCGATCATCGTATACAAGAATCCACCGAACGAATGTGTTCGGAATTAAGTGAACTAGAAAGCTTGGATAGACATTCTATACCAAAAATCTTATTATCATTTCGATCCGATGATTTATTTGTGAGATAACGTAGAGCAAAGAAGTACTTCCGGCATTTTGGAGTAAAACTACTTGGTAGCGTCCTTCGCTCGCTTAAAATGTTTTTTTAAAGTACTTGGCGTCGAGACGCTACTGCGTCTCTTGATTTTATTGTAATAATAAGGTTTCTGCTATATTGCAATATCCCCGGATGGATTACGCCAATTTTTCATTTATACTGATGGTATTTATTTCAATCACGGTACGTGAATAAGCAATTTGATCGGTATCAAGAGAGGGTATCAAGAGATCGGTATCAAGTACTTTAAAAAAAGTATTTTTTTAAGCGAAACCCTATCACATTTACAGGGTTTCAAAAATAGGTGAAATCAAACACAAAATACTTTTTCTCAAAAAAGTAAAAATGGTACGCCAAGTCTTTACAATGGGTTTTCTCGTTCAGAAAATATATTTATCAAAACAATCTCTTTAAAAAAAATAATAAAAAAAGTAAATGATATTCTAAAAATAAAAAGTCTGCCAAAACAGATGTTTATTAAAACATTCTCTTAACAAAAAATTCTTCCAAAAAGACATTCATCAAAGTAATAAAAAAAAAAAAATCGAAAAGAAATCAATTACAGTTACTGCAGTTAATGCAGTTACTTTGCATCTCCCTTGATTATTTGAATGAACCATGTACGACAGCTGTTGTAAAAAAACTGGCACGCCAAGTTTTTTTTTGTCAAGATTTTTTGCATCTTGTATTTTTCTTTTTTAGATTGTTTTGATAAACATACTTTTTGAAGAATTTTTTTATATGTTGTAACGGGACAGACCCCCCTGGCAGAGTCTGGCACTTTGCCGCTAGATGGCCGGCTGGCGTCCGCTTCTCACAAGCGAGACTGCCCCAGGATGGCCATAAAGGCTCTACCTATCCTCTCCTCGAGGTTCCTATCCCACTCCCGATACCGAACCATTTCCTACAAGTCGCCGTGCGGTCGAAGAGCACGGCGCAATTTTATTATTTTCATGCTTCTGAAGTAATTCAGAAGCATTGAGCGCTGTCTTGGGTTATTGCAACCTGAGAAACAGTTGCTTCTACGGGATGTCTTGTCTGGTTTGACACAGTCTGTTCGCAGACTGTGGGAACGGTGTACCTCGACCGTTTACACTAGACAAGTCTCCCGTCCTCCCCGTAGCTCAGGGATAAAGGATTAAGAAGCATTTTTGTGTTCTAGGAGAGTATTTAGCCTTGAACGCCGGGTCGATCCATGGTCCCCGGATAGCAAGACTGAAGAAATCCACCAAAATAAAACCTCCACACCTTATCCAGCCGGTCCAGTACCGAACTCTTACCTTCCACTCGGAAGAAGACGATCTAAAAAATCGTGAGTTCGATATTCCGCTCCCACGGAATATCGAAACGTTTCAATGTACTACTACTTGGCCGATTTCATTTGATTTCTTTTCGATTTTTTTTATTTTTTATTACTTTGATGAACGTCTTTTTGGAAGAATTTTTTTGTTAAGAGAATGTTTTAATAAACATCTGTTTTGCCAGATTTTGCTTCCTCATAGAGGAAGCTATGTTTTCGTGAAAAAAAAAAATTTCGAGATTTTAATGTCAGCGTACTAGAAATGGTCGAAAACGTCGAGAAAAGTGATTTTTAGCTGGCGTCCGGATGTATGTGTGTGTGTATGTGTGTGACAGCGTGCATCGCTTAGAACGACTATAACTCGGAAACGGCTTGGGATAGCGGGTTCAAATTTTGTACACTAGTAGAGTAGTCACGTCTCCTCCTTCGATATAATTTTCATGAAGATTGCGACCCGTTTCGGAATTTTACGGGAATTCGAAATTTTTGAAAAAAGTCTGTGGTAGCTCTAACTTTCGTAAATTTTGAGCTATCGTCCTAAAAATGCATATAAATACAATACTATGAACAAAGACCTTTGGTATTGAATTAGGCCAAAATCTACCGAAGGGATCAGATTTTATGGAATTTTGATTTTTTTGAAAAATTACTAAAAATCGTCTAATTCGAGTAAACATGGAGGTATCGAGCTTAAATTTGCCACAGGAATGGACTGACACTGTACAATGTTTCGTATTAAATTTGGCAAAAATTGATCTAACCGTTTGAATTTTATGGGATTTTGAAAATTTTGAATTATTCAATTCTTTTTTGTCAGAAGTTTCTGAATCAAACATCGCGCAAAGAGTAGAATGAGTTATAGTTTCGTAATCAGCGCTGAAGATTAGATTAAAAATTGCCTTAAAACTTTTTTTTTGTGTTTTAATTATAGCTTCCTCTATGAGGAAGCCAAAATGGCACGACGGAATTATCATAGAGGAAGTTATGAGGAAAACCGTAAAACATGAGGAAGTAATTGTGCAAATCACTTTGCACGCTTTTTTTTATTTACTAAAACTTGTGACGTGATTTTTCGATCACGGTCACAAAAATCAACATTTTTCGGATACGGCTATCGATTTAGTTCGGTTAGCCCGTTAGTTCCCGCTTTACTGCCCTTTAGCTGTCCATGTACCATCCAGTTCTCGCTAAATGAATGTTCGTAACGTTTTGCGATCCAGTTTAGATTTTGCTGATGAGCATTGTGTGTGATAAGCTTAGAGTTAAGCTCAGAAAGATTTAGTTCAGGTCGGGATTCTCGAATCTATTCGGTGGAGAGAATCTCGAAGAAATGAGAAACACGAATAGAGGAGAGCCCGACGAGATTTCGTCACGAATACGCCAAAGTCCGGTGTAAACCCGGCACTCCGCTTAGGTGATAATACAGGACGTTGGAGAACAGGCGGAGGTTTTAGTTCAGTCCGGACAAGGTTGGAACCCCTTGTGCCGTGTTTTAGTTTAGAGAGAGAGCCTTCTTTTCACGTCCTGCATTTGGAGTAGCGATCGCGAAGATTCTCAAAGTTACCGCGTTACAGTTTCGGCTCTCGTATAGATGACGTCACGAAATAGTTCAAGAGGGCAGTAGTTACCGGTTAAGGATCCCGTAATAATCATGATAACGTCTCGTTAGAATATTTTCGTAGGCTTATCAGTCTACCGGGAGTCGTCCTCGAGGCTGCTCGGACCTCTCTCGTGCTCCCGATGTTTACGGTTTCGGCTATTGTGTCGCGCTTGAGTCAGTCGTTCTCGCTCGCGTTACCGTAGACTCCGGTTATCGCTCTCGCTTCGGTTCGTGCGTTGCGTTCGGTACCTGTCACTTTGCGCATTCGCTAGTAGGCTCGTGCGATGTGTTTCGTGTGAATTCTTTCCCGAATAATTTAGTGATTTTTCTGTGCTCGAGAGGCGTTTCGGATAACGCTCTTGAGGTGCAGGGATTGTGCTTAAGTTCTCGTGGCATCGTAAGATGCAGTTCCCGAAAATTATTGGATTAAATCTGCTGTTTCGGTGAGTTTATCGCTTAGATAATTTATCGATCGCCTATAGATCGGTTCTCGCTACGCTCGCTCGATCGTTCGATCGGCTGAGCGCTCCCGATGCACTAATGTGCGATCCCGTGGCTTAACAGCCCATAAATAATCGTTCCCGCTATTTAAAGTTGAGATTCCGATATTTCCGATTCCGCGTTATTTTATTGGCAAAGGATCGCGACCCTTCTACCATAACCCGCATCCTGAGCAACCGTGCATTTCCGTTACCGTTTGCTCCCGCGAGTGCATTGGTGTTAGCTCGTTACGGTTAGTTCTCGTTTTGTTGTTCCGTTCGTTTCGTCCTTGCGGAGGTCGGCCTGTTCCACCGACCTCCAGATCTCGCATTGGTGGAGTCGGGCTTGTTCCACCCGCTCCCAGATTAGTCCGGTTTGGTCATTCCGGCGAAACAAAAATTAACCCTGCGGAGCTCGGCTTGTTCCACCGACTCCAGATTAGTCCGGTTGTTAATACCGGCGAAACAAAAATTAACTGGCGCCCACCGGGACGCCAATGTATTCGCGGAGGTAGACGGCCGAAGGTGACGTTTTTGAGATCCCGATATCGCGGTTTTTCTGAGTATAGATTTTCGTACCGTTTCGTGTGAGTTCTCGGAAAAATACGTCACAAATGGCGCCCAACGTGGGGCTCGAACCCACGACCCTGAGATTAAGAGTCTCATGCTCTACTTTTTTTTAAATTAAATTAGTTTATTGTTTGTCAGTATACATTTCTTAGGTTTCAGGCTACAATAACATAAAAAAAACAAAAGCCTATACATAATGGGACTTAATGTAGGTACGACTGCCAAGTGCAGTACTCGCTTACAAACTTTTCACTTTACTTTAACATAAGTATAAATTAAACATTTTTAGCAATACAATACTCAGTTGAATCCAACAAAACCGCTGTTGATATGGATTTTTGCATGTTATAGCAATGTATTAAAAGGAAAAAAAATGGGAAAAACCTTTTTAAAAAAAAAACTCTCTTATTCTTGTTCCAGAATACCCTAAAATACTTAATACTAATAATAAAAACTACGGAAACATATACACTATATACAGAATACACATGTCGTTTAAGTCATTCGTTACCTAAGTAGCGTATAAAAACTAATTCATAATATCACAGTTAGGTACATAGATTCACAACGGGTGGACATGTCTATTCTGCTGCAATTTCCGTGCATGCAGAGTCCCAATCTGGGGACAGTCAACGCTAAGCCACCAGTATTTATTAAAATTTAGTCGATGAAAGTCGAGGTAATCACACTTTGGTACTGATACAGAACCCGTAAAACAGTCAGGGTTGTCCATATAATCATTATGGTTAAACGAAATCCTTTTATCTGCTTTATTCCGTTTCCAATGATATAATAAGGGAATGTTATCAGCATTTTGCACAAGGCCCTGGCTGTCGCAGTAAGGAAACGCTTGAGGTGTTATGTAATTGGTTCTTATTTGGTACGCAGATTCTCTTTCCTCTTGAACTTTCATCGCCTGTATCACATCGTTTTCTATCCTATTTAAATTACTAAAGTAGTCTCGCGTGAGCTTAATTATGAAATTATCTATCCGTGGAATATCCGCCTTATCATAGATTATTTTATTTGAAATATAATGTTGGAATTCGGAGTGCGCCGATCGGTGCATATACAAGCACGATCGTAGGCATTTTCTTTCAAACATTCGTATCTTTTCTATGACAGACTGGCTCGTGTTCCACCAAATTGGGGCCGCATAAGTTATTATTGGACGCACCAAAAGCATATATAAAATTATTTTTGTTCTGCCTGATAAATATTTGTTGTAGAAAATTGCACTATTAGTTTGGAAAGCTTTCCGAGCTTTAGTGATCTGTATATCTACGTGTTTATTTCCCCTGAGAAGAAGGTCGATATGGACTCCAAGATATTTAACCATTTTACTGTGTGGAACTGGCGTCTTAATATTAGTATTGGGGGCTGTAATTTCAATCTGAAACTGCTTATGTCCCGCTTTACATTTTGAGCTGATGTCATTAAGCGGCTTTCTAAATAAAATGGTCTCAGATTTGGACGGATTAATTCGCAAATTCCAGGATATGTAGTACTGATTAATCATCTCCACCTTCTCCTCAAGTTCCACTTTAATTTTTTGTACTTTGTTGTTAGATGTGTATACTATTATATCATCTGCAAAGGCAATAGCTTTTGTACGACTCTGGTCACTATTAATATCATTTAAACTTAAAATGTCACATGTATATATATTAAACAGTATCGGTGAATTCACCGTTCCTTGCTGCAATCCCTCTCGGATATGAAAGTATTCTGACGATAGCCTCATGCCGTCCCAAGTCATAAATTCTTTTGCTGATATCATATCCCATATGATGAAAATTAACCAGACTGGGAAGCTTTTATCATGCAGTCTAAAAAGAAGGCCATCAAGCCAAACCGAGTCAAAGGCTTTCTCTAGGTCTAATAAAGCTGCTCCGACCAATTGGCCCCGACCAACTTGACAATTGATATCAGATAAAAGCTTGTGGACAGCATGGGTAGTAGAGTGCATATGCCTAAACCCAAATTGCATGTCTGATATAATATTATTTCGCGAACAAAATGTCTTTGTGTTAACAATAGCTTCGAAAACTTTACTAAGACATGCAGTTAAGCTAATCGGTCTATAGCTTGACGGATTGTGTGGGTTTTTATTTTTTTTAAGAACTGGTAGAACTTTTGCTCTTTTCCAAATCGACGGAAAGTAGTATAAGTTTAATGCGTTATTGAAAATGATAACGATATGCTTGACCAAGTTATCTGGAAGGTGTTTTAAAACGATCGATGGAATCTCATCAAGACCAAACGAAGTTTTGTTAGGTAGACATCGTAAAATTTTTTTTGTGGAATCAATGCTACAAAAAGGGTTATTCAAATTAAATACCTCGTTTGGGCTCGATGCTCGATTAATTGGAGAGAAGATGGTGAAAGACTCTCTCATCTCCCTTATCCTCAGATGCTCATTTTTTATTTGTTCGGCCACCATATCTACTGTCGCTTTAATTGCTGTCCCTTCGTTCATATATCGTGGTGAGTTTATAGATTCATAAAACGCCCCAATAATATTTAGTTTATCCACAGGTGCACCAAAAATAAATTTGTTATTGTCAACATGCGCATTCTCAGGCACACATGCGCTCCTACGCAAAAGCTCTTGCTTATCACGCTCAATGTGCATATCCTCTATTACGATATTTTGCCTGGGCCTTAATATTCTATTTATTTTGGGGAAAAATGAATCCGCCTCCTTATAGTTAATCGACTTAACTTGCCGAGTCCAGTATTTGTCAGACGCTCGTTTGAACTCACGATGAATCAATTCTCTTATTACTCTTAGAGTATATTTGGCCACCTGCGTAGTTTGACGCCTCGCTAACGGATCTAACAGGTGAAGTTTGTGCAAAAGTGTAACTATGGACGCTTTAACTTTTTGTAACTTGATTATTTTTTTATTTAAATATTTAAACGTACTATTATTAATCTTAAAAGTCGGGACATTACTTTCAATCGATTTGGTTATGAGCGTATTAACTTTCACCAAATTCTCATCAATTTCCTCTATTGTCAGATTACGATCATCCGGAATCTGCCAATCCAATGTGTCATTAATTTTTTTCGAAAATTTAGGCCAATCTGTTGCTTTAAAATTACGCCGCGGTTTAGAAGATACTGGGTTATTAGGCTGCTCCCAATCTTCAGTAGTTTTCACGGTAAGAGAGATCGCAGCATGATCACTATCGTATGGCAGGGTATTTAATTTATCATTTATAGAGTCCATTATTCTCAGTCTAGAGTCTAGCAGGCAGATATCTAAGAACGAGTGAGCTGGTTTATATGTAGGTTGTGCCGGCGTAACTATATTTGTTTTGAATCTTATTGCTTGATTGATCTCCCACTGAGCCAAATAATAGCCTCTTTGGTTGTTAACCCGGTCTCCCCAGGCTCTTCTTCTCGCATTAAAGTCTCCCGCGATAATATAATAATTATTGTCTTGGTGTAAACGTAGACTCTCGAATAATCCATTCAGTTCCTCTATAAACAGGTTTCTATTATCATTACGAGCATAAATACTTATAATAAACATGTTTTCCGGGCCTGTCGTTTCTAGTTTGATTATACAGTATTCTAATATATGATTATTAGCCGAGGAAGGGTAATTAGTGGTTTCAAACAGAATTTCTTTTTTTATTAGAATCGCGGTTCCGCCACCTTGAATTGCGTTTGGCCTATCTCTTCTAATAATATTATAGTCTCTAAAAGCGAGTTTGTGTTTGGCATTAAGTTTTGTTTCGGATATTAATATTATATCATGATCATATTTGGATGCAAATTCAGAAAGCTCCAGTCGTCTATAATTAGCAATAATTGAATTTACGTTAATTGCAGCTATCTTAAGTTGAGATAGGTCAAAACGCGTATCGGCCATTACGGATTATTAATTGTCGTTAAAATAAAATCAATCTTTCTAGCGTTTTCGTCTACCTTGCTCGCTATGCCTCTAATTTGTTCAGCAAACATTGCCACTAGATCTTTTTTTAGACCCTCCACCCAGCTCGGCTGTTGGTCCGGCGTTCCTTGATGTTGACTGTTATTCGCCATGTGCTCGTTGTGTCTTGGAGTTGCCGTACGAAACTGTGCTGTCGCATGGTGTTGATATGCCGTCGTTGGCTGGTATTCGATGGTCGATGGCCATTGTTTCGATGTGTTTTTTTTAACAGCTTGGGCGAAAGATGTGCTCTTATTAACATAAGATGTCAAGTTGCTTATCTTCTCGCGCATCGTTGTCTGTTTAGCACGTTTTCGCTCTTTCTTAACAGAAAGAGCGAACTTCATGTAAGGGCACCCCTTGTACGACGCTGGGTGACCATTTTGGCCACAGTTGGCGCACTTTAAGTTCTCCTTCCCTGCTTCTGCAACGACTGTGCAGTTGCCCGGGCCATGATTTTTTGCACACTTTACGCAGCGGAATTCTAGGTTGCAGTTAGAACTAGCATGCCCTATTCGCTGGCATTTCCGGCATTGGTAGACGAGCGGTTTCCTCAGTTTCTCCCAAAAAACTTTTTGGTATGCAAGCACTTTAATCTTGAACAGCTCTGTCGTCGGACTGTCGTATGATAGCTGTATCAGGTGGTGGTGTCTTCCTGGCCGCCTTTTATCGAAAATATATTTAGTGAGGCCGATGATGGTTACTCCCGGTAGATTCATCTCCTCAATTTCTTTTTTAATCTCATCTTCTGAGAAACCTCGAATTCCTTTTATTACGAATGACTTCGGCTTCGTTTCTTTTGGGGTAAAAGTATAAAAAGCAGCACCCTGAGCGCTGAGCGCGTTTTTCAACTTTTCAAAAATCGGATTCGATTTTGCTGAGAGCGTATGGCTCAATGAGCCGTCTACTTCGTCAATAACTTCTTTGAAGGAGACATCGTTTTTTGTAAAATCCAGCGTTGTGAAGAGAGCCCGGATAGCAGCTGTACTGGCTCCTTCAAGAAAAACAGGTGGAGGCCTGTCTAGTCTCTTTTTGCGAAAATTTTCCTTCTCACTTGGCGGGAGATCGTATAACTCATTATCACTGCTCTCGTTTCCCAGCTCCATGTCTGTTCCATCGTCGTCTGGAGTCAGTGGGCTAAATTTATTATCATCTCTTGTTACTTTCTTCGTTGTCTCGCTGCTTCTTCGCTTATACGATTTTTTCGGAAGCTCCCAGCCTTCCCCATCGGTTGTTGCTGCGCGCTCACCCTGCGCCGATTGCTCTGGCGGCGACGCTGTCGCGTTTTTGCGCTTACGCACCGCGTTTACATTTGGCGTTGCCGCTTTCTTCGGGTTTGACCCGGCTTCTTTGACCTTTTGTCGGAACAAACGATCAATTTGACTTGCCGTCATATTTTTATTAACCAGGCTTTTGGCATTAAGCCCTACTGGCATTTTGAAGGCGCAAGCCTGACTCACTGAGCTCGCATTTACATGCGATTGCCCGATCTCTCGATTGCACGTACTCGTGCTCGTTTTAACACTAATTTGTACACTCGCGGGCTTAATCACTTGTTCGTTCACTCGCAAACTTTGATCGGCCAAATTCGATTCAGGTATTAAATCGTTATTATCGGCCATCTTAAATGATCTCGCCGCACGGGGCAAGCCCGGCACAGTCCACGGCGCTTACCACTTATTAATTTCTAAATTAGACCACTATTATGGTAAAAAAAAAAAAACTTTCTTAGCAACAGCGGGGAGGCCAGCTCCCATTGAACTTGTTTATGCGTTTATCTATCGCAACCTCAGCCGTATGATACGCTCTTATTACGGAGTGACTCGTTAACGATGTTTCGCCACCCGCGCCTAGGCTGCTACTAGTCTCATGCTCTACCGACTGAGCTAGCCGGGCCCCGGCTCTTATCGCGAAGATTCTCGAATTGTGACAAACAATTTTGAGTTTCGAGGAGTCCTCTTGTCCTCGCCCTCTCGCTCTCGATCAGCGGAGTCGGCCACTTCTCGGTCACTTCGTCGTGGACTACCGTCGTGAACGGTCGAAAGCTCCCGTTTTCGGAGATGCTCTCGATCCGTCATAAGCTCTCGTTGGGACAGGTCCTCGTATGAATCGCTTTGCGTGTCTGAATTAATTTTCGATGCCGAAGTGATTTTTGATCTCGCAATTCTCGATTTCGAATTAATTTTCGATTTCGATGATTTTTCGTTCTCGCAATATTCTCGATTTCGAATTAATTTTCGATTTCGATGATTTTCCGCTCTCGCAATATTTCTCGATTTCGAATTAATTTTCGATTTCGATGATTTTTCGTTCTCGCAATATTCTCGATTTCGAATTAATTTTCGATTTCGATGATTTTTCGCTCTCGCAATATTTCTCGATTTCGAATTAATTTTCGATTTCAATGATTTTTCGCTCTCGCAATATTCTCGATTTCGAATTAATTTTCGATTTCGATGATTTTTCGCTCTCGCAATACTCCCGAATTCGAATTAATTTTCGATTTCGATAAAATTTTCGATCTCGTGATATTCTCGATTTCGAATTAATTTTCGATTTCGATGAGATTTTCGCTCTCGCAACACCTCCCGATTTCGAATTAATTTTCGATTTCGATGGAGTTTTCAATCTCGCAATATTTTCGATTTCGGAGTGATTTTCGATTTCGATGAAGTTCTCGCTCGCGGAATATTTTTCAAGGTCGAATTAAATTTCGATATAGATTAAATTCCTGCTTTTCGACCGCGAATTAATTTGTCGCTGTTGGAACTGGTTCTCGTCTTCGAACGCGAATTAACTTTCGCAGTTCGAATTAATTTCCGATTTTTCGAACGTGAATTGAACTCCACCGTTCGGATTGGTTCTCGTTTTCGGACTCGGATTAAATTTCGACGTTCGGGATTTATCCCCGATTTTCGAACTCGAATTAATTTTCGACGTTCGAATTGTTCTCGCCTTTCGAACTCGAATTAATTTTCAACGTTCGGACTTTATTTCCAATCTTCGAACGCGAATTAATTCTCGACGTTCAGAATTTATTTCCGATCTTCGAACGCGAATTAATTTCGGACGTTCGGATTGTTCACGCTTCCGAGCGCGAATTAATTTTCGACGCTCGAATTAAGTTTCGTTCTCGCTTTCGAACTCGAAGTCAATTTCGAGGTTCGAATAAAATTTTGTTCTCGCCTTCGAGCTCGAATTAATTTTCGACGCTCGAGTTGCTTTTCGATCTCGCTTTCGAACTCGAAATAATTTTCGAAGTTCGAAGTAATTCTCGATCTCGCTTTCGAACTCGAAATTAATTTTCGACGCTCGAATTAATTCTCGCTCTCGCTTTCGAACTGGAGGTAACTTTCGAAGTTCGAATTAACTCTCGTTCCGCTTTTCGAACTCGAATTTAATTTTCGAAGTTCGCAGTGATTTTCGTTCTCGTTTCCGAACCCGAACTACATTTCGAGGTTCGAATTAATTTTCGTTCTCGATTTCGAACTCGAATTAATTGTCAACGCTCGACTCGGTTCCCGGTCCAATACCGATTTTTGGTCAGGCGATCTTGCAGGGATACGGCGGATTCCCTGCTCGCCTGAGGGAGAGGATCCTCACCGATCCCCCGATTGTGTAAGGGTCGACAGCGAAGCCTTTTGCTGGCCGCAGTCAGACCGGATCCCGACGTGAAGCGTGACGGACGCGGGAGTGTCCCACCGCATGCTACGATCTCGAAAAGTTCTGTTTCGGATAAAATCCGATTTGAACAGTTCTCGCCGTCATTGAATTTCGAGGTCGAATTACTATTCGATCTTGAAACGTTTCTCGATTTTCCGAGAAATCCCGAGTTCGTGTTCTTCGCCGATCTTGGAACAGTTCTCGGCCCTAAAAATATTTTCTCGACACGATTCCGCGTACCGAAGCCCTGTCACCAAGCTCCCGTTCGTAATAACAGACAGAGGCAGCTACCGGACGTAGACCCAGCTCCCGACACGTCACTAGGCGACGTTACAGCGAATGCGACTATACTGGTCGCGTGATCGCTCTTAGGGTCGACGTTGAAACTTACGGACGCACCGTAAGGGCTCTCATGGATTCGGGTGCCACTAGGACCTCGGGTTCTAGTTCCTGTACTCGGCCATGTCTCGCGCTTGGTAGACCTTTCGGTCTCGGCGCTCGATTCAGAGAACAGAGCAAGCGCCCGCACCCGGCTCCGGCCGTAGCTCTCGCCTCGTAGACCTCTGGGTCTCGGCGCTCGACTCAGAGAAAAGAGCAAGCGCCCGTAACCGGCTTCAGCCGTAGTTCCCGATTATGGAGATCTCCCCCAGATCTCGGATCTCGATTACTGGACCAAGGATCCAAGCTCTCGCACCCGGCAGGATGGCCAAGACTCTCGTGACATAGACCGGTGGGCCTAGGCTCCCACCGATAACGACAACGCTGCAGGAAGGGGGTAACGTAGACATTTATTTGCTTACGTGTGGTCGTCCTCAAAAGTGTTGTCCTTTTCTCTGTTATATTATCTTCTCGAACCGCGATTGAGACGTCGTCTCTCGTGATGATCTCGCCTCACCCTAAAATTTAATGGCTCCCGACTGGTAACAGGGTTGAGGGACCGCTGCTACCGAATTACGGGCAGTGGTCTTATTAACGGTTCTCGCGCTGAGAGGCCAGCCCTCGCGTACCACTCGCGGCTTATACACGATGGTACTCGCGAGTCCTCGTGCCAGACCGCGGAAGGAACCCATAGCTACCGATACATCCAATACAGGATAAGATCACGATAAGTTCCCGTAACCTCCCCCGGGTAACCTCAAGAGACAAGGTACTCGAGTTGTATTCTCGTCATCTTCGGATGGGCTACCGTTTCGACCCCTAGGTCGAAACCACCCCTAAGGGGTGAGGAGTTGTGACGTGATTTTTCGATCACGGTCACAAAAATCAACATTTTTCGGATACGGCTATCGATTTAGTTCGGTTAGCCCGTTAGTTCCCGCTTTACTGCCCTTTAGCTGTCCATGTACCGTCCAGTTCTCGCTAAATGAATGTTCGTAACGTTTTGCGATCCAGTTTAGATTTTGCTGATGAGCATTGTGTGTGATAAGCTCAGAGTTAAGCTCAGAAAGATTTAGTTCAGGTCGGGATTCTCGAATCTATTCGGTGGAGAGAATCTCGAAGAAATGAGAAACACGAATAGAGGAGAGCCCGACGAGATTTCGTCACGAATACGCCAAAGTCCGGTGTAAACCCGGCACTCCGCTTAGGTGATAATACAGGACGTTGGAGAACAGGCGGAGGTTTTAGTTCAGTCCGGACAAGGTTGGAACCCCTTGTGCCATGTTTTAGTTTAGAGAGAGAGCCTTGTTTTCACGTCCTGCATTTGGAGTAGCGATCGCGAAGATTCTCAAAGTTACCGCGTTACAGTTTCGGCTCTCGTATAGATGACGTCACGAAATAGTTCAAGAGGGCAGTAGTTACCGGTTAAGGATCCCGTAATAATCATGATAACGTCTCGTTAGAATATTTTCGTAGGCTTATCAGTCTACCGGGAGTCGTCCTCGAGGCTGCTCGGACCTCTCTCGTGCTCCCGATGTTTACGGTTTCGGCTATTGTGTCGCGCTTGAGTCAGTCGTTCTCGCTCGCGTTACCGTAGACTCCGGTTATCGCTCTCGCTTCGGTTCGTGCGTCGCGTTCGCTACCTGTCACTTTGCGCATTCGCTAGTAGGCTCGTGCGATGTGTTTCGTGTGAATTCTTTCCCGAATAATTTAGTGATTTTTCTGTGCTCGAGAGGCGTTTCGGATAACGCTCTTGAGGTGCAGGGATTGTGCTTAAGTTCTCGTGGCATCGTAAGATGCAGTTCCCGAAAATTATTGGATTAAATCTGCTGTTTCGGTGAGTTTATCGCTTAGATAATTTATCGATCGCCTATAGATCCGTTCTCGCTACGCTCGCTCGATCGTTCGATCGGCTGAGCGCTCCCGATGCACTAATGTGCGATCCCGTGGCTTAACAGCCCATAAATAATCGTTCCCGCTATTTAAAGTTGAGATTCCGATATTTCCGATTCCGCGTTATTTTATTGGCAAAGGATCGCGACCCTTCTACCATAACCCGCATCCTGAGCAACCGTGCATTTCCGTTACCGTTTGCTCCCGCGAGTGCATTGGTGTTAGCTCGTTACGGTTAGTTCTCGTTTTGTTGTTCCGTTCGTTTCGTCCTTGCGGAGGTCGGCCTGTTCCACCGACCTCCAGATCTCGCATTGGTGGAGTCGGGCTTGTTCCACCCGCTCCCAGATTAGTCCGGTTTGGTCATTCCGGCGAAACAAAAATTAACCCTGCGGAGCTCGGCTTGTTCCACCGACTCCAGATTAGTCCGGTTGTTAATACCGGCGAAACAAAAATTAACTGGCGCCCACCGGGACGCCAATGTATTCGCGGAGGTAGACGGCCGAAGGTGACGTTTTTGAGATCCCGATATCGCGGTTTTTCTGAGTATAGATTTTCGTACCGTTTCGTGTGAGTTCTCGGAAAAATACGTCACAAACTTTATTTCAAACTCCGGGATAGCTGAATAGGTATGGTTGCAGACTACAAATCCAAGAGTCTCAGGTATGAATCTCACTGATGTAACACAAATTAATTAAGTTTTTTCCAATACACTAGGGCCTCGACTTCATGCACAGCGGCGGGCCCGGCTCCCGCTAACACGCACGAAAATCGAGGCAGCGCATGCACCGCCCATACTAACTGTCGAGCATGGCAAATAGCTTCCTGCGTCGATCGATATTCACTCCGTGGTGGGGACTTGCGGAAACCGAGGCCGCACAAATCGAGGTCCTAGTGTAGTTATTTGTATGGCAAGGGCGTAGAAAGGGAGTTCTTGACGAGTGTGACACTGCCGCACGAGTCGAAGGCGAGTGCGGCATTCACACGAGTCAGAACGCCCTTTTCTACGCCCATGCTATTCACATAATTTTTCCTAACAAATTTACGAAAATCACGCTTTCCGTTCCTTCCAGCTGTGCGTAGAAAGGCAATTTTCCCCTCTAATGCGGGAAAAAATACCATATTGCGTTTGTACGCATGCGCAGTATTTTTCCTGCACACGATGCGAAAAGAGTACTTTATGCCACTCGGTGGGAAAATGGTGGTTTTTTCGCACCTTGTGAAATAAAATTTTGTTCGATACTCGTGCGAAAAACGTTTTCTAAACTCGTGTGATTGCAACACCCGCCGTTGGCTCGTGCTGCAAACTGACACTCGTCAGAAAAAGTTTTTTCATCACTCGGTGCGGAAATGGCCACTTTTACGCCCGCTTCGCGTGCGTAAAATCGCCATTTTCGCACCTTGTGATGAAAAATTTCGTACATCCCTCGTGCGAAACACTTTTTCTAACTCGTGTGATTACAGCACTCGTTAGAAAAACGTTTTTCGCCCTCGTGGAGTAATGTACTATTTCGCATTCATATCGAAATGTACTATTTCGACGAAGGTTGTGAAGTTGGCCACACGAGCCGGATCGAGAGCTACAACGGCACGAGGCGAAGCCGAGTGACGTTTGTAGCTCGAGAGGAGGCGAGTGCTGCCTACTTCCCAACCGTTTTCGTACAAGTATCGCATACTACTTTTTGTGACAAGTGCACGAAAATACCCGCTTTTCGTGCCTGTAAAGTGCGTTCGGAAAAATAAGTACAGTGACAGATACGTCAGCGCGAAATGTAACTACAGTGTTAAAAAAGTGTGCGCAAAAGTAGCAAGAGTGTGAAAAAAGTGTGCGGAAAACAAACTAGCGTGTAAAAATAGTATCGACAGCATTTTTCGCACATCCTCTGTTAGAAAGCGTCTCTTTTGACACACTTTAGAGGCACGAAAAGCGGGACTTTTCATCCACGTGTTACAAAAAGTGTCTTTCTGCGCACACTTCACAGGAACGGAATGTAATTGCTTATTGTTAACTAACGGTGAAGAACAAGTGTCTACATTTTTGTACAGAGCTTCCTGACAATATTCGTTACAGTTTTCAATCATTTGTTTGCAACGTTTCGGCATGAACTACCCTAGAAACATTAAAATTAATCGCTTATTTTCAATCGGCCATAAGAATCAATGTTAAATGGTTCAAATAGAAAAAATATATTTTTCGAAAACGGTGAAGACGAACGCATTCAAACTTTGCAGTTACACTTAGGCCGTTCATATCAATTCGTAAAAAAAAATACCATACTTTTTTTGATGACGTAACGCTCGACCCTTCTTAAGCGGTATAGCGCGATATATATAGAAAAAAATGACCATATATTTTAAATGATTATTATATATCGTAACAAAAATAATCTAGGAAGTAAAGGATTGTCCGAAGGCTGCTGTGACACGGTAAAATAATATTCGATTTTATATTATAAGTCCCCGCATTTTAGATATTGTAGTTTCGCCGACCGTCCCCCTCCGCCCCTTCCCTTCCCGCTGTAGCCGAGCGACGTCGAGCGAGCGCTACGGCGCAGACGAGGCCTCTTCCGGGGAGGTCAATCCGAGGAGAAATTCCGTCAGCCTGGAAGAGCGTTTGTACAAAAGGGTTCCATACCGTGCCCTTTGGTACCACTGCACGTCACCCATCTTCGAGACCGTTCCGAGTTATTCGCCACCGTGGAGTGCTTTGATCGGCCTTCTCCCCTCGATCAAAACGACGGGGAGTACGATAGGCCGATCTCCAATCGAAACGAATGAAGCATTTTCATCGGATCGATGACGATCGAAGAAGCGGAATTCGACGTCAAAATCGAGGAGCGACGGATACGGAGAGACAACAACGGTAACTGCCCGCTCTGACCCATGCTCGAGGCCCAATCACGTGTTCCCGTGAATTCACGTCGCGGTAGGAGAGGAACCGAGATGCGAGACTGAGCTCGTCACTTCGGGGCAATCCTCCGTAGAGACAGCGTGTATTTCTTTTGCCCTTCCGTAGCGAAATTATTAATTATTGTCAACCGTGTGAAAAGTGTGATATAGAGTGAGTGAGAAACTCCCGAAAACTTGACGCATCCCGGCGTCTCCAAAACCCGACTATTCAACAATTGTCCCCGAATATTTTTCGTTATTGTGCCACGTGCGCGGTGAGACGCGTTGTAACGGACTCGGCTCCTACGCTAGCATTATATCGAGTCTGAGGGTCTCCGAAACATTTCCCTCCCGATAACGCATTTACAAATTATCCAAATTCTTATTCCCCAACTATGTTTGGAACCCTGACCTCCCCCCCCCCCGTTTTTCCCGTGTGTGCAAAAGTGAGACAGGGCGAACCGGTGATCGTGTAATATCGAAAGCGCGTTTCCGCAACACGACGCCGGCGAGAGAGTCGAGCGGTACACGTAAGTTTTTCGTTCGTTTTTCATTGGTCCTGTTTTTATTATATCGAGTCACGCCTGTCACAGCAGTGCCCCGCGATTTACCCGAAACACCCCATTCGAACCCAAACGAGTTCTCCCGGAACAGAGGTAATAATAAAGAGCCGCGAGGTCGACAAGAACGCTTTTACTACCCTGAGATTGTTTTCGAATCATTCCCCCTGTGTGTTCTTTTGTTAACAAAATAGGAATCCGACGTCGCCGTGAAGGCGACTGGTGCCCATTAAAATCAAAACCGAATCACTATTTTTTTTTGGCTATTACAATAAATATTTCTTTCTTTTTGTTTTATTTTCCGAATCATTATTTTATTTCGAATTCGCCGCCCCCTTTCCCGTCCCGCCGCGTTGGAGATAAATAAAACCATTACAATAAATATATTTGAGGAATAAAGTGATACATATATTTTCATGATATTCAACGGTAACTTCAACCTTCTTAATCATGAAATTCGCAATTTTCGTTTGGCTCCTAGCCGCGAGACCCGATTCTCAAAAATACATAATTACAATAACGAAACGCTAGCACGAAACAGAAACGCTCAACGAACGAAACGAAACAAATTACGCGATCGTACACACACTCTCCCACACCGATCGCGACACAGAACGGCTTACGATTCGACGCACGGCACCAGGCTTGTAACGGTAGCTAACACTTCGTACAATAATTCCCGTATTTATGCGCCTCCTTATGAGGAACGGGCACTCAAACGGACGGATTCGTGGACTCGAGTGTCTAGGAATTCTGGGTTGGTGTGTCAGAGACGTCCTTTATATGCAACGATAATAATTTTTATTTGTAAAATAACAAGCTCTCACGTGATTACAGGTCTGTCTATTCCTTGAATCAACTTGTTTGATTTATTACAGCTTCAAATATGATTTGTGAAAATACAATGCTTCTGATTCTCGGATCTTATTACTCTTTATCTCGAATAATTTTTATTTCTTGAAGTCGGAAGATTCAGTCGAAAGGGTTTATTCGCGTATAATTGTGCGACGCATGCGCGGGCAGCTTCGCACTCGTCGCTCGGCCAGCTGGTCGTCACGCTCGGCTGTATTAGCTCTGACGTCACACGGCAATCGACGGTGACAGCTCGCTCACTTCGCGATTTGCAATTGGTGTTTATTTGGTACTTGGACGTTTTTACCTTGTTTTGATGGTCTCGGCGCCTTCAGGGAAAGTGAACGAAGCACTATCTGTGACTTTTTCACGTCCTTGGACTATTATTTTTCACCTTAGCAATTGTGACGCTTCTGTCCGGTCACTTCGGTTACTTTACCGATTCGCTCCGATCGTTGTCCTGGTTGACACCTGGTCGATTATTTCTCGCACCAAGTTTCACCAATTGTTTATAGATCTCGCGGGTGCAGTTTTGACAGGTTATCTGTCACTTCACCAAGATTCTTAAGTCCAAATTCCACCAATTTTTATAAGTCCGAACGGCACGAAATTTACAAGTCCCAATTTGGCACGAATTTTATAAGTTCACTTTCCACGAAAATTTATAAGTCCGATATTCACCAATTTTTATAAGTTCACAATAACACCAATTTTATAAGTCCAGTGTGACACCAAATTTAGAAGTCCAATTTTGGCACGAATTTTATAAGTCCAATTCGGCACAAAAATTTATAAGTCCACAGTAGCACAAAGTTTATAAGTCCAATTTTGGCACGAATTTTATAAGTCCAATTCGGCACAAAAATTTATAAGTCCACAGTAGCACAAAGTTTATAAGTCCAATTTTGGCACGAATTTTATAAGTCCAATTCGGCACAAAATTTTATAAGTCCACAGTAACACAAGATTTATAAGTCCTTTTTGGCACTGTTTCACTTTAGTCGCTTTTAACTCACTTAACGTTCACTCTTCACTTTTCACTTTTCACTTTTCACTTAGGTCCTGGAGAGTTTTCCGCTGGTAATGTAGATCGTTCACTGATGATCGACTGCCGATTACAGGCTCTTTTATACCCCGATTCTGGTCTCCCACTCCGTCGGTTTGGCAGAATTCTGGCGGACTCGTGTCTGCGTGCGGTCGCCCAATTTTTAATTTTCTGATTGGCTCGGACCTGGTTCTTCCTCTACCCTCCAATCCCGGGTCGGTAGGCTAGTGATGATCTTCCGGTGTTACCCGCTGAGCTAATGGCGTGCTCGGTTGGTGCCGTGTGCAGATTGGAGTGTCGTCATTTATAGCCAATCGCAGTTACCGATTCTCCCTCGCTTTTGCCCATATTTGTCCTTGAGTGAGTTTTCGCTGTCCGCCCGCTCGGCGGCGCCGCTGTGCTTCCGAATCCTCGCTGTTGCTGGTAATTGCGCGTGCGCGTTACTCGACATCGATCGAGCTGCCGCTCGATCCCGTCGGATGGCGCCACTTGGCTCTCCGCGGGCTTGTCCGACGGCTGCTCGGCATTTCGCCTGGCTGATAGCGTCTCCCGGGCTCTCGCGGTGTGACGTCACCGGGGCCACACGGGAGATTTTATTATGCAGGGGAGTTACAGGCTCTAAAACGCAACGAATACAACAAACGAAGCACCGGTACCGACGATAGACCGCCCGCCGACGACGTCACGATTTTGGCAATTTCCCGGGGCCACGATTTTCTCGGACGGCTCAAAACTACGGCGCGAACAAAATACTACGACGGCGCAATGCAATACGGTAGATGCTCGTCCCTGAGCAGGCTCGAGGACCGCCCGTAAAAAGAATACTAAATACCCCGCGACGGGAAAACTCCGTAACCTCGGCACTCACTCTCGCCCGGAAAAACCGACTACCGCGCACATCGATGTGAACCAATTAATTACGGAAAAAACCGGCAAACGTGACTCGACACCATAAACTAATTTAATTATTCTTCCGGGGACGGATAAGCTCACCGGATATTATTCCTCGGGATCCCGACGACCTGGACAGAAGCGCTCGCAGGCCGAATCTTCCTTCTTCCCGGGAAACCCTCGGAAACTCCACGTACGACGATAAGATCTCCATGTCGCTCGGCCGTCACTCGTCGCGACTCACCGAGAAAAAGCCCCGAGTCCCGTGTCTCTCGCGCTCTCGTTAGCCCTATCCCTACCCTGCGTAATCGCTCCCGAATTCTTCGCACCTCGGTAATCTTCGATGGTCTTCGACAGCCGAGCGCGTGACGTAACGCTGATTGCCGCGCACTCGGTACAAGTGTCTTCGGTATTGCCGCGAACTTCGGTCTTGCTTTTCTTCGCCCGTGCCCGATATTCGGCACGGTACGGGAGACAACATTCTCCTCGGTATGACGATGATTTGTGAAGCTGCAGCCTCGGGATGGACTCGACGATCGGTGATTATTCCTGCCTCGATCGGAGGCTTTCCGGCGACTCCGACAGCAGGGCAGGTGATACGGGCGTTGATAAACGGAGAACCTCGGTACAGTTAAACTGGGCAGCTCGGTATTTCGCTGCCTCTCAAGCACGATCTCGAGCGGAGAAGACTCGTGCTGGATACTCGGTATCCCTCGTTGACCGGTGCGACGATGCCGATGATGATGACCGGCTCCCTCGTCCGCCCCGGATTATATGAAATAAATAATCGTTTGCCGTTAATAATAGTATTCAAAGCCCTAACATTGTCCGGCGGAGCCACCCCTGAGTCTGACGAACGCCGGACGGCCGTTAGCTATTGATTCAATTAATAAAATTGAGCCCATACGGTCTTAAGTAATGTGGCCAAATTTTGCCACGTTACAATATATATAGTGGTGCTGGCGGCGGCAGCCCTTCTTTACCGCACAATTCTTTTCACCACAGCACCGATCCAACACATTCGTTTCTCCACAAATTCTATAGCATACACGTCTTTTACTTCACATTTTTAACGTGCACACGCGTTTTCCACGACATTTCGATACTACACATTTCGATTATACACATTGCTTGCCGCTCAAACCACTTGAACGCACTAATTTTACCGCGCGAACAGATACACCACATCTCGAACCGACACATTTATTTCTCCACAAATCCAGTCGTTCACGCTGGCTTTCCTTCACATTTTTAACGTGCACACGCGTTTTCCACGACATTTCGATAGTACACATTTCGATTATACACATTGCTTGCCGCTCAAACCATTTGAACGCACTAATTTTACCGCGCAACTCGATACGCGACAGTCTCGAGCCAACACATTTACTTCTCCACAAACCTGATTGTACACACTGCAATTCCTCCACATTTTTAGTGTTACGTCCGGTGAATTTTACCAAAAAAAATTCACTGACGCAACCGGCTGAAAATCCACAAATTTGGAAATAAAATAATAGTCAGGAAAGTCATAGAAAATCCATAGAAAAATTATAACACGATTATTAATTATGCGTCAGCCAGCACTGAATGATTCAATTCAGTGATTGGCATAGCAACAATTGAGTAACTAAAAAAATATCGCAAGGGGTATATTCAGGTTGCTGGACAGGTATCATCGGCAGCGAGCATACCTTAGGCTACCTGAAGATCTCATTGTTTTAATTGAGACCGGAAAGGGCAATCCGAATCCTTAGCTAAATGCGTCGGGAGACGGAGCCTTATCGCTCCAATACATAGCGCGGAGCAACGCACATACGCACACAACGGTGCAGCCAGAGAATCCGTGTGACTGTCTCGAGGCGGCTGATTGGCAAAATCACCGTCGGCGCTAACGAGTGCAGCACCTCTCAGGGCATAATTATTCAAAATATTATTTAAAGTATATTTAATTGTTTTTGATATAAACAACATCGGAATATACCAAATGTGGAGATTTCGCCAGAAAATAATGAATGAATCAATTATCTAATAAAATCACGAATGAAACGAAGTTTGGGTCAAATCGTTAATATAAAGTTGTCATAAACATTTATGACTTATTATTATGTATTATTATTATCATCGGGGAAATTAATTAACACATTAAAATCATAGTTTACTATCACTAGAATAGTCAAATAAAATAGTCAGTAGCAGAGAATTAATTATTATCATCCGAGAAAAATATTTAGAGACATTAAATAATTATCCGTTGAAAAACAGGAATTTATAAGCAATATTTGGAGTAGTTTGAATAATCGGGTGTATAACTTTGGATAGGAAAGTCGTAGAAACTTCGTTCAAATTTGTGAATTCTTGTTGTTTAAATCTAAGATTGTCGGAGTAATTTGTTTATCACGAAAATCATTGTGAAGACCGGAATTCTGAAATTATTAAAATAAGCTGCGGAAGACGCTAAAACCGATCAATATTGACCAAAGAAGGGGGCGGCTGATGCAACGGACAGCTCGGAGGCGCGGGTGCCCCCCGATCAAAACAATAAAAGAGGCACCTCCAAGGGCGGCAGGACAGTCGTCGACAGTCATCTTTTGTGGGCCGGAACCACAGTCTTTCGCTGACCGGAACCAGTCGTCTGACACATACATCTACAGTCATTATCCGCGGAAAAATTAACTATTGTCTAGAAGTCTTTGACTTCTCACTGAATATTGTACCAATACAACCGAAAATTCAATACAGTTTCGGAGTCTGAATTCTGGAGTTAACAATCAAATAAATATTCTAAATTTTCGACGGATAAATAAATTGGAGTTCAACGAAAAGTTATTTTATCATCCTGCATATTTCGATATCAGTATTTACTCGTCCATCTCATCATTCATCGTTGATAAATCGACTTTCCCTGAAAGAAAGAAGGAAGGAAGGAAGGAGGAATTCGGAATCAACATCTTTCATCCATTTTCGATCATTCCATTCATAAGAGTCATTCATTGACAATCACCGTAAGTCATCGAATTATTTAAATTCAAATCATTTATTTTATTTCAACGATCGTCCTTGAATAACTTATTCCATTGACCAACAATTAATTATCTTGAACATTTGAGGAACTTGTCGAATTATTTAATTTCAATTCATTTTATCTCATCGGTCATTTTGAGATTTTATTCTTTTGTTATTTCACCGGATGTTAATTAACTATCTCGAATCATTATCAATCAATAATCAGGGTTTCAATAAATCATAGTTTCGATAAATCATAGTTTCGATAAATCATAGTTTCGATAAATCATAGTTTGAATTTAAAAGTCGAGATCTTCGATCCTTTTTCGAGAGACCCAGGGTATAGAGCAATGAACTCAACGTTTGGAGATAACGCTGGCCTTCAGTCGGTGGCGGGCAGCATTGCGCGACCGTGAGGGATCTAGTTACACAGCCTTGCTACGGTGTGTCAGGGTCAAGTGAGGAATCATAATATTTTGAACGTGATGGACACCTTATAAGATCATCGAGCTATATTCTTTTCGACATGCAGACTCAGCCCATCCCTGAATAATTTTCCGAAAGGTTAGATTCAAAAGGGGCACTGTTCTGGTAAAGCGTCACATGCGATAAACGCGTAATAGGGAGAGAAATCTCCTTTACCGTAGATGCAGGAAAAAGCTGATCAGGACGTAACATAAATTTATGGGGGCTCGTCCGGGATATTAAGAGTTTGCACGTCGAAATTAAATAAATAAATAACTTCAAATAAAATAAAACAAAGTAACACGAAAATAAATAAATAAACAATTTCAAATAAAATAAAAAAAAAAAAATAACGAATGAATAAATAATTGAGAAAAATTCCAAATAAATAATCAAATAATTTCAAATAAATTAAATAAATAAATAAACAAATAAAATCAGCAAATTCAATAATGATAACAAGGAAATAAATAAAATATAAATGCCTTACACTCGATCCAAGGGAAGCGTTTCCGATAAATGCCTCCATGAGTATCCAGGAGACAGAAAGAATTCAAAGCCGAAAAATTCAAAACCATTGCCAGTAGTGAAAACTAAAGTGTCAAAATCTACTAATACTCCGGAAAGAATTGAGGACTATATGGTGTCTGACGATTTGATACGGGATCAACAAAAAAATATAGAGCCATGTTCATCCGGAACAAAAGGAAACGGGAGTGACAGTTCTGATCTATCTGATACGGAAGAGCAAAGTGTAATAGAAAATTTAGCTGAAAAAGTGAGTCAGGTTGAAGTGCTACCGCAGGGGCTAATAAGATCGCATAGTGAACCTTCGTTACTGAGTTTAGATATTACTCAACTGGCACGTAACTTGGCTAGAGTCAATATTACACCGGGTGTTCGATTTAATTCGGGAATAAGTGCATCGTCAACGCGACTTGTCAGATCTCGTTCAGTGGATACCTCAATTAAATTAAAGTCAGCTATAAAATCGTGCATGAAAGTAGGTTCAGTAAAAACGAAAAGTGCTCCGAGTATTTGTGTTGGTGATCAACTTGAGAAAAATAATAAAACAATCGAATTATCTCAAAATAATAATCCAGTTTTAAGTCCAATAAACGATACGATCGAGTCAAAATCTAGTGATAACGAGAAAAATAGTGCTTGCAAGTCAGGAAAATCTAAAGTAGGGGTTCCATTGAGCGAAAATCTGATATCTTTTAAATCCTGTAGTAAAACTTTACCAACACTAGATCAATTGCGACAAATTTTTGCCGTTTGCGGTGCTTCACGTCGACCACCTGTCAGAGTCATATCAGACGAAGTAGTTAAAAATCTTTTTGAAAATATGGACGGGAAAAATGATAGGAACGATAACACCGGAGGAGGCGGAGGAGGCGATAACGGTGAAGGTAGTCGAGGCGGTGGAAACAATATTCCCCCTCGCCGAACAAGCCCATTCATTGGATCGCATAGGTCACTTTTGGGAACGGAACAGTGGCGAGAAGCAGTAAAAATGATTCCAGAATTCGATGGAAAGAAAGGAACTTTGAGTCGTTATCTCGGGTGTTTAGAAGATGCTGCAGCAATGGTGGGACCTGAGTTCGAATTAGACTTAATGAGGGTTGCTAAAAATAAATTAGTGGGTGAAGTATGGAATCGCGTTAGTGGCAGTCGATTCAGTCACATTGCCGATTATATGGATTATCTTCGAAAAATATATGATCCTCCTAGAGACATATATCAATTACAGGGAGAATTAGGAACCATTGCCCAACTAAATAATGAGACAGTAGCTGAATATGCATATAAGATTGAGCAGTTGGTTGCAAAATTAGAGGAGGCAAGACGGTATATTGATGGATATTTATGTGAGGCTGATAAAGAGGCAATCGAAAAAATGGCAATTAATTGTTTTAACCGAGGATTAAAACCCGAAATATTGGATAGAATAAGGGAGGAGAAAACGTCACTTCAGGACGCGATAAGCACAGCATTGGCCATTGAACTTGACGTATCTGATCGATGCAAATTAAGAGATAACGCGAACTCCAAAGTTGCGCCAATAAAAGAAATAGAGAGAGGTGTGAAAAAAGTTGGCATAAAATTTGTTGAACCCGTAGAAGAAGTAACTATGGCACCATTTACTGAAAATCAAAAGATAATAATTTGTCAATTCTGTAAAGGTCAAGGACATTCTGCAGATAAATGTCCCAGAGCACCTAACAATGACGTAATCGATATTTGTCAATTTTGTAACAAACGAGGCCATCTGGCAGATAAATGTAAAAGCATGGGATGTGCAATTTGCGGTCGTAAGGGACATTGGGCTGAAATTTGCAATCAAAAAGAACAAAGTGAAAGTGACAGAACGTCTAATGAACGTTCAAATCAACAACCAGTTCAACAAAATTTCAGACAAGCTCAAAATCAAGGAAGTTTTAATTCAAATAATTATAATAACAATCGTCAAAATTATAATTATAATCAAGGTTTCAATTCAAATCCACGATATAATTTTAACCAAAACCAGAATTCCAATCAAAATTCAAACTTTAATCAAAATCGGAATTTTAATTCCAACCAAAATTTCAATCAGAATTCTAACCAAAATAAAAACTTTAACCAGAATTTTAACCGGAACCAGAATTATCAGAATCCGAATTTTAACCAAAGTCGAAACTTTAATCAAAATTTTGGTCAAAATCGAAATTTTAATCCAAATTTTAATCAGAATTATAATCAAAATCGAAATTTTAATCCGTCTTATAATCAGAATCGGAATTTTAATCCGTCTTATAATCAGAATCGGAATTTTAACCAATCTTCTAACCAGAATCGGAATTTTAATCAAAGTTTTAACCAAAACCAGAATTTTGGCTCGGATTTAAACCGCGGAAATAATCAAATTTCAAATGATCAAGGAGCAATGTCCTATGCTCAAGCCGCTAATCAGCCCTCTCAATCAAATAGTTCTAATGTAATTTGTCATTACTGTGGAATAAAAGGACATGTAATGTACGAATGCCCGCAACGCATACAATATAATAA
The DNA here is from genome assembly GCA_917499995.1 of Ichneumon xanthorius. NCBI lineage: Eukaryota > Metazoa > Arthropoda > Insecta > Hymenoptera > Ichneumonidae > Ichneumon > Ichneumon xanthorius. The sequence continues at coordinate 1,480,698 of CAKJTD010000007.1, forward strand.
CAGGCGAGATGCGATACAGGGAAACGAGAGTGGCCAGCCAGTGAAGGGTGCGCCGGCAGAGGCCAAAGCGAATCCGCACCCAATATATTCAGTACAGACTGCACCCGAACCATAGAGGAACAATGTCGAATAATTGACGTATTTTTGGTAAGGCCGGAGAAAGGAATTATTCCTCCTACGATTGAATTAAAAAGTACTGATCTTCGGGATTCTGTTATTATGTTGTTGGATACGGGAGCTGGTAAAAATGTGTTGAAAGAAAAATGTTTGAACGAAAATAATATGATATGTAGAGATGAAATTTTGAGACTTAGCGGAATTACAGATGAATTTGTTTATACGTCAGGATACGTAATACTTGAAACTTTGGGACGAGAAGCGGTGTATCATATTGTGGCTAATAATTTCCCTACTAAGCAAGATGGAATTTTGTCTAATGATTATTTTCGAGAAAATTTGGCTAAAATAGATTATGAATACAGTATGCTCAGGGTTCGCGATAAAGAAATAGAATTTTTTACCCGAGAAAGTATGATTTTTCCACCAAAAACGAAAAAACTTTTCTATGTGAGGATAAATGATGACACGATTCGCGAGGGATACTTGGCTCCTATGGACTTTGGTGAAGGGGTAGTTGTTGAACACAGACTGGTGCAGAACATCAATGGGAAATGTTTTTTCAATATCACTAATAATCGAGACGAACTAATTGAAATACTAATTCCTACCATGAAGTTGGCTAGAAGTCCTGCCGAAATTAAGGGAAAAACGTGGGTAAAGGAAGTAAGAGGAAAAAACGAAGAGAAATATATCATGAGTCGAACGGAAAATAATACAAAACCAGTTGAAAGTGATTCTGGGAGTGACAGGAATAATCTAAGGTTGGAAAATAAAAATATAGAAATACATTGTACGGAAAATAATGAAGAAAATATAAATGTTGACAAAAATGAATGGGTAAAAATACCGTATGAAACGTTTGAAACAGCTTTGAAGAGAGTTAAAAGAGAAAAGAAAATAGAAAGGGAAAAGAAAAAGGAAAAAGATTTAAACAAGGAAAATTCAAGTTCAGTTGAGAAAATACCAGAAAATTCAAGAATAAATCAAGAATTCGCTATAGAAAAGGATAAAGAAAAAGAAGAAAATTCAGAAATAAGTTCAAAAGAACAATCACAGGAATTAATTTTGTCAAGTGAAATGCCAGAAAATGAAGAAATGAATCGATTATTCGTTACAGAAGAAAATAAAAATGAAGCAGTAAATTCAGAAGAAAAATCAGGAAGGTTAAATGAATTACGAGATAAATCTGAGTCAATGATGGAAGAAATAGAAAATAAGAAGGAAAGTTTAACAGAAAATTTTAAATCTCATGAATTTTGTCATCCCTTGATAGGAGTTCAATTTTACGGGTCAGGAAAATGTTTTTGTATCAACGCTAAGCTCCAAGATGAGACCCGATTACCAAAAGTTTTAAAATTGTTGAGATTGACAGGATTGGATGAACAAGAAATAAAGGCTGTACATGAAATTATTGAGTACGGAACAGATCGATTCCATATACCGGGTGAAAAATTAGAAGCTACAAATGTAATAACACATCGAATACCAACCACTGATGATTTTCCAGTCAATTCTAAGCAATATCGTTTCCCTGAAGTTCACAAAGAAGAGATTAAAAGACAGATAGCAGAATTTCTAGAAGCAGGATATATCAGACAGTCGACGTCTCCATATAATACACCAGTGTGGGTAGTACCAAAGAAATTAGATTCACATGGAAATAAAAAGTGGAGAGTAGTTCTGGATTTTCGGCAATTAAATGATAAAACGATTGGGGATGCTTATCCCTTGCCCAATATTGTTGACATATTAGATCAATTGGGAGGAGCCCAATATTTTTCGGTTTTCGATTTAGCCTCAGGATTTTACCAGATAAAAATGCACCCAGAAGATTGTCATAAAACAGCTTTTACAACACCTTATGGACATTATGAATATGTTCGAATGCCGATGGGATTGAAGAATGCACCTCCTACATTTCAAAGAGCAATGGATATGGTTTTGATGGGCTTACAAGGTCACGAATTATTCGTTTATTTAGATGATATTGTGGTATACGCAAAAACATTGAAAGAACATAATGAAAAATGCAAACGATTAATAGACAGATTAAGGAAAGCTAATTTAACTTTACAACCTGATAAATGTGAATTTTTAAAGAAAGAAGTTGGATATTTGGGACATGTAATTGGCCGCGATGGTTTAAAACTCGATCCAAAGAAAGTAGAATCGGTCAGAAATTTTCCGAGGCCAACTAACGTAAAGAAAATTCGTCAATTTTTGGGATTAACAGGATATTATCGTAGATTCATTGAGGGCTATGCTAAATTAGCAAAGCCATTAACTAACCTTTTAAAAGATAACACACCCTTTTTATGGCAAAATAGCCAAGAAGAGGCATTTGAGGAGCTTAAAGAGAAACTTTGTACTGAACCAGTTCTGATATTCCCGGATTTTTCAAAACCTTTTGTTGTAACAACCGATGCTTCAGGTTATGCAATCGGAGGAATTTTGTCACAGGGACCTATAGGGAAGGATAGACCAATAGCATACGCCTCACGGACACTTAACGAAGCTGAAACAAAATATGATACTTATGAAAAGGAAGCCTTGGCAATTGTCTATAGCGTTTTGCATTTTAGACCATATTTATACGGGAAAACGTTTACTTTGGTGACTGATCATAAGCCTTTAGTATGGTTTAGAACTTGTAAGGATGGTAACACACGGGTTCTTAGATGGAGATTGAAATTAGCTGAATATGAATACGATGTAGTATATAAAACAGGGAAAACAAATGTAAATGCCGATGCCTTATCTCGAAATCCAATTGTGAGTAAAGAAAATGGGGTGGAGGAAGAAATATTTATCACGGAAGTTAGAGGACGGACGGAATGGACCGATGAAGAGATGCTGAGATTCTTTGAGGATGATAACGATGAAAACGATGGTGTAAGTGATGAAGAAATAAAAGAAGAAGAAGAAGAAGAGGATCCGGAGAAATTATGGAAAGACAGTTTAAAGGTTATTCAATTAGAGGAAAATAATAAAATAAATTCATCATTGGAATCATCGGGCGATGAGGTTCAGCATTTCCATTTCGATCATTCTTCGGTCAACACCAGTGCAGAAGAGGGCTCAGCGGAGGAAGAGATACCATTAGGCAATCCGGTAAATAATGGAAGATTAGTACGTGGAGCAAAGAAGAAAGCACTCGAGAAAATCAAGGCTAATTTTTAAGCGACCAAACAAGGACAAAAAGAAATACAAAAGGCTGACAAAGTAAACAAGAAAAAGAAGGTGAAAATTAGAAGGAAAATTCAATCAGCACAAAATACCAAAGAAGACGATACCACGGAGGATGAAGACAGGGAGACCGAGGACGAACCGGTGAAAAGGCCTCGAAGGAAGAAGAAAAATCGGAAAATGATAAAATCAGACGAAGAAGAAATAATACAGCCCCGGAGGAAAAAGAAAATCCCTCCCATACAAGACTCGGACGATAGGGAATTCTCTGCAGAAACAGCCAGGAGCGATTCTGATAAGGATGATAACGACAATAAAGACGAAAATAACGAAGAAAACAGTGACAATAATCAACAATCCGAATTCGAACTCGAATATTCTATATCGCGGAATATTATTCCTTCAAGGGAAATTTTCTTTACTCGCAAGGATTCACTTGTTTATTTTCTAAATTTAAAAGGCGAAGCATTTGACACGGGATCACAAAAATTGACTGATAGAAACGAATTGCCTTATTTTTCAAACCTTAAATTAGGAGTGGTTAGCGCAATAAAGCGAGGGAATAGATATCATATAGCTTTGCCTGTGAGTGATGACTCTGGGGAAGGAGCTTCCTTAATATTAAACCATATAAGAAATGCTATAAGAAGTTTACGAAATTTTGCAGAACAGGAAAAGATACAAAGTGTGAGTATTTCCAAATCAGATGCTGTTGGAAACGTCCCATGGGATAAAATTGCAAGCGAATTACGATTGGAATTTCTTAATAGTCCGGTAAATGTGGTAGTTTGTCATGGAATAGTTCGATATCTGAGTAGGGCAGAACGAGAGGGAATAATACATGAAATGCATGGATCAGCTGTTGGTGGACACAGAGGGGTCACAAAAACATTCAACAGGATCAGACATAAATTTTATTGGGAAAGGATGAAAACTGACATCGAGCGATTCATACAACGTTGTTTACCCTGTCAACTAAAAAAATGCGTCAGAATAAAAACAAAACAACCAATGGTTATTACCGATACTCCGGGAATAGCTTTCGATAAAGTAGCCATGGATATAGTAGGGCCTTTGCCGCGAACAAAGCGAGGTAATGAATATATTCTCACAATTCAGGATCAATTAACAAAATTCTGTCTTGCATTTCCTATTCCAAACGCAACATCAATTATGATTGCTGATACAATGGTAAAGTATTATATTAGTATTTTCGGAGCACCTAGGAGTATACTAACCGATCAAGGACGAAATTTTCTTAGCAATCTAATCAAACGAGTCGCAAAAAGGTTTAAAATAAAAAGAATACGAACCACCGCTTTTCATCCACAGTCAAATGGATCTTTGGAACGATCACATCACGCACTTGGGGAATATTTAAAACAATACGTGGATAAAAAGTTTGAATGGGATGAATGGGTTGAACTGGCTATTTTCAATTATAATACCAGTGTCCATGAAGGCACCAAACATACACCATACGAACTTGTTTTCGGAAAATTGGCAAGAACACCATCGAGTGAACCTTTGCAGATGGAGGATAGATTACCGACTTATGAGGATTATTTGGTGAAATTGGTAACACAATTACACGAAATTCGGAAAATTGCGAGAGAAAACTTAATAAAGGCAAAATTAAAATCTAAAGAACGATACGATAAAAATCTTAATGTCAGGGAATTTAAAGTAGGAGATTATGCATTTTTGAAAAGCGGGCCAAAACCAAAGAAACTAGAAAATCAACATGCAGGACCTTTTGAAATAATCGAAGTAAAAGGCAATCAAAATATAAAAATAAAGACCAATAAGAAGCCTATGGTAGTACATGCTAATCGATTGAGATATTCTCATATTAAACCTCAAATAAAATAAAATAAATAAATCAGTAAATAATATATCATTTCCATTCAACATACATTGTTGAATATTGGATAATGATGGTTTAATAATTGATCATTTATGATTAAGATTGCGTTATTTGAGTTATCAAACAAACGTTAATTTTGAAAATAAATAAATCGATAAACACATTCATAAGTAATGGTAATAAATAAATAAGGTCAAAAATTAATACATAAATTTCAATCGAGCATTAAAAATACTATTACAGATAAAATGCAAGCAAGAAATACATCCCTAGCAGGAGAAAGGTTGAGATGGCAACGAGTGACGGGAATGACAACATGGCCGAGAGAAAGCGATGTTAATTATCAGATAAGGGATGAGGTCAATTCAGAGCCTATCGGAATGAATATTCCAGTTGATAACTGTCCAACCATTAGTGGAGGAGAAGAAGTCCAGCCAAGAGGAACTGTAGGGGAAAACATAAGGAGAATTTGCGGTGAATTTGTAAGACAGACTCGGAAGAGCGAGTTGGATTGGAAAGCGACTGCGATTAGGTTGGGGAAAAATCAGATATTGAACATGCAAGAAGAGATAATAGGACGTGAAAATACAATAAGCGATGAAGATTTCTTCATATATTGGGGTGAACTCAGGGACGTTATGCGGGAATTTAATATTGATATAAGACGTGAAACTAATGAGGGACAAAACGAATACGGAGTGTGTTATGTTGTGATGTATCTAGATATCGAACCATTTGTGTGTATTGAGGTAGGAAAGCAGAAAGAAGTGATCGATTTGAAAGGTCTAGGAAAGGTATTAATAAGTATCCGAAGATATTTGACAAACAAACTCCGCGAAACATTTGAGGAGTATAGATAGCAGGAACAAAATAACTCGTAAAGAAATAAATAATCACTTGGTGAAAAAAAAAAAAAAAGAAAAAGATAATAAATAATATATATATATATATACAAGGGATAAAGCATGTGAAATTTGAGGTTTCCGTTTACAGAAAATAAAAATGTCAAGCCAGGAGAAGGCGACTGCTCGACTGGAGTGTATGTATGGAAGGGGAGCTGTGTATCTAAACGTTCCCTATACTCGGAATATGACAAGCAATACACATAGGATCCAGGCTGTCTTGGGCAGGTGGAAGGATATCGGAGTCGGCCACAGCGAGGAGGAAGCGAGAGAAGCCGCTGCAGAGGCTTTAATAGAGAGAATAGGCGAAAGTAGAACACCAAGACACGATAAACATTTCGACCTTAGAAAAGAAAATGATCGGTTGATTAAACGCCTTAAGAAACTAGAGTTGACTACGAAAGAGCTGGGGGTAATAGCTATTGAGAAAATAGTAAATAAAATCCGCGGAAACGAAGATATAATCAGTCCGTTTGAGATAATAGATTTGCAATTTGAAGCCATTGAGATTTTCGCAACCTTTGGAATAGCATTGCAAGTTCGGCAATTTCAAAGAGAAAAAGAGACGGGAGTCGCAATGACGATAGATTCAGAAAAAGATAGTGCTAAAACAGTATTAGAGTTTCACGAAAACCCAAATCTTGCGGAGCTAGCAGCCTTGCTGGGGGTCCTGTATTCAGTACAGGGTAGTTTGGGAGTTCAGATAAGAGAAATGCTGCAAGCAGAAGAAATTATAAAAAAACATGAGCAGGCAGAAAAAGAAAGAGAAACTTCAAAGAGGCGATGGCGCCGAGGACAGAACAAGAAGTAAACGTAGAAAAAAATATATATATATATTACATATAACTTATATGCACTTCATGATCTTATTAGCACATTTGGGAACTATAATACAGAAGGGATAAACCCGTATTTTTTTTGGGAAAAGTGCAAATTATAGTTTAGAAATGCACTATTGGGGTAGAATTAGTATATGAGTAATGTATAAACTCATAAACAATATCTATATGTAACCATTTATATACACATATATATATATATATCCACATTTATATTCAGTAGTAATAGTAAAGGTGGCACAAATTAATAATTATGTTTCAGTGCATCAAGAGCACCTCACCTATGTAATCATCAATATTATGGTTTGTTATCAATAAAAAAATCATTCATACAAATAATAGAATTTTGTTTTGTTAAACAGATGAGTCGAGAGGTGTGGTCATTAGCGGTGATATGGGTATTTCTTCTACCCACACCTTCCTCAGGGATGATCGGATATGAGTGTGGGTCGCCATCTTCAAATATCACAACCCTGTCTCTGCTGGATGTGGACGAGTGTGACGTATCCTCATCATCATTGAACATTTCCTCAGTTCATATTCAGTTGGTTCAGATCAATGAATACGGAACTGTGCACGTTCATCAGTGCAAAATAGAAATCGATCGAGATGTTCGGAAGTGTGGTATGTTTTCGCATACGAGTGACGTGGTTAATGGAAAGGCTTCATATATCTTTGAGGTCTCTCGAGACGTTTGTATGAAAATGCACGAGGTCGGATCTTTTCGAATGGATAATGCGGTTATCATGGGACTTTGTGGTAATCAGACGACGAGTCATCCAGTTATTTTGGCGGGACATTTGGAAGTGGATGGAGGATGCAAGGGTTCATCTTATTCGGATCCTTTCGGAAGCTGGAATGATGTGGTGGTTCTGTCCACAATAAAAATTACCTTGAGGGATTATTATGCATCAGTTGCATTAAAACCGAACAAAGTATATTTGAAGTCGGGAGTTAGATGTGAATTGAATAAGGGACAATGCATGGACATGGAAGGTGGACATACGTTTTGGAATTCAGTTCCAGTGGATGAGTGTGGCGGTAGTGAATACGGAGTATTGTACATGGGAATGGCTGAAAAAGTAGTCGATAGGGATGCCGAGACTGTATATACCGTAACTACTTCTGACGTTATCTTCGCTCTCGTTGCTCAATCATCTATTAACGTGTGTGGACAAAGTTTAATTCGAACGGAACATCCTAGACTACTCATCCACGAGATAAAGAATGGACGAATATTTTTGCAAACGAAAAAGGTTGACGTGGTTAACATGGACATATACGCGTATGTAAACTCTAAATTCGTGTACGTCGAGAGACATGTACAAACTCAAATTCAACAAGTTTACATTGATCTCTTGACACAAAAGTGTGAGTTGGAGCGGGAAATGCTGAGAAATCGTCTGGCCATAGCTACTCAAGCACCAGATGAATTTGCTTACCACTTGATGAAGGGACCAGGATACATGGCGGTAATATCAGGGGAAGTAGTGCATGTTGTAAAATGTATTCCGACGGAAGTAAAGGTTAGACATTTGGAAGAATGTTATATGCATTTACCAGTATCTAGGGGAAATGTTAGCTATTTTCTGGCTCCAAGAACGCATATATTGATGGAAACGGGTCTACAAACTACATGTAATAGAATGGTGCCGCCAATGTATTTTATCGATGAGGAATGGTATGGAATGATGCCTGGACCAACACTTATTTATCCTCCGGGAACAATGAAGCCTAATACAAAGCCATCGTGGCAATATAACAAAATCAAATCATTAGCAAATAGTGGAATATATACAACAGCGGAATTAGAGCAATTAAGAGAATATATTATGTTTCCGGCAGAAAGGCCTGCAATGTTGAACTCAGTAGTAAGGGGAATGATGGGAAAATCTACAGTTAAACAGGGAGGATCCTTCGTAAAATTACTTGAAGGACCTGAATTGGAAAAGATAATGCAGAACGCGTGGAAAAAGATGTGGGAAAATATAATTGTATTTGGCCATATTAGTGCCGGAGTTATCGGGATAATAATGATAGTTCGAGCCATTAAATTAATAATAGACACGATTATACATGGATATGCTTTACATACCGTTTATGGGTGGTCATTATTTTTGATAGGAGCAGTTTGGGACTCAGTAACAGGATTATTGTTGCATTTAAAAAATGGATCACCAAAGTCCTCAGGGAAATTGGAGAAAAAGAGTAAGAAATCAAAGAATACAGATATTGAATCAGAACAGGTAGAAATACAGGAACAGGTAGAAATGCGGGAACAGGTAGAACTAGGTGAGGAAGAAGTAAATGAAATAGAGCAAAAGAATAAAAATAAAAGAGAAAGTGATGTTGCAAGTCAGACAGTTGAAAAGAATGAAAATAAAATATATCCCAGAATTCCAAGAAAATTGAATTAAAAAAAAAAAAAAAAAAAAAAAAAAAATAAATAAATAAATAAATAAAAAAAAAATAAAAAAATAAATAAATAACAACAATAATTAAATAAACAAAAAAAAAAAGTTATAAGTATACACATATACATATATATATATATCTAAAGGAAATAACTTAAAGGAAATAGAGTAAAGGAAACTAAAAGGAAAAGTTACCGGAAAGAATAGTAAGATAGCCGTCTGGAGACGCAGCTACATGCGTACTCCCAGAAGCGGCTCACGAAAGTAAGAAAGAGAAAGATATATATGGAAAGAGAAGGAGAGGATGGCGAAAGACCGCACAAAAGGGAGCAGCCGAGAGCGGCTGTTGACATGATGTAAGGGAATGTACCCGTCCATCAATTAAAATGGGACTGACGTTACCCACTTAGGAACAGTAAGAAAAGAAACGGGTTACTTAATTATCGACAGTATGATCATCAGGGTGAGCGCGAAATTATCGACATAGAGAGAGAGAGAGAGAGAAAGAGAGAGAGGACAGATAGGTGCACGCGTCGTCGAACGCACTTCCGCGAAAGAGATAAGGGACGGCCGGATCGAGCCGGAACGGCTCTGTGGAGAGCGAACCGCAGAAAATAAATATATATATAATAAAAGGGGTGGCCTCGCCACGATTAACCTAATTAACATATATTGTGGCTTCGCCACTTTTGAATCTAAAATAAATAAGGGATCAAAAAGGAATTGAAAGGAAAGAGAAATAAAAAGGAAACAGAATTTTAATAAATTTGTTTATTATAATGGATGCATTAAGCATCCATTATATAGAATCAACTACATTAAAGCGTAGAGAAAAACAATATTCTTTTTTTTTAATTCATATCAATGATGGGAGTCGTCCTCCCGCCGCACACGCAGTCCTGGACGAATTCCCAACAATCTTCACACGATGGCGGAGGGGTCCACTCGTGTGGGCGGATAATTCGGGCGAATCGGGGGTCCTCCCATTCCAGCCTCTCCACAGAGTAGTCCCAGGTAATCCAGGGACCCAAAATGCGGATAGTGGCGCGGTAGAAAATTGACCGGATCTGATGACACATGTTGCTATAAAAAAAAAAAAATAATAATAATAATAATAGTAATGGTAATAATAAATAAATAAATAAGAATAATAACAATGGTAAGAAAAAAAAGAAGAGAAATAAGAAATACTTACAGGTTTTTTTCAAATAAAGGCTTTTGAGGAGCGAGTTTTAGTGTGGTGTCTCTGCTGAGAGTTGTCAGGCGAATGAAGAGACTGCTCGAGCACTTATCGCTCGGGGGTCTTGGTATGCCGAAACAGTCATTTAGATTTGGCTATCACAGGGTTCAGGTGACAGACTGTACACGGGGGAGCGTCGCTTTTATAAGACACACACACGCACGACAGTAATAATAGTGAACAAAGGAAAAAGAATATGTACAGCGAGTTGACCCAAAAATTTAATTTTGAGCACTGTCTCTACCGAGACCGAGCGTTGTTCTTCGAAGCAACCCTCGTTTTGGGGGGGAGGTGTTACGTCCGGTGAATTTTACCAAAAAAAATTCACTGACGCAACCGGCTGAAAATCCACAAATTTGGAAATAAAATAATAGTCAGGAAAGTCATAGAAAATCCATAGAAAAATTATAACACGATTATTAATTATGCGTCAGCCAGCACTGAATGATTCAATTCAGTGATTGGCATAGCAACAATTGAGTAACTAAAAAAATATCGCAAGGGGTATATTCAGGTTGCTGGACAGGTATCATCGGCAGCGAGCATACCTTAGGCTACCTGAAGATCTCATTGTTTTAATTGAGACCGGAAAGGGCAATCCGAATCCTTAGCTAAATGCGTCGGGAGACGGAGCCTTATCGCTCCAATACATAGCGCGGAGCAACGCACATACGCACACAACGGTGCAGCCAGAGAATCCGTGTGACTGTCTCGAGGCGGCTGATTGGCAAAATCACCGTCGGCGCTAACGAGTGCAGCACCTCTCAGGGCATAATTATTCAAAATATTATTTAAAGTATATTTAATTGTTTTTGATATAAACAACATCGGAATATACCAAATGTGGAGATTTCGCCAGAAAATAATGAATGAATCAATTATCTAATAAAATCACGAATGAAACGAAGTTTGGGTCAAATCGTTAATATAAAGTTGTCATAAACATTTATGACTTATTATTATGTATTATTATTATCATCGGGGAAATTAATTAACACATTAAAATCATAGTTTACTATCACTAGAATAGTCAAATAAAATAGTCAGTAGCAGAGAATTAATTATTATCATCCGAGAAAAATATTTAGAGACATTAAATAATTATCCGTTGAAAAACAGGAATTTATAAGCAATATTTGGAGTAGTTTGAATAATCGGGTGTATAACTTTGGATAGGAAAGTCGTAGAAACTTCGTTCAAATTTGTGAATTCTTGTTGTTTAAATCTAAGATTGTCGGAGTAATTTGTTTATCACGAAAATCATTGTGAAGACCGGAATTCTGAAATTATTAAAATAAGCTGCGGAAGACGCTAAAACCGATCAATATTGACCAAAGAAGGGGGCGGCTGATGCAACGGACAGCTCGGAGGCGCGGGTGCCCCCCGATCAAAACAATAAAAGAGGCACCTCCAAGGGCGGCAGGACAGTCGTCGACAGTCATCTTTTGTGGGCCGGAACCACAGTCTTTCGCTGACCGGAACCAGTCGTCTGACACATACATCTACAGTCATTATCCGCGGAAAAATTAACTATTGTCTAGAAGTCTTTGACTTCTCACTGAATATTGTACCAATACAACCGAAAATTCAATACAGTTTCGGAGTCTGAATTCTGGAGTTAACAATCAAATAAATATTCTAAATTTTCGACGGATAAATAAATTGGAGTTCAACGAAAAGTTATTTTATCATCCTGCATATTTCGATATCAGTATTTACTCGTCCATCTCATCATTCATCGTTGATAAATCGACTTTCCCTGAAAGAAAGAAGGAAGGAAGGAAGGAGGAATTCGGAATCAACATCTTTCATCCATTTTCGATCATTCCATTCATAAGAGTCATTCATTGACAATCACCGTAAGTCATCGAATTATTTAAATTCAAATCATTTATTTTATTTCAACGATCGTCCTTGAATAACTTATTCCATTGACCAACAATTAATTATCTTGAACATTTGAGGAACTTGTCGAATTATTTAATTTCAATTCATTTTATCTCATCGGTCATTTTGAGATTTTATTCTTTTGTTATTTCACCGGATGTTAATTAACTATCTCGAATCATTATCAATCAATAATCAGGGTTTCAATAAATCATAGTTTCGATAAATCATAGTTTCGATAAATCATAGTTTGAATTTAAAAGTCGAGATCTTCGATCCTTTTTCGAGAGACCCAGGGTATAGAGCAATGAACTCAACGTTTGGAGATAACGCTGGCCTTCAGTCGGTGGCGGGCAGCATTGCGCGACCGTGAGGGATCTAGTTACACAGCCTTGCTACGGTGTGTCAGGGTCAAGTGAGGAATCATAATATTTTGAACGTGATGGACACCTTATAAGATCATCGAGCTATATTCTTTTCGACATGCAGACTCAGCCCATCCCTGAATAATTTTCCGAAAGGTTAGATTCAAAAGGGGCACTGTTCTGGTAAAGCGTCACATGCGATAAACGCGTAATAGGGAGAGAAATCTCCTTTACCGTAGATGCAGGAAAAAGCTGATCAGGACGTAACATTAGTGTTCACAAGGGTTATCCAAGACATTTCGATTGTCCACATTTCCATTCTACACATGGGTTGGCACACAAACCGTTTGATCGCACGACTTTTACCGCGCTTTTTATTTCAACGCAAATCATTTGCACACATTCTTCTCTACACCTACCCGTTACTACACACACTCTATACAACACTATTCTATAACGCACAACGGCGTTACAGCGCATTTCGATCCATCACGTTCGATCCACCACAAAGTTTTCCAACACATTTCGTTACTACACATTAACGCTGTCGGCATCGACTGATACGAATATCACGCGTAGGTAAGGTAGAGTTCAGAACGGTTCGGCTTGGGGGCAGAGGTTCTCACGCAAGTCTATCAGTATGCGTCTAGAGCGAAATTAAAACCGAGTAGCCCTTATTCTATTTACATTACATTATATATGTTAATGTTAAAGTTTTTATGCCATATAGCAAAAAAAATATATATGTATAGTGTATCGACAATGTTTTTTTTTCGATCTGAATACTGATAATAATAATGCTTATGAACGTAAAATGACATTTGTCAGTTTACTATAGTCAATAATTACTTATCTACGATGAGTAGATCAATTAACTGTCGTTGATTAATTATATTTGCTATCACATTATGAATTAGTTAACAGTTAACAATCTGTTACGCATTATTATGTAACAGTTTAAGTAACAATTAATTGAATAACAATTGGTTTAACCAGAATTAATTTCCGGTTTTTCTTTGTTATCAACAAATGGAATTTTGTTTATATTTTTCAAAGTTGATACAAATTTTCGTATAACTATTAATCTTGTCGAGTTGTTAAATGGATGCATCACCTTGCACACTAAAAAGTTAAATGGATGCATCACCTTGCTTACTAAAAAGTCAAATGGGTGTCTTATCAAAAAGATCTAAAAACAAATGTTTCCTGACAAAAGCTAACTATAAGTTGGGCGAGAAGTAAAGTTCCAATCGGGATACAGCTGGATTCTTATAAGGACGCCCTGTTTAGGGTTTCCCCGCAATGTCCCTAACTGCATTGATAACCGATTTTAACTTCCAAATCGGGATCCATCTGGATTCTTATAAGGATGCCCTGCTTAGGACGTTCCTGCACCAGCCCTAGCGGCGCTGATGACCGATTTTCACTTCCAAATCGGGGTCCGTCTGGATTCTTACGAGGAAGCCCTTTTTGGGGAATCCCTAACAAATCCCGATCGGAATCCGATCGTAAGTCGGGACTCCCTAACAAATTTCTTCACGGGTACCTATCCCTCCTTCTAGGTCCTTTCCCATCCTCACGAATTGACCACAACCTCTTCGAGGTAACTCCAAATGGAGCCTCGTCGTATTATTTTCTAGACTGCGAAAGCACGTATGTCTCGGCATACGTGTCTCTGAGCATAGTAGCCTCACAGTCAGAGGATAGTATTCGGCCTTGAACGTCGGATTGACTTTTAGTCTCCGAATTGCAAGACAGAAGAAATCCTTTGACTTTCCTAGTTCCCTTCCGCCATGTGCGCAAGCGTGTAACTAACGCTATCGTCTCATTGCGAGTCGATCCTCCTTTGTGGAGAGTGCGTTAATTAACGCTATCGTCTCGTTAGAGTCGATCCTCCGTATGGAGAGTGCGTTATAGAGGGGTCAGCAATCCAGCTGCCTCCTCGAATCGGGCTCATGTGGCACGAAAACCCGTCCTCCACACCTTATCCAGCCGGTCCAGTACCGAACTCTTACCTTCCATTCGGAAGAAGACGATCTAAAAAATCGTGAGTTCGATATTCCGCTCCCACGGAATATCGAAACGTTTCAATATATATATGCATATATTGTAACGTGGCGTTTCTAACGCCCGTTGCAGTTTCCCCTCGTTCAACGTAGATAAAGTTAGGGAATTATAAACGCGAGAAAGCGATCGTGAGATTAGTTCGCCGAAGCGACGGGACAACTCTGAGTAAAATAGAGCGAAAACTAATTCGATAAATTCAAAGTGTTCCGAGCACCACTCTATGGGGAAACACCACCCGAGGAGAAAGGCCATCGAGCGAGGGGCCTATACCCCCGCTGCCGCAACACCACCACGCGAGACGCTGCGACCCCGCGGTCCGAGCGGAGGAGGCTGATCCACGACAGGGTGCAATCTCGTTGAAGCGGAGGCTGTCACGCACCCTACCGAGACGCCGGATTGCGAGCATCGCCTCAATCGAGTCGAGGGGGATTCGACAACCCGAACGGAGTGGCCTGATACGACAGGGGCAACATCGAAGCAACATCGAAGAAGCGGAGGCTGTCCGGCACCCTGCCACAACGCCAGGCCACGCGAAGGGCGTTCGGGAATCCCGGCGACAGAGGCGGCCGGTAAAGCCGCTCTCTTCCGAACTACCACGAGCATGGCAGCGAACATCGGCTGCCTGCGAGAATCGATAACTCGCCGAGGATCTACGAAGCACGCGTGGGGCCTTCCCCGCACGCCCCTCTCCTAGGAGAATTTCGGCGAGTGCCGGCGAGAGTGGAAGCCGACACTTGTTGGCTGGACGTCGACGTAGCGACAACCGTTCATCGAAAGTATTCGTTTTGTTTTGCGTGTGTGAGAAGACAGGGAGAGCAGGACGGGGTAGAAGCCGTTCTCTCGCGCCATCGCCACATAATATTCCGGTGGATGGAAAAATATCATTGACGTTATACCCCTCGGAGTGGTGCGATTCACGGTGCGAAAAATAGTAGTGTAGCGTCTCGAGAGCAAGGAAATACGGGAATCGGCCTTTAGCGCGGCGAAAGAATTTGTCTCTCGCCTTTCTTTGATTTTTGCCCAGTTTGTCCGTTCGGTTCGACGCCGATAAGGATTTATTCGAATTTTCATTGGCCGTGTTCGATCACCATTATGTAATAATATCGCTGAATATTCCGATTCGTCGCTGACGAACCTGATCGAAATAACGTATTGTAACCTCGAGAAATTTTATATTGAAATTATTTCCTTGTGTTCGCCGGCCTTAGGCTCATTCGTGTGGATTTGTCAGAGCAGCGTATGTGCCGCTGCAAGAGGAATTCCCTCACATACTACTTATTCAATAATATATGGAATCACGCCATATTTGATAAAATATTATACAGCGGTTTTGTTTAATTGGGATGTAACCGGACACCTCGATGATGTCCGCCTACTACCCCAGGCGTGGGCGGTAGAGGTGATAGTTGGACGGTTCAAGAAATTTTCTTCTCTGTCCACACTAGACAGATCGTCACAAGTCTCAATTACTTTGCAGGTTCCTTTGTAGATGATTCTTGCCGTGTGCCTTTAAGGCCTCGAACAGTTCGGTCGCCAGGTGTTTTAATCCACTAAACACCAAGATGTAATTTTTATTGAATAATAACTTTTTATTCAAAACTCAGAAATTCTCCTTAAGTTAGAGTAATTCGTTGGCGTACAACGATGAACACAGTCGCGGTTGCGATCCTATATTAAGCGTAATTGCTAAATATTATTAATTATTCACTGAGGTGAATCGGTTTTTAATGTACTCTCTCGTGGCACGGGTCGGATCGACAAGCTAAGGCTACTCCCGAAAAACGAGCGGATGTTTTGAGATACAACGCGTGAGTTGGTATCGGATGAGTACCGCTGCGTCATGCCGTATTAAAGTGCACGGCTGTACGCTACTAGCAAGTGATGCCGCGTTGGGGTTTGGCCCGTAATATATAGTATGCCCGGGAATCCCCCTCCATACCCTTCAAATTGTATAAACAATATCCATACTTTTTCCAATTTTTAGTGGGTACTCTACGACCTTAGTACGTTATAACCTCCGATATTTGTTTTTAAAATTGTTATAAACAAGAAACTTTTTAAACTAACAATATTCATAATGAACTAATATGCTAGATATACTCTAATGGTCAAATTACCCCATTGGGTGAATTTTGAGCTACCGCCAGTTAAAAACAAAAACTTTGTTATTAATAATCTTAGCAACAATTTAATAAATATTTCCCCTTAATTGGGTTGAAATCTGTATTGCTGTTAAATTTTACATTTTAAAAAACATAAACAAACAAAACATGTTATAAACAATTCTTTCTTTACCTAACTTTTTATGAGGCGTTTCTTATAATTATTTCATCCGTTATTTCAGCGTTCCTTTTTTTATTCTCTTAATGGCGGAGCTGCTGAACTTTTATTATTATGATAATGCCGCATGCGTTTTAGTCACGTGTTACGTCCCACGCAACATCTCACCTATATTTTTTCCAAAAACCTTAATCGTAGACAAAAATTATCAACCACTGTATTAGGTTGACCAGCCGCACGTGCCACTGACGCACGCTCCAAGGTTCATTCCCTCTACCCATTCGCTCTCTCACTCTAATCCCTCACAGTCGTAAAAACTCTCTCGCTCTGACCCTCGCGTTTCTCTCTCTCTCTTTTCTAAACCACGCACACGCACAAAACCCTTACACACACACTGCATTGCGAACTGAATATTCGCCGGTCTGGACGTAACACACGCCTAGTTATTCAGTCTAATTACCCTGCGCGGCTGGCTTCTCTTTTCCCTTAACACTAAGTTATTCTAGAGGGTAGTCAGGTAAGTGAAAATAACGCTTATTACCATTGGATCATTTCGTCGGTAAGTTTAGTTATAGGTTTCTGTGAAAAATTGTTTCATTCATCTTCTCTCTTTTTTTCAGGTGTTGCTGTTCCCCGGGTTCCGGACCAAGGTAAGTACTACGTTTGTATTTAATTTACAATCCGCAATCTATATTATACTGTATTAATAATCGTGCGTAGACGACAGCTCGTGCGTATCGCGTCGATACGCACGAGCTGTCGTCTTCGCATTCTCAACACCTCCCCTCGAAGTGACAAGTTCGAATCTCAGCCACGCGCGCTAATCATACCCATGCTAATTAGGTATTCGCGATGTTTCGATCCGCCGAGTCCTTTTGTCAACACATCGGCAGGCATTAAGTCCGTGGACAGGTACTCAAGGTTAACTCGACCAGACGCGACGACCTCTCGAATGAAATGATGCCGTACATCTATATGCTTGGTTCTCGAGTGATAGCGGTTACTCGGCCCGAGTTTCTGCGCGCCCTGATTGTCATTGAACAACATTATAGAGGAACTCGGAAAATCAACGTTATCCAAGATGCCTTGCAGATACATGGCTTCCTTCGTTGCTTCAGATAAAGCCATGTACTCGGCTTCTGTGCTCGATAAAGCCACTGTTCGCTGTTTACGAGCCTCCCAGCATATCGCGGCGCCGGCCAGAATAAACGCGTAGCCCGAATATGATCGTCGATCTATAACGTTCGCGCCCCAGTCCGCGTCGACGACTCCGAACAGCGGCAGACCAGTTTGTTTATCCACGAGCCCGAAGTCTCGCGTGCCTTTTAAATACCGTAGCACTCTTTTGGCTGCCTTCCAATGCTCAGCATTATAGTTGTTATTATACTGACTCAGATAATTGACCGTATACGCGATATCTGGTTTTGTTACCGCCAAGTACATTAACGCGCCGATCAAACTTTGAAACGGGTATTGTCTCATTTCCTGATCACTCGCGACTTCCGGCTTTATGAGCTTGCACTTCACCTCTATTGGCGTTGCTACAGGCTTGCAGTCTTTCATCCCAAAACGCTCCAGGATTGCATCGATTTGCTGCCGTTGATGCAAGTACACGCGCTGTTGTTCATCGCGAGAAAACTCGATGCCGAGATACTGACTTACTACACCGAGATCTTTCATTTCGAACGCTTCTGACAACGACTGTTTTACCTCGCGTAACCACTCCGAATCGTTCGTCGCGACTAACATGTCGTCGACGTATACCGCGAGCAACATGATGCGATTTCTGCCTCGCGACATAAACATGCACGGATCTTGCGGCATCGCATCAAACCCTAGCCTACGAAGTTTATCAATTAGTTTCCGATGCCACTGCACACCTGATTGACGTAGCCCGTACAAAGATTTCTTCAGCAAACACACGCTATCATTATTCGCGCGAAGCTGACTGCGCCAACGGTCAGCCGTCACTCTCACCGTCTCTTCTTGGAAAATTTTCGCATTCTTGTTATTATTTTAATGTTTAGTCCGTGCACGACACCACTCTTGGCCATTGCCTTCAAATCGCGCTCGTTTAAGTGTCCCAATTTCTCGTGCCACTTATCTATCTCACTCTTTTCTTTGCCTTCTACAATATTCACGGCCTCCTTGTCCTTTCTCACATAGTATAGATTGCCCACCCGGTCCGCGCGGACCATCACGTTGTCGTGTTTGTCAACAACGACGGCATCCCTCTCTCGGAATCGCACCTCGAAGCCTCGATCCGTCATTTTCGACACCGACAAGAGATTTGTGCGCAAATCCGAGACGTAGAAAACTTTCTCGATTGTTAAGATTCTACTGCGATCACCCGTATCTACCGGCAAACACACACTTCCGGTTCCGGTGATCTTCGTACTCCCATTGTTTGCTAGACTCAACGCGGTTTCTGCCGGTGCAAAATTCTTTATCATGTCTCTCTCGTTGCACATATGCCCAGTGCAACCACTGTTTATACACCACTCGCCACCGTTTTCGCGACTGTAAAGCACTTCTTCAGTTGTATTCAACAACACCACATCTTCTTCCGGAGCGCCTCGGGAACTTGCCGCGTCGTCGTCTTTATTTTCAGCTTGTCGCGCACTCTGTCTCTGCTTCGACGGATTCTTCGCGCGACAGAATCTCGCTATATGACCAAGGCCACCGCAACGAAAGCATTCAGTTTTACCACGTTGTTCATCGGATTTCTCGGACTTCTCGCCTCGAGACGGACAAGTGTGTTGATGCCAGTTGTTTTTCGCATACATGGCGCCTTGAACCGTACTAGGCTCTCTCGCCTTCCGTGCTTCGAACTCCTCGACGATCTTAACTTTCAGAACATCTGGAGCGGGCAAATCGTCTCGCGATTCAACGGCGATACGAAACGTATCATACGAATCAGGCAAACTGTACAGTAGCAAGATTGACAACAGCTCATCGATCACCACTAAACCAATCTCTCTCAACTTCTTCACGGCATCGAAAAACTCTGCGATATGCTTCCTCAAGTCGTCGGTCTCTTGCATTCGGGTCAACACCAATTTCTTCGACAACGATGCCTTGCGCGCCAGCCCGCTGGACTGATACAACGACTCGAGCTTCTGCCATATTGCTTTCGATGTATCCAGCGCATCCACAGCTCTCACCTCAGACGCACTTATAGCCAACACAATATCTGCCGGTGCCTTTCTGTCGTTCCGAACCCAAGACGCAATTAATCTATTGTCGCTCGACGGTTTCACCTCTTCACCACTAACATAGCCCCACAGGTCGTTTTTGATGAGTATAGCTTTCATATGAATTTTCCACGTATCATAGTTTTCCGCGGTAAACAGATCAATTCTTATCGTGGCACTGGACATTTTATTCTCACCAAGCCTTCGCGCGTCACAGTCGTTACACGAACCAACGCCACGCTATTGCCTACGATCAATCTCGCATTACACTTTTTCCATTTTGAGTTCTTGACTTGTACCAATATGACCGCAGACACGCGGCACTGGGCCCATAACCTGTTTGAAGGTATGGGAAATAATACACGGATTTAGCAGTAATAATAATAACGTGAAATTTATTAATACATTTTGGGAGCGACTCTCTCACACGAGTCGTCGCTCGTAACGCGAGATCATAACTGCCAGCTCGATAGTCGCAGGGTCCTTCGTAACCCGAAATACGCGCACGCGAAATAGTTCGCGGAGAGCATCGGTACGAGATCTCCCCGTTCGGTCGATATCGCGTCGATACGCACGAGCTGTCGTCTTCGCATTCTCAACAGTTTTCGTATCCGAGTACAACGCTACCAATAAATAACACTTGGACTTTGTATCTGTCTGTTTTTATTTTCACACATCAGAACCTTTTTTTTTTTTACAAACTCTTATAAAACTTAAAACATACTGCTTTTTCCGCACATTATCATTATTGAACCTTTTAGTTCTTGGCACGCGTACTTTATAGTAGGAACTTTCTGTTTGGTATACATTAATATCTCAGGTCTTTTTTTTTTTTGAACCGATATAGTATCACATTTTGTTTATATGTATCCTTATTATGTTCTACCTTTCTAGCATATAAATGAATATATTGTAACGTTCCACCTTTAGGCCTAGCTTATGGGCAAGGGGACTTGTGGACGTTAGGGTTCGGGACGAGCGAGAAATATTTGTAGGCAATCGGTTACCAGAAGAATTGATTGTTTATTGAAATGGTTTTGTAAAGATTGTGATACATTCAGTTTCTTCCTTTGTAGTTGGTCTTCTTCTCCTTTTGATGACTTGGTGATTGATCCGATCGCGAAATTAAACCGAACTATTGCTTACGCTAACTCTTAATCTTTACTTGTATTATGGCGTATTGCCGGATAAACAAGAAATTATTCTTATCCTTGATGATGAAGGAATTTCTGAGAATGCTTTCATATGGTGGCGCATCTGCTAACAATGGAAATTTTAATGAAATTACTAAACGAAAGAAATTTGATTTACTAAATTAATTATAAAACGCGGCTAATTATTCTCGGTCTCTTTCACCTGACCTGTTGTTCGGTCGTCCTCCCGTTTCCCCTTGTCTACCGGATCCTAGTGCCTGCAAGTATGGTGAGTCGTAGGAAGAATCCTCTTCCTACTCCTCCATGCATGCCCAAGGTCGGGTCCTCGGCCAAGATTTCTGCTTCCACGAGAGCTGCGTAAGTCCGTGGCGTCACCGCCACCCTCACCGGTACTCCCTTCCGGGTCCATCCCGTCGGGTTACCTCCCTACTCCTGATCTATGGGGATGAGAAAGCTAGGATGGCCGACATCACCACCGGTTACTCCTAGCCTCTCGGATAGTACACTGGCTATGCTTATGTCGCCATAAGCTACCAGGACCGGTAGGAAAGGGGGTCTGAATTACCTTCTCTTCGTCGCCGTCGAGAAATAATAATTGCTTTCTAGGCGCCGTGCACCGCCTTATATACCCGCTGCCGGCGTTGCACACGGCACGCTCGCTCTCCCTACCGAGCGCGAGTCCCCACTAGCGCCCCCCCCCCACAACGGTGTACTCGCGGCGCGCGCCGCGCGGGCTAGCGTGGGGCGACGGTCTAGAACGTTCGAGAACGATCTACCATCGGTGTATCAAGAGGGGGTCCTTCGGGTGCCCGGTCGCGTCGTTCAGGGCCGGGTCGAGCGAGGGGCCTCGCCTAGGGTGAACGTTACAATATTTAAAAAAATGTTCTCCCTTTTTTTAATATATATGTTGGAGCTCCATGTTTTGTCCTTTTTTTATATTATATATATGTATATATATATATGTATATATATATATTTTTTTAACTCTGGTTTCGGTTGAGCACCTTTGTCTGTCTCCTTTTTTTTCTTTAAAATAATCGAAACATAACATTTACCTTTCGGTAATACGGAGTATCTCCCTTTTTCCTGGTTTCTTTTTTCTTATATATATTTTTTTTACAAATCCTCCGAGCTGGAGGAAGATACCTCCTGATAGGACCTTTTCCCAGTGTACCGCAGATTCCTTCGCCGACGCACAATATCAACCCGGAACTCCTCAAGTCTCGCCTCGTCTTCCTCGATCCTCCTCTCGTCGTCCTCAGCGATATCCCATTCGTTGGACCTGGGATCGTTGTCTCCGTCGTTAGATTCTTCGTAGCTGTCGAGTTCTTCCTCTGGAGAATTTGGCTCGTCGACCCCTGGAACATCTTCATTTCTGCGCAGCCAGCTCTCGTCCTTCTCCTTTTCTCTTGGAGCTTCTAGGTAGCGTCTCCAATCTCCTCGTTCTCGTCCCATGTTTCTGCTGGCCACATTGCCTCGCCTGTCGGCGAATAACTCAGCGGTCCTTGCTGCAGCTGGTACATCATTTCGTCGAACCATGGCGATTTCGGTGCCATTTCCGCTTCAGATTAGAAACGGAATGATTTTAATTTTCTTGGTTATGTCATTTTTTTTAACATATATATTTATTTTTTTTACCTGTAACATTTTCCGGTATTTCGATGCGGTTAATCCACGCCGTCATCGATTCCTCGGACGGCTGTTCATTGAACAACCGACTAACTTCTTCCTCGATTCTCCTGTCGGCCTCTAGATTAACAAGGATCGCGTATACTATTCTTCTCTCCTCGTTTTCGAGCTCCGTGTCCCTCCGGCGTATTACGGCGCGCTCGCTCCGGATGACGTGCAACCTCAAAATGGACTCTTGTGTCGATGTCATTTTGATTCTTCTTCTTTTTTTAAATAAATCCAAAATAAAACTTCCTTACTATCTTTCTTTCGTCCTCTTTTTTTATATATCACTTACCCCTGCTCGTTTTCTTTTTCTTTTCGGGTCCTGTACCTCGTCGTGTCGGCGTCCCGCGCAACTCTGCGGGCTTTAGCGTCGACAGTCTCGCCAACTTAACTTTCGGCGTTCGGCGCGGCGCTGCTGTCGCCCCGTGCGCGCTCGCGGTACGGTCGTAACTGACGACGGTTAAATGACCCAACGAACTTTCCATCGGTAGTCATGACTTGATAGGCTTTTTCACTACTTCTTGGGTTATTATATACGGCCCATCAAATAATAGGAACAACTTTTTTGCCTGCTTCTTTTCTTTATTTGATAGTTTATGGACTTTAATCAGTACTTTATCGCCTTTTTTATATTCTACTCCTCTCGCTTTCTTCGTTAGCTGATGGTTCCGTTTCTCAGCGGCTTGTCTTAAATTTCTTTGTGCTGCTCTTATTTTTTCCTCGTGTGATTTTTCGAGACCTCCTGTTTCTTCTTTTTTTCCTTTAAACCACGGCGGCACCGCAAGTTGTTCTTCCCTTTTTTCGTATAATTCGATCGGTTTGAAACCCGTGCTCGAGTGATGAGTCGCGTTTATGGTTGTCTCGATTCGGGGCAGCACGGCTTCCCATCGAGTGTGTTTCTCATTAGCGTATACTCTCATCATTCGGCCCAGTTCCCTCATTACTCTTTCCACTGGGTTTGATTGGGGATTATATGGGGTAGTCCATGTGACCCGAATGCCCAAGTCTTCTGTAGTTTTTTTCCACAGTTCGCCTGTAAACTGCGCTCCTCGGTCGGTTAGTACTGTCTCCGGTATTCCGTATTCCTGGCAATATTTGTCTCGTAGTATTCTTGACATTACTTCCGCTGTTTGTTTCCGTATAGGATACAATTTCGTAAACTTTGAGAACTTGTCCATTATTACCAACACGTATTTCACGCCCAACTTTCCCCGGGGCAGTTCTCCAAATATGTCGATTGATACTTGCTCTCCGGGTTTTTCCGGGAGATCGTAGTATAGTTCTCCCCTTACATTACGCGGGTAGATTTTTGTTTTCTGACAGACATCACACGCGGCCACGATCTCTTTGACCAGTCGGCTCAAGTTTTGTACGTAAAAAATTTCTCCCATCCATTTTGTTACTTTTTCCGTTCCAAAATGCGCTAAGAATTTGTGCACGTGTTCTATCAAGTCTTCGGCGATACTTGATGGCACGTAGATCTTACTTTCTTCTTTCACTTTTACCCATTTTAATTCGTCGCATTCTTCGAATTTATCATCAAATTCTCGGATGTTCTTGTCCATTTTTTGAGCTTCCTGGATCTTCTTTTTCCATCCTTGCCACGATAGTCCTTCCTTTGGGTTGACTAGCAGCCGGATTGATGTATATTCTGTTATGTTGTTTGTTCTATCGATCGGGTGACGCGACAATGTGTCAGCTATTGCGTTATTTTTTCCCGACACGTTGTAAGATGCGATAGAATTAGGAGTTGAAATTTCGCGCTATATAAGAAAGAGCGACACCTCCGCGCGGATCGATCGGTCATCAATACTACCCGAAAATTGTAAACGGGTAATACAAGCGATAGTGACGTAACGAGGAGGACCACCTCCTCGGTAACTCCAAAATCTCGGTCTCTTTCTCCCTGGGGACGTCGAGCTGGACGGACGGTCGCGGTGATAGACGGACGTTCCGAGGAGCTTAGCGAAGGATTTAGTCGTGTCTGACGCTCCAAAATTGTGCGTGGCCAGCCAATTTTCCTGAAGATTGTGGAACCGATTTACCTGTGACGTCTGCGAGCCCCAGGGGTCAAAGAAAGAGCCTACGTGGAAGCGACAATTAATTCAGAAAAGCTGAGTACTTATTATCGTTATTATTTTGTTGTATCATTTTCGGTGTTTACTTATTGTCCCTGTTCCGGCCCTGATGGGTAGTTAACGGACAGGAGAAAAACTTTGTATTCGACGGAGAGAGAGTGAGAGTGGATTTTTCGAAGGAAGAATGTATGTTTAACTGGATTAAGGAATGACTGGTATTATTTTTAGATATATATGTGGGGGTCGTGCGCAAAATAAACCCTGATATTATACGCATCATAATTTTCGTGTCTATTTTTAATTGAGTTTATATTAGTCGTGAGATGAATGATTTTAAAAACTATTACAATGGCGCTCCAACTAGGGGGCACGATATGGTTGTTAGCGTAAAATAAGGTGATAACGGATATCGTGAACCATAAAATATTTATATATATATGTTTTTTTGTGTGAATTGATTTTTCTGAAAGGATCTGATTTTTTCGATATTGAAAATAATTTTTATGGATAACGCTTAATTGAATTTCAATTGATTTAATTTTAATTTTCGTGCATGGGTAAAGATTCTGTAGAACCATACGTGACATTATCCGGCAGAATAAGTAAACCGAAATTTAAGCATCTGAACTTTTCAAGAAGGTCAAATACGGTCAAAACAAAAATGACCAATCCCTCGAACACGTCGGCGAGCAGTAGTGAGGAGACACGCCGACGCGAATTAAAATTGGAGCAGGAGAGCATAGCGAGGCAGCGGCAAGAACTCGAAGAGCTACGTATAATCCTTGAAGCTCAAAGGGTCGCTCTCGCGGAACAACAACAACAACAACAACAACAGCAGCCGCCAGCGGTGCCGGCTAATCCGGTAGCTGCCGTAAATCAAGGCCAACACAATCGAAATATAGAAGAAATAACGGCGATTGTGAGTACCGCGCAAAATTTCCATGTGGAAATAAAAATCCCGAAATTTAAAAACGAAGTAGAACGTAATCCGGTCGAGTTCTTGGAAGAGCTTGAAAAGTTTTTGAAAATAAAAAACGTTCGTGTCGAAAATAAAATGATCATGATCGAGCATGCGTTGGAAGGAAAGGCTGCATTATGGTTTAGACTGAAATCGGGTTTTGATGATTTTGAAAGCTTTAAAGCCGAATTCTTGAAGGAATTCTACTCAATTCCAACTAGAATCTCATTTAAAAATCGATGGATGGACTGTAGGTGCAATGTTAATGAGGATACTCCGCAGACATATTATTATCGTCAGGTTCGCGATGCGCGATATTTCATTCCGCAGTTAACATCATACGAAGTAAATTATAATATCGTACAACAATATCCGATCTGGGTACGAGAAGCGCTAGCCACCGTAAATTTCAATGACGATAGTCTGATAGGGCAAACTCTCGCCAGTTTAGACGGAATCCGTAGAGAGAGAATGAAAATCCGCGAGAATAGGCCGTGGAATAATAACGAAGCACCACGACACCATATGACTCACCAGGTGAGCGAGATGAGTGTTTACGATCCGGCAAGAAACAGCGGTTATAGGCCCGCGTACCGACCGAACAATGGACGTAATCGATATTATAATCCCTCGAATAATAATAACTTCGGAAATCACGGTGGCTATCGTTGGAATGAGCATAACACTCGCGAGGGATTTCAATTACCCGATACGCGTTTCCCACCGCCGATGAATTCTCAAGCTCCAAGAGCTATTAAGAATAACGCCTCAAATGATCAAAGTCAAAGCAATAGACATCATTTAAACTAAGATGCGACGCGTTACAAACCGGTCCGACAACGTGTCGACAAGACTTCGATTTTGTGGAGTATTTATCAGTCGGTATACAAGAAAAAACGGATCGAGACATTAACCAAGATGCTTTTCAATCACTCGCGAACTGTCCTCATCTTAAAGTAAATATTTTAGGCAAGGAAAGAATTATTTTGCTCGATTCAGGGAGTCAGATTACAGCCATCTCGGACGATTTCTACAAAGAATTAACTTGTAAGCATAGCTTAAAGACGTTGCCGGTCGCAAATGTGTACGTGACTACCGCAATCGGAAAGAAATCAACAACAATAAAACAACAAGTGTGGATTGACGTGGAAGTAGATGGAATCACTATAGGATTTCCATTCTTAATCATCCCGTATTTGACGTCGACGATTATCCTAGGGAATTATTGGATGCTCAGGAATAAAGTCGTTTTGAACTATAAAGATCATTCAGTAGAAGTCGCAGGCAAGCTATTGTCTGAATCGACGGTGATGTTCGAGCGAGGCGCGTCGGAAACCCTTTTGTGTTCGCGCAACAATCGAGAAACATTCGTGTACGGTATTAATCTACGACATTTGTCCCAGAATAAAAATAGCGAGGCTGAGAAAAGTCAAAAAAAGATAGAGCGGGGTAAAGACCGTAGAGGCTCTAAGGGGGAAGTGTTACCCATAAAGCGGAAACAAATAGAAAAAATAACGAAGCACGAAAATAAATCAAAAAACGAATCGAGTAATGATAAAATCGTATCAAATATAAGCCATGAATTAGGTGAGGGTTTGAACAAAAATAAAACTTCAGTTGAAGATCGAACATGTGAAAACGTAGTTACTCAGTTTAACGCACAAGATAGTGAAAAGGGTTGCGCGAACGGGGAAGAGTTTTTAGAGGCGCTTCGCGCGATCGCGTTTAAACTAACATCACTCGACGAAACTCAGAAAGCGCAAGTTGCGAATATTATTCAAACTTTTCGTGCATTATTCTCGAACAAATCCGGGTGCGCCATAGGCTATGAGCAGAAACTAAAACTCGTGACCAATCGCCCTAGCATTCGTCACACGTACCCGGTCCCATTTCAGCTAAGAGAAGCAACTAGACAAGCAATTGACAAAATGATTGTGAACGAAGTCATAGAAAGGGCGGTCAGTCAGTATTGTAACCCCCTAAGAATTGTAAAAAAGGATGATGGCTCAGTTAGGGTCTGTTTAGATGCTCGTTTCGTAAACAAACTAATAGAGGACGATCACGAATCTCCTCCGCTGATAAGCGAGTTACTCCAAAAATTTCACGGAGCGCGTTGGTTCTCTAAGATCGATTTGACCCAGGGATACTGGCAGGTAAAATTACACGAAGATTCGAGGCCGTACACCTCATTCCTGTTTGATTCAAAGTTGTACCAATTTCGAAGAATCCCATTTGGACTCAAGACCGCCGGGAGCGGATTTATCAGAGCGCTCAGCTATGCGTTAAAAAACGATTTCGATCAATATACCTCATGTTACATCGATGACATTCTCATCGGTACTTCAACTTTTGAAGAACACATAAAGGTACTCGAAGGCGTTTTTAAACGATTATTAGAGCACAACTTTACCATTAAAATGTCAAAATGCAGTTTTCTTCAAAGCACGGTGCCTTTTCTGGGATTGATCATCTCACGGGACGGGATAGCGCCTGAGCCGAGAAAATTAGACGCGATACTTGATTTCGAAGAGCCGAAAAATAAAAAACAGTTACAACAATTCTTAGGGATTTGTAATTACTATCGTCAATTCAACGTGAATCACAGCAAATCGATCGATCAATCGCGGAATTTGCTAACAAAAGAAACGGACTGGGTATGGACAGAAGAACATTCGTCGGCGTTTAAAAAATTAAAACACGATTTCGCTAACTGTATCAAATTAAAACACGTGATCCCAAACGCGCAGTTTCGGTTGCAGACTGACGCAAGCGATAGAGGGATTTGCGGAGTCCTCTATCAGATTGATGAAAAAAAAGAACACAATGTCATAGGCGTAGTTAGCCGATGTCTCTCTCGAGCGGAAGTGAACTATACCACAACCGAAAAGGAACTGTTGGCTGTGGTTTACTCCATCGAGAAATTTCGGGTATACTTAATCGGAGTTCATTTTCTTATAATCACAGATCACCAATGCTTAACATTTTTGAACAGGGCAATATTCCAAAACGCGAGAATGACGAGATGGAGTATCCTTCTTCAACAATACACGTTTAACGTAGAGTATTGTCGCGGTACAGACAATGTCGTCGCAGACTTTTTCAGCAGAAATCCCGAAGGAAAATTCGGGGAAGAAAATGCGGAAAAAATCGTCATCTCATCGTTGCATGACGGTTTCCTTCCCATTGAAGATTCAGGTGAAAAATCTGCGATGCGAGTCATAGCTGCATTGACGAAGGACACTCTCGTTTCCGAAGGGTTTAAAAAACTCGGCCGATGGCAACGAGAAGATCCCGAGATTATAAAGACTATACAGGATCTAGACTCGAAATCAGACCCATCTAACTATATCCTTCAAAATAAGATATTGTTCAAAAAAGAAAAAAAAGCGACGATTGGAAAATCGTGATTCCGAAACGTTTACAGCATTATCTCATAAAAACAATTCACGAAAAATTAGGACATCCGGGAGTTTACAAAACACAAGCGCACTTGAAAAGATTTTACTACTGGCGAGGTTTAGCCGATCACGTAAAAAAACTCGTCACTTGTTGTGATATTTGTCAAAGGGTAAAGTATTTGAGTATCTCGATGGAGGGAGAATATAGCTTCGTGGCTTCGGAAAAACCAAACGATCTCGTAACGGTCGATTTTTATGGACCTCTTCGCATGGCGAGGGGCGGTGTACAATATATTTTTGTAATACTAGATGCATTCTCAAAACACGTCAGTCTATATCCATTAAAGAAGGCGACGGTTCGTATGACGTTAAAGAAAATCTTCAATCAATTCATTCCGAAGTTCGGGAAGCCTATACGTATCCTATCAGACCACGGAACTCAATTCACTTCACATCTTTGGAAAACAGAACTCGAAGCTAACGGTATCAAAGTCTTATATAGCTTTATACGACATCCATAGTCAAACCCGACTGAAAGAGTTATGAGAGAATTAGGTAGACTATTTAGAACCTTATGCGCTGACCGACATACAAAATGGGTTGAGTTCATTCCGGAAATTGAAAGAGTATTAAACGTAACCGTCCATCAAAGTACGAAATTTTCTCCTCTAGAACTTCATTTAAAAAAACCGGTACAAGAAGAAATTCATAGTATGGTCAAGTTCCCTGCAATGCAAGCTCAATCGCATGAATATATGATCACTCTCGCGCGAGAAAATATGAAAAAAAGCTTTGAACAACGAAAGAAAGGACAGAAACAACCAACGAAAGTTTCCTTATCTGTAGGCGACAAAGTTCTACTCCGTGTTAGGCATTTGTCGAACGCGTTGGATAGAGTGATAAAAAAATTCTTTCACCTCTTCGCAGGACCGTACGAAATTACAAAACAAATCGGTGAAAACGCATTCGTATTAGTCGATCCAAACGATCGGATGAGGGAAGTAGGAACTTACAATCGCTTAAATCTTCGGAAATATTATTCGCCTGTCGACGAGGCTGCTGCGGTTGTATAAAACCCATTAAACGAGACAGAGAGTTCACGTCCAAAGCTTCGCTACACTCTTCTGTATATATTGTATAAAGATTCATTAGGAAATAAGATCAAAAATCAGGTTAGCCTTTACATGACTCCAATTGTATAAATGGTAAAATAACGTGCATCAAGCAAGAATAGGATATAACTAGAGTACGCGAAATTTACTGACTTGAATTGTATAGTTTATAAAATAACGTGCGTAAAGCAAGACATAAAGATAATTCTAGAAAGATAAAGATAAATCGATGATCATGTACGAATAGTATGTATGTAACAGTATGAGCAAGAAATCCGAGATAATCATTTTCTGTATCACACAAGCGAGTTGCGCTCCACAGAAAAAGGGGGAAATTGTAAGATGCGATAGAATTAGGAGTTGAAATTTCGCGCTATATAAGAAAGAGCGACACCTTCGCGCGGATCGATCGGTCATCAATACTACCCGAAAACTGTAAACGGGTAATACAAGCGATAGTGACGTAACGAGAAGGACCACCTCGTCGGTAACTCCAAAATCTCGGTCTCTTTCTCCCTGGGGACGTCGAGCTGGACGGACGGTCGCGGTGATAGACGGACGTTCCGAGGAGCTTAGCGAAGGATTTAGTCGTGTCTGACGCTCCAAAATTGTGCGTGGCCAGCCAATTTTCCTGAAGATTGTGGAACCTGTGACGTCTGCGAGCCCCAGGGGTCAAAGAAAGAGCCTACGTGGAAGCGACAATTAATTCAGAAAAGCTGAGTACTTATTATCGTTATTATTTTGTTGTATCATTTTCGGTGTTTACTTATTGTCCCTGTTCCGGCCCTGATGGGTAGTTAACGGACAGGAGAAAAACTTTGTATTCGACGGAGAGAGAGTGAGAGTGGATTTTTCGAAGGAAGAATGTATGTTTAACTGGATTAAGGAATGACTGGTTTTATTTTTAGATATATATGTGTGGGTCGTGCGCAAAATAAATCCTGATATTATACGCATCATAATTTTCGTGTCTATTTTTAATTGAGTTTATATTAGTCGTGAGATGAATGATTTTAAAAACTATTACAACGTGAATCCATTCAACCTTAAACTCCGCTATGAATAGAAGCCAGCGCGTCACTCGGTCGCTTACGGTCAGGCATGATTGTACAAACGTGAGCGCTTTGTGATCGGTCCTAACGGTTATCTTTCGTCCTAATAATAAGACCCTCCATTTTTTAAGTGCCCACACAACTGCTAAGCATTCCTGCTCGGTTGTCGTGTACCGTGTTTCGGCGCTTCTCAACGACCGGCTCGCATATGCGATCGAATATTCTTCATTTTCGTCGTATTGGTAAAGCCGCGCTCCCAAACCTATTTTTGACGCGTCTGTTTGGAGCCCGAAATTTAGACTTTTCCGCATGATTGTTAATGCTTCTGCGTGAATGAACTCTGCCTTCATCCGTTCAAAAACCTCCTAGTGTTCTTTTGTCCATTTGAACTTTACATCCTTTGTCAGTAACTGCTCCAACGGACGAGTGAATTCTGCTAAATTCCTAATGAACCTGCGGTCCCAATTTACCAGTCCAAGAAAAGCTTGTATATCTCTTTGTTTACGAGGAGTCGGAAATTGCTTGATGTTTTCGACCGTTTCTTCCGTCATTTTCACCTTTTCATA
The DNA here is from genome assembly GCA_917499995.1 of Ichneumon xanthorius. NCBI lineage: Eukaryota > Metazoa > Arthropoda > Insecta > Hymenoptera > Ichneumonidae > Ichneumon > Ichneumon xanthorius. The sequence goes on from CAKJTD010000007.1 coordinate 1,513,051, forward strand.
TGCAAATTTGTGTCCGAGAAATGTTATCTCTTGTACGGCGAACACGCATTTCTCAAGGTTCAAGCCGCATCCTCCTTCCTGTAACGATGTCAGTACCTGTCGCAGGTGGTTGTAGTGCTCTTCAAATGTGTGTGACATTATCAATATATCGTCTAGGTAGACGATTGTGAATGTTTCCGTTTCCCTGCAAAGTATTGAGTCAAGAGCACGTGTAAACGATGCCCCTGAAGTCTTTAGACCGAATGGCAGTCGGTTAAAAACGTATGTCTGTGACATGAAACGAAACCCTGTGTATTTTCGACTTTTTTTTATCGAGTAACACTTGATGAAACGCACTGTTCAAATCCAGAGCCGAAAATACGGTGGCTTGCCGATCCTTGACAATACTTCGTCGATCGTTGGCGGCTGCGCGCGATCCTCCTTCATGCGGGAGTTCAATGCTCTCGCATCGAGGCACACTCGCAGCTTGCCGTTCGCCTTTTTCACAGCTACTAACGGATTCAGATATTCAGTAGCTGCTTTGGTAATAATCCCGTCTTCCTCCATTTTTTTTATTATTTCACTCGCTTCAGCTAGGTATTTTTCGGGAATCGGATACATGGGTGCCCGTGCAGAAATTTGCGTAGGGATCCAGCTGGATTCTTACTAGACTCCCTACTTGCAACTCGGGATCCAGTCAGATATCCAGTTAGATTCCCAAAGTGAGATGTAATGGTCGCAAATTGGATTCTGATCGGGATTCCAGACGAGGATCATGATCTGGAATCCCGATCAGAATCCAGTTTGAATCTCAGCTAAAGAGTTTGAAAATTAAGTAAACGGTACCTGAAACTGTACTTTTAGGAAGTAATTTTCACGGTTAATTACATATATGAACTTACTCTATCGAGAGGTACAAGAATATGCTGGAAAAAACGCTGTTAAATTTTGTCACTCGCTGGGGATCGAATCGTCGACCCTGGGTCGTCCAGGACAAACATTGCGCCTTAACCAACTCAGCTATCCAGATCTTAGCAAAATTTTATTTTTATTTGAAACTTAAAGTGTCGTAGGCATGTGATGGCCCTAGGCAGGACACATATACGTTAATGTTAATTTAATTGTTAATGTTAAAGTTTTTATGCCATATAGCAAAGAAAATATATATGTATAGTGTATCGACAATGTTTTTTTTTCGATCTGAATACTGATAATAATAATGCTTATGAACGTAAAATGACATTTGTTCGTTTACTATAGTCAATAATTACTTATCTACTATGAGTAGATCAATTAACTGTCGTTGATTAATTATATTTGCTGTCACATTATGAATTAGTTAACAGTTAACAATCTGTTACGCATTATTATGTAACAGTTTAAGTAACAATTAATTGAATAACAATTGGTTTAACCAGAATTAATTTCCGGTTTTTCTTTGTTATCAACAAATGGAATTTTGTTTATATTTTTCAAAGTTGATACAAATTTTCGTATAACTATTAATCTTGTCGAGTTGTTAAATGGATTCATCACCTTGCACACTAAAAAGTTAAATGGATGCATCACCTTGCTTACTAAAAAGTCAAATGGGTGTCTTATCGAAAAGATCTAAAAACAAATGTTTCCTGACAAAAGCTAACTATAAGTTGGGCGAGAAGTAAAGTTCCAATCGGGATACAGCTGGATTCTTATAAGGACGCCCTGTTTAGGGTTTCCCCGCAATGTCCCTAACTGCATTGATAACCGATTTTAACTTCCAAATCGGGATCCATCTGGATTCTTATAAGGATGCCCTGCTTAGGACGTTCCTGCACCAGCCCTAGCGGCGCTGATGACCGATTTTCACTTCCAAATCGGGGTCCGTCTGGATTCTTACGAGGAAGCCCTTTTTGGGGAATCCCTAACAAATCCCGATCGGAATCCGATCGTAATTCGGGAATCCCTAACAAATTTCTTCACGGGTGATTTATATGGCGCTTCGTCCCGCATTTCGATTTTATGCCGGTAGCCTTTGATGAGACCCAGGTTTTTTATACCTTTGAAAATACCTCTGAAAATTCCTTGGTAATCTTCGCTATCTCTTTTTGTCTCGTATCTCCGCCTGATACTATCTCCAGGATCCTTCGCCCAAACGATTCCACTTTTGCTTGATTTCCGGGTCCTTTCTATGCTGCTCCTGGTTTTAGCCGTACACATGTATCTGGGTTTTTAGGTATATCTTCCCTCCCGCGATGTCCATTACGCACTGGTACTTGGTTACAAAGTCGAAACCCAGTATAAACGGTGTTGTCAAATTGTCAATTACGAGGCACATGCAACTATATTCTTTCCCACTCGCTGTGAATTCTAATAACACCTGCATCCTCACGTTCTGGCTGCGTTCTCCAAAAGCCCCTCTGATCTGGGTACTTGGCATGGGTATTTCCTGCATTTTAATTTGAGATGTTATGATCGCTAAGTACGCGGCAAGCGATATCGCTGATACTTCGGCTCCAGTATCAATTAACGCCGTATATTCCTTTCCTCCAATGTTCAAGCTGATGAGCGGTGATCGGCCAAAATGCCCGTATTTTATTTGTGAATTTGCTGAGTGCTTCCCTTGTCTTGTATTCACGATCGCGATCGAGCTGGTGTCCCCGCTCTCGTCGCGATCATCCTCCTTACCGTCGTTTATGCTCGTGGTTTTCCACGTCCGTGGAATTTGCTTCCCTTCCTGCGTCTTCTGTTGTTTCTGCGACGCCGTTTTTTTTTCCCACGGAAAATCGTTTAGGGATTCGTCCTTGCCGTCATACTCGGGATCATATTCTTCCTCGGACTCTTCTTCGCCCGACGTTACTGATACTGTATCAGGAAGGCTCTCCTCATCATCTTCATCTCCTGTGTCACTTGGTTCCTGTTCTTGTGGTTCGGGATCTGGTTTGTGAGTGATCTGCCGGAATCTTGGATTCTTCTTATCGTTGTGATTATATGCTTTGTTTTTCCCGTTTTCTCCCTCATTTTTCTCACGTTCGTTCTTGTTCTCTTCTTTCATGTGATTTTTCGGCTCGGTTTCCCTTTTGAAATTTGTAAATCGGTTTTCGCGGTTATCACGGTTATCGCGGTTATCCCTATCGTTTATTTTGGTAAACGCTTGGCTAGCACCGTCGAGTTCTCCCAAAATTTCGATCACTTCGTCGATTGATTGCGCATCGCGCTCATCTATTCGGTCTGCTACCCTTTGGGGAAAATGGCGCCTAATGTTTTTTATGAACCATTCTTCCCCCATGTCAAAGTCAAAATATTGAGCGTGAATTGCCCATGTTAGGCAGTATGTTTCCACTGATTCATCGATCTTTTGATCGAATTTGCCCGTCACGATATATGTCATTACTTCTTGTTGTACCCGGTGCGACCAGTATTTTCGCAAAAATGACTCTACCAATTGTTCATATGTCTTCGCGCTTGACAGATTTCCCCATCGCGCCGCCTCCCCCTTAAGGCATCCCAAGAAACCCAGTCTTGCTTCTGTTGGCGTTAATTCCTCTAGCTCAATAATTTTTTCGTACGTTAGTACGAATTTCCGAGGATTGGCAAACCTGAGTTTTCCGTCGAATGTAGGTTTAGTTAATTTCAAAGATTCCCTGACGATTTTCTTTGAATTTCTATCGCGTCTATCATCGCTATAGTTTCGCATGTTATTCTCGCGCTGATCCAATGGCCTTACGTCATTTTCACTTAACCTATAGGTGCTATCCATTGGATGTTGGGCAAATGGTCGGGCAGTGATGTTCTGTCGTTGCTGAAACTGATGATGCTGCTGCTGTTGTGGCTGCGGGTACATGCATGACTGCTGTTGTTGGTTTCCCGACAATGGCCAAAAAAGCGAAGGCTGTTGTCCCCAGTTCGGATTTTGGTTTGGCCACATGCCCATCATCGCCGTTATTGTTTGTCCAATTACAACTTGAAGATCAAAAGCCGGCGGGATGGGGTTGACTTGACCACCGGCACCGGTGGTCAAGTGGCTAGCGTGCTAGCCCAGTACTGCCGGTGACCGGGAGGCTCCGGTTCGATCCCCGGTTTGGGCGAAAGATTTTTCGGAGCAGCAGTGCGCTGACCATACAGTGTATGGTGCCGTAAGTCGTGCCATGCTGTTCGCGGAAATTCTTGAGCTCTGGGGATTGGCCGGTAGCCAATCTCGGCGTAGGTTTTCTGTGGTTTCCCTGCGTCTTAGGCGAATGGGAGTGCTTCTATCTCCATCTTAAGTCGGCCACAGCCGCAAGTGCACGTTACCCAAGTTCCGGCATTGGCACGGAGTGTGATGGATGGGACTTGGGGTGCAAACGAAGTTACAAAAAGGGATACGGCCCGTAGATACATATCATAACATAACATATTTGCCCCGGGCATTCCCCCTGCTGGTTGTCGCTGGTTTATTGGTGGTGGTGCCCTTCCTTGCCCCGGTGGAAACTGCTCCTCATGCTCGTTAATTATTACATTTCGGTTTTCTAATGCCGGCGGGTGGTCCTCGTTGTTTCGCCCTTGGCTGGGCGGTATCTCCCCCTGTCCGGGTCGTCGCTCCCCTTGGGCGGGTTGTTGCTCCGCTTGAGCAGGTGGTTGCTCCCTTTGGGCAGGTTGTTGCTCCCCGCTTCTTATCGGGGTCCGTGCTACGCCTACCATTGCACTGTCCGTCCTTCACTTACTTTTAATTTATTTTATTTAACACTTTAAAGTTTTTTTTTTATATATTGAAAGTTCAATTTTGATTTCAATCTTCTTTGCACGATTTATTTCTCACGGGTGCCGTGAATCCTGTCACGGTCGCCAATTCTGTAACCGGACACCTCGATGATGTCCGCCTACTACCCCAGGCGTGGGCGGTAGAGGTGTTAGTTGGACGGTTCAAGAAATTTTCTTCTCTGTCCACACTAGACAGATCGTCACAAGTCTCAATTACTTTGCAGGTTCCTTTGTAGATGATTCTTGCCGTGTGCCTTTAAGGCCTCGAACAGTTCGGTCGCCAGGTGTTTTAATCCACTAAACACCAAGATGTAATTTTCATTGAATAATAACTCTTTATTCAAAACTCAGAAATTCTCCTTAAGTTAGAGTAATTCGTTGGCGTACAACGATGAACACAGTCGCGGTTGCGATCCTATATTAAGCGTAATTGCTAAATATTATTAATTATTCACTGAGGTGAATCGGTTTTTAATGTACTCTCTCGTGGCACGGGTCGGATCGACAAGCTAATGCGACTCCCGAAAAACGAGCGGATGTTTTGAGATACACCGCGTGAGTTGGTATCGGATGAGTACCGCTGCGTCATGCCGTATTAAAGTGCACGGCTGTACGCTACTATCAAGTGATGCCGCGCTGGGGTTTGGCCCGTAATATATAGTATGCCTGGGGATCCCCCTCCATACCCTTCAAATTGTTTAAACAATATCCATACTTTTTCCAATTTTTAGTGGGTACTCTACGACCTTAGTACGTTATAACCTCCGATATTTGTTTTTAAAATTGTTATAAACAAGAAACTTTTTAAATTAACAAGATTGATAATGAACTAATATGCTAGATATACTCTAATGGTCAAATTACCCCATTGGGTGAATTTTGAGCTACCGCCAGTTAAAAACACAAAAACTTTGTTATTAATAATCTTAGCAACAATTTAATAAATATTTCCCCTTAATTGGGTTGAAATCTGTATTGCTGTTAAATTTTACATTTTAAAAAACATAAACAAACAAAACATGTTATAAGCAATTCTTTCTTTACCTAACTTTTTATGAGGCGTTTCTTATAATTTTTTCATCCGTTATTTCAGCGTTCCTTTTTTTATTCTCTTAATGGCGGAGCTGCCGAACTTTTATTATTATGATAATGCCGCATGCGTTTTAGTCACGCCTAGTTATTGAGTCTAATTACCCTGCGCGGCTGGCTTCTCTTTTCCCTTAACACTAAGTTATTCTAGAGGGTAGTCAGGTAAGTGAAAATAACGCTTATTACCATTGGATCATTTCGTCGGTAAGTTTAGTTATGGGTTTCTGTGAAAAATTGTTTCATTCATCTTCTCTCTTTTTTTCAGGTGTTGCTGTTCCCCGGGTTCCGGACCAAGGTAAGTACGTTTGTATTTAATTTACAATCCGCAATCTATATTATACATGTTCCTCTTTTTTCAGGTAGACGAGGCTCTCCTTTTGACTCTGCTCCACAGGTAAGCGTACTAGGCGTCCTCGGATTGCCTATATAGCGTATACTCAATTTCATTTTATTTTTCCCTTTTTTAATTTCAGCTGGTGTATCTCTCGTGGTAGCGGCTCGGCTCCTTCCCCGGAGCCCAAACCGTTACAGGGAGGTCGTCCGACCCACCAAGCCCTACCTTGAAAACTAAGAGTGCGGCAAGCTAGTTGCAATCTTTATAACTCGGCTTGGTTTTTCCCGAGGAAAAAGAAAAACCTGGCACTCTATTAAGAGAATAGAGCATTATAAGCGAATGGCGTCAACTTGTGCCCTCCTCGGCTCGACCGTTTCGCGAGCGGATCGAGGGGTAGGAGGAGAGGTAACAATATATACACTTTATTGTGTAGGTACTTAGGCCATACACAGCATCCACTATAATATTGTCGGGAATTAGACCACGTGAGGCTGGCTAACATTTCGCCTTTAATCGGACTCCGGTTACTAGCGGCAGCAATAGAAGCAGTAGCAACGAATATCCGAAACGTGTTAGGGTGGAACGTATCGGCGCGAATCCGTAACCTCTCGACTTGGCAGAGCACGTACATTTTTTTTCTCCTTCACTTGTCGTTCTGCCACCTTTTCTTCCATCCCACTCTTATTTTTCTTTTCTTCCTGATACTGCCACTGCGGCCGCTGCTGCTGCTACTGCTGCTGCTGTTGTTTCGAGTGAGAAAAACGTGCTGCTGGCTTTCCCGCGAAATTACTCGGGTTCCTTCGTGACCGAGCGCGCACCCTCTTGCCTCGCTTAACTCCTTACACTGCCAAAGTACTGCCTCCACGATTTTTATGCCAAGGCGAGAAGGCAATATAATGGATTTTTTTATTTTTTTCGAACAAGCCGCAAGTTCCCTTGCGTCACGCTTTTCTTCCGTTTTCCCTCTCTTTCGTCTATTGAGGCGGTTTAAGGGCGGTGGTCTTCGTGCAGCTCAAGGATTCGACAGCGGAAAGGCATCGGGGGTAGCAAAGACGCACACGGGGATAAGTATATAGGGGAGAGTGGGGTACATGACAACAATGTGTCACGGGGCACAGTGAGCCACGATCGATTTCTCAGAGGTTTGTGGTGCATAAATTTCGAAACTTTTTGTGTTGGGCCGTGAGCTAAATTGAGTTTTGTCAGACTTAAGAAAACTTAGATGACAGCTCGTAAAAAAATATAAAAAATAATAATGGATTTGGGCTCCTGGAAAAAAAATTTTTTGCTCTTAGAAAAAATGTAAAACTTTCCATCACTTTTTTACGAAGTTCAGGTTTTCGGTCGTAATAGACAGATTAATGATCTGTGCATCGCTCAATGTCCATATTAATGTATATTTAGTTCGATAAATAATTAATTTTTAATATTAATATCGTTTGTTGCTTGTGGGGTACAATGTGTCATCCCTAGATGTTATTAGTATATAATGTCACTCCAACGTTGAATTCAAGTATAGAATATAATTTTTTTCTGTCTTTTATATTAAACATGCAAGAAGAAGAGAATAACGGCGAATGGAGGAGACGGCTAGGCGCCGTCGGAAACTTACGGCTCGTCGGTCTAACCTCAAAACAGAACAGTCCTTACATGACTCATTGCACCCAACTATCTGAGACATTGTACCCACCAGTGGGGTACAATGTGTCACTTCGCGACCAGTTGTTAATCGAATTATTTAAATATTGTCGATCTTTTGGCAGTAATTATTTCAGGCTTAATGTATGCCTGAAAGTCTATAGAAATCGATTATGAAAGGCATTTTTTGAATATACTATTCTGGTGAAGGGAATAATTCATAAGAAAAAAACACTGTCCGAATTTGTGGAAATGGAATTCAGTGACTATATGGAATAACAGCGCGGCCACGAACCTCGGATTATGGTGAGGAGTCTGAAGTCGACGAGCAGATAAAATTTTCGAATAATCATGGATCGCGACTTGTCTCCGTCGAGCAGTAGGCTGTTCATTTTGGATCAATCAGCTCTCCTGACCGATATCTTCATTTAATTTATCTACTATCATATTTGTCCCCGAGGATTATGTAAATGTAAAAGTCTTTCGGGTAGAAATTTTATTTGCAATGTTTTACGACCGCGTTAAAGTAGCTGCGGAGCCGAGTATGAGATGCGAAGAAACCGGCACAGGGTCTTGGGAAACTCAACGCGCATTAGTGACTTAATTCGATGTCTCGCTTTCCACATGGTCACTGGTATAAAAAAGTTGAAAATAGAAATTTTCATATGGCTTCCTCATAGAAGTTGCAAATTGAAATTTTCATGTGGCTTTCTCATAAAAGCTGCAAATTGAAATTTTCATATGGGCTTCTCATAATGTTCCTTTATTTGCGAAGCTTCCTCTATGAGGAAGCCAACAATACAGAAAATGCTTCCTCATAGAAGAAGCTTCGCAAATAAAGGAACATTATGAGAAGCCCATATGAAAATTTCAATTTGCAACTTTTATGAGAAAGCCACATGAAAATTTCAATTTGCAACTTCTATGAGGAAGCCATATGAAAATTTCAATTTTCAACTTTTATGAGGAAGCCATATGAAAATTTCAATTTTCAACTTTTATGAGGAAGCGATATGAAAAATTTAATTTTCAACTTGTTTTAACGTCAACGTCGTGTTTGCCTTTTATATAAAACGACTGGCCGATTCAGGTTCAGCGCGAAAAAATACACCGATGTCTTCGCTTCGTTACATCTGTGCACCTACTTCAATTAACGAAAATACAGGGTTTTGGAAAAAGATTTTTTTTTTAATTATTAAGTCAATTATCCAATATTCACCGTTTTGTGGCCACGTCCAATGTATTTTTCCCCCACCGATGACAAGTCTCCAAATTATTTTACTCCTGAGGCGACACTTGATACATAAACTTGTGTCGGACAAAAAAAAAACAACTTCTGAAAAAATTCAAAAATTTCAAAGTCCCAGAAAATTTAAACGGTTCGATCCATTTTCGGCAAATTTAATACGAAACATTGTACAGTGTTAGTCCATTCCCGTGCCCAATTTAAGCTCGATACCTTCACGTTTACTCGAATTAGACCGTTTTTAGTAATTTTTCAAAATTCCATAAAATCTGACTGCTTCGATAGATTTCGGCCAAATTCAATACCAAAGTTCTTTGGTCATATTATTATATTTATGTGCAATTTCAGGACGATTGTTCAAAATTGACGCAAGTTAGAGCTACCACGACCTTTTTTCAAAAATTTCAAAATCGCATAAAATCTCGAAACAGGCCTCAATCATCATGAAAATTGCACCGGGGGAAGAGACGTGACCACTCTACTAGTGTACCAAATTTCAACGGGCTATCCCGAAGCGTTTCCGAGATATAGTCGTTTTAAACGACGCATGTCTGTCACACACATATATACACACACATACACACACACACACCAACGCACGCACGCACGCACGCACGCACGCACGCACGCACGCACGCACGCACGCACGCACGCACGCACGCACGCACGCACGCACGCACGCACGCACGCACGCACGCACGCACGCACGCACGCACGCACGCACGCACGCACGCACGCACGCACGCACGCACGCACGCACGCACGCACGCACGCACGCACGCACGCACGCACGCACGCACGCACGCACGCACGCACGCACGCACGCACGCACGCACGCACGCACGCACGCATGTATCCAGTCATTTTTTTCTAAAAGGGATTTTTCGATGTTTTAGAACATTCTGAACACATTTTCATTACAAACCCAAAAATAAAAATAAAACATGTTTACCAAAACAAAGCTTCCTCCACGAGGAAGCAAAATAGTTTATTATGCTACAAGGCAGGGCAGTGTGTGATTTTCACCGAGTGTGAAGTTTGCTGCCCGAGCGAGGCGAGGGCAGATATCACGCGAGGTGAAAACGCACTCCCTCCCATGTACGATACTTTTTTCCCGACTTTGGTAAAATAATCACATTCCTTGTGTGCAATACGGGTGAAAAATAGCCTATTATTGACCGATGATCATTATTGTTTTTTTATTTACCGCTGCAAGAGGCTGATGATGGAAGTTAATCGTGACAAACTTTCGTCCCGCCGAACATGAAAACAGAAAAAAAAATTCTGACTTAACGTTTTTGGTTAACATTGTATGCTTTTTTGTCCAATGGGAGCTTTTAGACAAGGAAACATTTTTTCTTAAAAAAATAAAAAATAAAATAAATAAACAAACCTCTAATTCAGGAACCGACCCGTCTGTAGCGGACAAAAATCTTCCCAAACTTAATTTCCGAAAATGCTTTTGTCTGGACCGAACAATCGATAAATCGATTTAAAAAATCCAATTCAACTTCAAAAAGTTTGACAACCTTTCGACACTTTGTCATGGCACGCGTCATAAAGCTCTCTTATTGCCCTGGTCCCGGCCAATTGAGCCGTTAAATTCGTGTTACGTAGTACATCGTACTTTAATCGCATTTTCCCCCACCAGCGTTCTCGCCCGGGACTAAGGGAAAGATGAAAAAAAGATCCAAACGAACGTTTAGTTCGTCGTGCCGAGGGGATCGAAGCTACGGTAGGAGAGTCTATGAGTTTTACGCGAGGGCGTGGAGGACAGTTTCTCGGTCCGGAAAATAGCTTCGCCGATTCCACGGTCCTACCCCACTTTGCTTAATAATTGGGTCTCGACCGATGTAGAAGCTACCGAAAGGCTTGCTGCGGTCCAAGCAGCATCGTGTAGGATACTGCTGTCCAAGACGAGGAGAGGAGAAGCTGACTCCTTGTCGGTTTTCGCCCTCGAAAGGACTCTCGCCTTGATGCGCTTAATGCGATTCCGCTGGGCTTTCCGCCTGATGGTTACCTCTACCAGCCTCTTTCGCCGCCGTTGACGGCGAACTCAAGTTCGCTCGCGTGCGTTAACCGAGGCTGGTACTCGGTCGCGTCCCAAATGCTTCATGCTAGTACGTGCGCTCTTCCCTCGTTTCTCTTCCTACACTTTGTCTCCCTTAGCTTCCTGGATCTGGTCACATTACACCCTTGTCAAACGGAATTTATTAACGTCAAGCCTCCACTGCTGTTATTGCGCCAGAGCTCTACCACGAAGCTTTTTCTCTCTCATCATATATTTCCACGAATGAGACTCAGATCGGATTATGGACATTATTAGATCGTAAGAGCGTATATTTCGGTCTGTACGGTTTTCGAGTGAAACGATGATTCGGTTACACCTTCACTTCGCGCATTGTTTGGATATAATTACTCGCGAGGTAGGCGGAGAGAGGATAGTGTGGTTTTACGATGCCTAGAACCAAACGAAAACGTTCCGACATTCTCGGGAATTTTCGGTACAGAGAACTGGTATTCTCAGACATGCTCTCGCTGTCTGGAAGGATCTGCTTGCTGAGACCTAGCGGCGTGTCTCCAAATTAGAATTTAATGGGCTGCGTTTACTCCTTGTGTATAGGAGATAGACTAAGAGAATCCTTGATAACGAACCTAACGATCGACTCTATTTCTGCCGGAACAAGATTACCGAAGAAATTTCATTTTCCAAAAAGCTCGTTATCCAACTCTCAATATTTTTATAATTGCTAGGATGATAAAAATGACGCTTTTTTCCGTTCGATGGAGTGTCGAATCGTGCGCAATATTTTTTTTTCTTCCCTCACTGAGCTTTGTGGGGGTGACTCTATAAGTCCTACGCGACTCGAAGGTACAGATGAATTTTCAGAAGCAGTAAAGAATAACGAGGTCCGCTCTTCGTTAATTCACGGGCGGCGATTTCAGGGAGGGCGGTGACGCGGTGATGTCGGTGCTCGTCATTGCTTGAAAAGATCGCGTGCCCGAAACGATGAGTTCCCCGGAGCGTGAGTTCAGCCGTGTGCGAGGTGTATATACACGCTCGCTCTGATGCCAGAATTCTCGAGGTTTCTCTCGCTAATGGCATCTTGAATTATCGATTACGGGACCGGACCTGCCCGTTGTTCGGGACAATCGATGTGAAGGCAACTGGTGCCGAGCGGTGCCTGCTTCAACATCCTCCGGTAGTCTCGTCCACCGCCGATTGCAATCGAACCGGTCGATCCGTCCGTGCGAATTCTCTTATCGTGTCCGACATAACGGAAGGACCGATGAAAAACGGCTCGATCGATAGCTCTCACGAACTCCACCTTTTTACTCGATACCCCTTTCTACCATCATTTTCTCTCCCGACCCTTCATTCAACGACCTCTCGAGTGTCACCCTCCCCTGCGAACGGGAATAATTCATCGCTCCCTCTCATTCGCGATAATGAGAAATGCCAGTTGACAAAAAATCCACTCGCCCGTTTCGAGGTTCCTCGTCGATTAATAAATCGACGAAAAATGAAAAAGGTGCAAATTTCATTTGCGCACTGCTTTTTCATTTTATTGAAGTAATTTACACAGCACTTCTCTCTGTCTCTCTAGCAGAACTCTCTCCATCAGAAAGTTCGCTATCAGATTTCCTCGTAGACAAAGATATGTGAACGACATCGGAAAAAAGACAAAGCAATTTACAATTTAAATGTAAACTTGCGAAATAACGAGGCATGCTGCGCGTGGCCTTAACCAAATCTCCTTCTATCAAACTTGGTCACGGGAGCCTCATCGTCGCCGACCAATCATGGCATGAAAAAAATTGGGATTGTGATTGAAAGACGTGAAAATGTGTATTAAAAAATGTATGAATGAATAGAGGTATTTTTAAAAAATCGTGAAAAAATAAGCGTGTAATAAATGTGCAAAACATGAAATAACTTGCATTCAAAGAACTTGGAAATATTGTAAAAAATGTAATTTAAATATCTCTAATAGCCCAAGCAGCAGCAGTATTGGCAGATTGCCTTCTATAAGATAACCTTTATAAGTTATCTTTCAGATTGATCCGAAAGATATCTTTAAGGTGTCCTTAAATTTTCATCCATATGTGCGTTGACGTAATGATTCCATTTTTTTGTTAACACAAATATTCGTCACAAAATTGAGCCAAAAGTCATCATACGTCAAAAATTCATACGCCAAAAAACATCATACGTCATTCGTCAAAAATGAGCCAAAAGTCGACTATATACGGATAACAAATATAGATCTAAAATGAGATGTCCCAGCGATGCCCATTTTATGTTATCTTAAATAGTCTTCATAAAAGTGCTCCGAAAGTCATCATATGATTTTGTCTGATAGATACTCGATATGATGGGGCACCGAAAAGTTAACAACGTTTATTGATAGGAAATATAAATAAAAGACATCTGGTACGAAAAAGTCTTCCGAATGGGATACATAAGTCCACCCGAATGGTAACTATACGCTATCCTATGTCTAAAAGTTAACTTTGGGACGTAGAATAGCTTATGGTTACCATTCGGGCGGACTTATGTATCCCATTCGGATGACTTTTTCGTACCAGATATCTTTTTGTTAATTTTGGGATTGCAAAATATAAATATAACAAAAATAAGTTGTCCTAGAGATGTCTTTTTTATGTTATCTTAAAGTCTTTTCAAAAGTTGTTCGAAAGTAATACATTTCGGAGAACTTTTCGACTTTGTTTAACCCCAAAAGTTGCAATTTTTCAGATGTTACGAAAAAGTTATCCGTTGGTTGACTTATGATAAAATGTTATCCGTAACCCAGGTAGCACAAAAAATTAGTTATCAGAAAGTGATCTAAATGGGGTACATATGTACGTCTGGACGGTATCCGAAAGTTACCTCCCATACAAAAAGTTAACTTTTGGACATAGGATAGCTTATAGTTACCATCCGGACGGACATATGTAACCCATTTAGATCACTTTCTGATAACAAATTGTTTTGTGCTACCTGGGAAGGTATCCCATGTCTCAAAGTCAATTTTCGGACGTGACAGTTTAAGGATAACATTTGGCGATCATAAGTCATCTAACAGACAACTTTTTCGTTTGGGATATCGCGGTCTCGAAAATATGTCGTCCAAATGTTAACTTTACAATTTGGCGCCCTTTTCCGGTATAGAACATCCATTGTGAACTGCAGTTATCCGTCAGATAACAGATAGATGGATGGAACATAGCCATCATACACTCTCCATTTTCACGCGAATAATTGTGACTACGAAAATAATGTGCTGTGCGTAACACGTATTACACGTTAGATAAGTACACTACGTACGTACGTAATTAATGAATAGTAAACAATACAGATTGTAGCTGTTAATATAATATAATATAATATATTAATCAATGAACCCATTTGCTCGTAATATATGACCTTTATGTGTACGTTTTTAAGGTTAGTAACCGGGAGAAAATTAATAACGCGGTAGAAGTAGTATCTTTTTTTAATTCACCTAATCGTAATCACATTTTCGTCAAGGAGTTTTGATGATAATTTTGTATTTTGCTTCCTCATAGAGGAAGCTTTGTTTTGATAAAAAAAAAAAAAATCGAGATTTTAAGGAAAACATGTTCAGAATGTTCCAAAACGTCGAGAAATCACATTTAGAAAAAAATGTCCGGATGCATGTGTGTGTGTGTGTGTGTGTATATATGAAATGGATGTGCAAAATTCAAACCGCTATAACTCGAGAACGCCTTGACCGATCAAGCTGAAATTTGGCACACATCATGTGTGATCAATAGTCAACATTTGGTCGAAATTTCGTTAAAAAATGTTCAGTTGTTTTTTTTTGTACGCCATTTTTAATTTCTTCAAAAATGTCCGTTCGCGCTCTAGCGCTCGCAATTTTTTAGCTATCGGGCTGAAAACGCGTACACAGATGGACTATGATCACCCGACGATCCCATTAAAATTTCAAGAGAATCGGTCGAACCGTTTAAATTTTATGTCATTTTGAATTTTGCGAATTTCATGCACTTTTTTTTTTAAAACGCATTTTTTACGGATCAAATATTCATCTGCGAATAAAATAAGTGTCAGTTTCGTGATCAGCGCGGAAAAATACATGGGATTACAGTCCCGGAGCGACAACTAACCAAAAAGTTTATCAGGCATTTTTATAGCCAAAATTGCAAAAATTAATGATTTTAGGTATTTTTAAACAACGATTTCTTTGCTTTCCGATGGCATCGCGGAAAAACCCAGGTGCCTATCGTGATCTACAGCAAGACATACACAAGACGATGGATATGACGGGATTAAAAAGCTAGATAAAGAGATATAACTAGGAATTCTGGAATAAAAATCGAAAGGGCAAAAAAAAATTCAGGACCGCATACTTTTTATTTTGTTGCAGATTTACTTCATCGCTGGCCAAAGATCAATATCCAAAACAGTCACCGACCTACTAGGTAAGTAAATGCTGCAATATTCAGGCTCGTTCAACGCAAAATAATATATAAAATAATAGATATATAGAAAAATAATAGATAAAAGTTATCAAACTTTCATATTTTTTCCCCCGATATATCAATTATTCTTCAACATTTTTTTCAGCATCGAGTGGATTTTTTTCCAACGACTCTGTTAAGCATCACCATCCTCGTGGGAATTATCGACGAATCCTCTAATATTCGGCTTAATTGAGTGAGTACTAATGTACATGTATAATAGTTTAATTTAAGCATGGCGCCGCCGCTTATACCATAGTGTGAGCTGGGGCCAAAACAAAAAAGGAGACGCATCAATCGGGCTGTTCGCGCAGATTGCATGCAGGATCCAATTGAAAATAATAATCTCAAGTCTAGAGTAGAGCTTACTGAAGATGTGGAACCCTTACTCTGTCTCAATGAATCATCTGTCTCCTCTGAAATCCTTGAGGACTTGAACGTCATGCATCGTGATGCACCAATCACTGTCCCGGTGTACGATTGACAATATTTTTAACATTTGCGTTTTATACTGTTTTCAGAAATCGTCCGCACCGTCTTCAAATATTCTAAAATAACGTTCATCGAGGGAAAAATTGCGGAGTGGCTACGTGGCGGGGGTGATCGCAAAGGCCGCCGAATAACAGCGTGTTCGTGAATAACGGAGTCTAAGAACCTTTTTTTTGTGAACGTGGGATAAAAAAAGGGGAGAAAAAGTCGAGATATCCGTCGCGACGAGAGAGAGAATGTGTTACATTTAACGCCATAAATTAAAAAAAAATTATTGATATCGATGTTCTAACGCAAAAAGAGCATGCATACTATGTTTACACACAGTTTGTATGCTTTTAAGCATACAGACTGTGTGTAAACATAGTATTCATGCTCTTTTTGCGTTAGAACATCGATATCAATATTTTTTTGAATTTATTTATCCTTATCCATTCCGAATCATAAAAAGGATATCCTTTAGACATGTCTGAAGGATGTCAAAAAGTTATAATTCTGTCACCGAAATGTTGACATTCTGCGGGACTTAAGTGATACAATTAGTATTACAACAGGATATCCGATTACTAAAGAAAAAAGTTATCCGTAACTTTCGTGCGGCATCGTTTCGATGCCTTTAGGTTAACTTAATGCTACCTGGGAGATTCGCGATTCATTCGTTTCAATTTACAATGAATTATTTGTACTTCATGTGAAATTTTATTTTTCGCGATCTTTCTAACCTTTATTTTGTATCTTAATAGCCGCGACGTAATGCGAATTATACATATATCAACGCCGCGGCTTATCAAAATAAAAAGTGTGAGCCGAAAATTTGTTTGGTACTGTTACGTCCTGCAAATTTTCCCGAAATATTTCGTGGACATTTAGGTCAGGTGAATGGTTATATGACCAATATATTCGAAATTCATTAAATCGCTAAAAATAAATATTTGAAAAATATAACATCCTTTAAATCATTGAACTCAAGTTGATGAATAAATAATATACCAATGGATAAAATATCCATTGGTAATAACAAGTAGCCTTCAGGAGAGGGGGGGGGGGGGTCAGGTTGATGTACAGAAGCGACTGTGCAGAGCAAATCAACCGCATGAGGCGTAAAAATGCGGATAATGATACCGGCAGAACGCTCCTCACAGTTGTCGATCATATGGCCTGCTTCCACTGCCCGTGTCATGATGGGCATGATGTCGAGAGCAGCCGTCGTGCGCAATGAGTGCAGCACCTTCTGGACGGTGAATATCGATGAATGATAGATCATAATTATAGTCCAGGACGATCATAGCTGAAATAATACATGAAGGAATAAATGGAAAATTAAGTTTAAGGGACGAATACAGGCGATTGGCATTGTATTTTGGGAAAATTATTAATAATAGATTCGAAAAATAAAATAAAGTCAAGCATGCGAAATAATCATTAAGTCAAATCGTCATGATAGGAATAGAGATAATAGGTAAAAATACAGAAAATTATGAAAAATAGGGAAGAGAGATAAAATCATTAATACAAAAATTCAGGGACAAATCAAATAAATGTTAAGTTAAAAATGTATGTCAACGATTGTTAACTTTTAGAACGAAAGCTCGTACACCTTTCGTTGAAATTTCAATGTTCATAAAATTCGCGATAAAAATTAATTGTCAACAAATGGAAATGTCAAATTGTGAAATTAGGAATAGGTAATTAAGCAATCAAAGAAAGGAATCAGGTGATAAGAGGGGAGGCGACGCACAGGTGTGACAGCGGTGGTGCGGAGGTGTCCAGTAGCGAGGTTATTTATTTGCGCATGCATAGCCCACTCGGTACTTCTTCGCAACCGGGGCAAAGACCGCAAGCTGTGTAATACACTGACAAGGAACGTCAATTTGGTGTCCCCCTCCGATTTTAATGAAACTCACGTATGTTGTAGAGCATCGAAAAGTAAAAGACACGTATTTTTTTTATCGGCGGAAAAACATTTCTAAGGGGTGAAATCGCCCTTCGAAGTTAGGCATGTCGAGGGGTGATTATGCAGTTTCACCCAGAAGGCGTCACCCGATTTTAATGAAACAAATATCAAAATACTCCTCATTGAAGACAATGAAAATTCCACGTGAAGTTGAAGAAAAAAAATCATTTGCAGGGGTGAACCACCCCCTGATTCTTCAATTTTCCACCCTACACAAAAAACTATCCAACCAAATTGAACGGAACATGTACCATTTGGAAGGGCAAATGAAAATGAAGTTGACGTGTTTTTGTACATTCGCAGGGAAAAGAGTTTAGGGGGGTAAACTACCCCTTATCCATTAGTACGTATATTTATGCATACATTTTCGTTTCTCGTTATTTAAATCTTAAAGAGTTGCTGGCGTTCACTCTTTGTGCTGATTTTGTGCTTATCAATAATTTACCGTCATGTTTATTATGTCAATATGATAAAAATACTTTCGACGCAATAAGAGGTGTTTTCTACATAGGCGCCTATCTGGAGCAGCGTATTATCTGCTCATATCGCAGCTGGTTGAACAACAAGTCTTTCAAATATAATAACCGCGATACATACAGCGATCCTCAGTTGCTCATTTGAACTCGGAGTGTCAGTGCGTCAGTCATAATTTTTGATAAAAAAGTCAATTCACCATGAAAGTGAATCCAATCAACGTCATTAAACTTCTCTTGTGTTGTACCCCGAATTATTTTATCTATTAAAATTAAAAGAAGCATTAAATAAATCAGAGAATGCATTGGGAAATACTTACTGGCAAATCCACCGCGTCGCGAAGCCGACACGTGTAGGAATTTGCCGAGTAAGTATCGAATGATGCCCGGGCAGTGCACCCGGCAACGACAAATCGCCGAGTAAGAATCAGGCGATGATCGATTCTTTATGCCCAAATATGGGCAGGTAATAAAATTGCAGACGCATCAATTTGCACCTCGCGGATCGCGATCGGGAAATTGACAGTCTGAACTCGACTAGAGAACAGAGAGGTTGGTCTCAGAGTTAGGCTCATGTTCAAAGAAATCGACGACTGTATCAAGAAATATTGGCAACGATCAAATTAATTATCTTTCTTTGAATAAACTTGTTATTTAGTTTGTATAAACAAACTTGAGTTTCACTCTTAATTTGGCAACGATCCCAAATTACCTTCTAAATTAAATTTGTTGACCTCGCGTACAACAAAATTGGTGGCAGCGGTGGGATTCGCCAAAAGTCTTGTACACAAACATAACAAGAAATTAACGACGGCAAGTGCCGAAAAGACCAGTGCAAACGTCAGCATCGACACGCACAGAAAAAGTATTATTCACCAACACCGGTGACACCGAGTCTCGACAACGCGGACGTTGAAAGGAGACACCGACGCAAGTTCAACACGCAGACGTTGAATTGCGAGTAGCCGAGCCCGACACACAGACGTCGAGGCCACGAAGGAAGCAGAGACAACCGTCATCCCGAGGATCGACGAGGAGAGACCAACCCAGGAGACCCGAGGACTACCGGAAGGATCAGCAGCACCAGGAAGGACGACAGCAGCTCGTCAAAGTACAATCCCGAACGAGAGGAAGACAAAAATCCGCGATGTGGAAAATTCTACTCCTGTAAGTGGCAGTCACAATTTTAGTTGCGAAAATCAAAGCCAGTTAGGAAAATATGTCCGACGACGATCGAGCGAGATCTTTAAAATTACCGGGAACAAGAGTACTGTCAAGGTCACTAGACTCATTCATAAATAATTTTCTAAATTTCGAAACCGTAGAGACGGAAGAAAATATCCGTCCAAAAAAGCGCGTAAAATCATCCGGGTTAGAGCTAGAGTCACCCGACACCTCGCGCGAAACCGAACACGAGTATTACGATACTGTCGAGACCGAAAGAAATTACGGAATAAATTTAATAGATTTTTCTTTGCTCGATAACACCGTACTAGAACCTCCCGAAATGCCGGACGCCGTCGTACACATGACGTTGAAGGAGGCAAGAACATTAATTCCGCGTTTCGACGGGTCAAAACCCGAGGAGGTAGACGATGTAATAAACGCTTACGAATACGCTGACGAACAGGTAGCCGAGGCTGACAGACCCGACCTGTTGAAAGCCGTGCTAAAAACAAAAATAGTAGGGAAAGCCGCAAAAGACATAAAATACAAACAGATAAATTCTTTCAAAAAATTCAGGGAAGAAATGACCGCACTGTACGGGACGCAACGGACAGTCGCCGCGTTACAGGTAGAATTCAATACAAGCAAACAGAAACCGAACGAGACAGTATTAGCTTTCGGACAGAGACTTGAGAAAATTATGATGGAACTAATAGACGCGAGCACGATAAACGAGGACACGGACGTTCAGAAAAAAACGATCGAGGGATACATCCGTCAAATGGGCCTCAATAACTTCGAGAGGGGGCTCAGACGCGAGTATCAGCTGATCGTCAAGGCACGCGGGTTTGCGGACCTCCAGTCGGCCATGAAGGGGGCCATGGAGGAAGAAAAAACGGTACAGGGCAACGACTCCATCAACAAGCAGACGCATGGCGACAAGTCCGCGCAAAAATGCCACAATTGCGGGAAGCCCGGGCACTTCGCCAGGGAGTGCAGGGGCCCGACGGGACGGTCCAGTCTACCCGGACCCGGGGGACGACGGTCCCTAAATACCGTAGAAATAGTCTGCAACTACTGCAAAAAGAAAGGACACGTCTACAACGAGTGCCGAGGACGCTTGCGCGACGAAGCCGCAGGTAATCAGAGTCAGGGAAATAACGGAAATAATAATTCTCGCGGACGTGGAAATTATCGAGGTCGAGGAAATTACCGCGGACGAGGAAACTACCAGGGGCGAAACAATTACCAGGGTCAAAATAATTGGCAAGGCCAAAATAATTGGCAAGGCCAAAATAATAATCCAGGACAAAACGGTCAAGGACAAAACGGACAGGGACAAGGAAATACCCCTGCACCAGAGACAGAAAAGAAAACCCTGGGGATGCTGCGCCTGAACACCCTCACCGCATGGGGAAGCGAGGAAAAACCTCGCGAGACGATACGCCTGTACACAGTAGACCTGCCAACGCCGAGCGAAACAGCAAGCGATTTCCACATCGAATCGCCGGTAGCAAACATTGGCATCCTCACTCTCAAGGCCGACACAGGAGCTCAGTGCAGCATCCTGAAAGAATCCACGCTGACATCCGACACTCCGATCGAGGAAGCCGCCGTCGACCTAGCAGGTGTAGCGGGAAAAGTAATAAAACCCTTATGCCGCGTTCAGGTGACACTGGACACCCCTACGGTCGCTATCAAACATTGGTTTTACGTCGTAGGCAACGACGTACCGCTTAACGTCGACGGATTGCTCGGAATGGAATTCATCAAAAAACACAAGGCCGACATATTAGGGGGAGAAATATTAAAACTATACGGACACTGTATGCCGCTAATCGACGGGGCAACCACCGTAAATTTACCCCCTCGAAGCGAAAATTTATTGCATGCAAAAACACGCAGCAAATTTATAGGACTCGTCTGAAAAATCGAAATAGGCAAAGGAATAATCCTAGGGTCATGTGTCACACCGCCGAAGGGAAACAGCTGCGTCGTGAGCATCGTAAACACGACGGAAAAAGAAGCACGGGTGCAGCGACCGACCGTCACGCTCGAACCGCTGACGCTGACCGAGCTATCAGGCGAAGGTGACACCGAGGCGCTCCAGATAAGTACAATCGGAGCAGCGAGCGGAGCGAGCCGTCTAGAAAAAATACGCGAGGAATTGCCCACCTGAACGAGGAAGAGCGCAAATCGCTCATAGAAATATGCGAGAAATACGAAGATATATTTCACCTGGAGGGGGACAAACTCAAATGCACGGACAAGGCAGAGCACTCTATACCGCTCCAGGAAGGGACTCGACCGATCAAGGTCAACCCGTATCGACTACCTGAGACCCACAAAAAAGAGGTCCAAAAACAAACCCAGGAAATGTTAAACGATGGAATAATTCAACCGAGCCGAAGCCAATGGAACGCGCCGCTATTGGTCGTAGCGAAGAAACCCGACGCCACGGGAAAAGCGCGTATGAGAGTCGTCGTAGACTTCCGAAAACTAAACGAAGCTACGATTGGAGACACCTACCCACTGCCCAATATCACCGAAATATTGGACCAGTTGGGAAAAGCACAGTATTTTACCACGCTCGATCTCGCCTCGGGATTCCACCAAATCCCGATGGCGGAGAGCGACAAAGAAAAAACGGCATTCTCAACACCACAAGGGCACTTCGAGTACACTCGTATGCCCTTCGGCTTAAAAAACGCACCGCCGACTTTCCAAAGACTCATGAATTCCGTATTGTCCGGACTGCAAGGGGTAAAATGCTACGTATATTTGGACGACATCGTAATCTACGGAACAACGCTCGCAGAACACAATAAACGACTAACAGAAATTTTCCAACGACTCAGAGAAGCCAAGTTGTCGATCCAGCCGAAAAAATGCCATTTCCTGAAAAAAGAAACCCAGTACCTCGGGCACGTCATATCTGAAAAGGGAGTAAAACCAGATCCTGAAAAAATCATTGCTGTAAAAAATTTTCCTACGCCAAAAAACGTTAAGGGCGTACAATCATTCCTAGGGCTAGCAGGATATTATCGGAAATTTATTAAAGATTTCGCGAAGACAGCCAAACCTCTCTCCGAGCTAACCAAAAAAGAGGTAAAATTCGAATGGACTCCGAGGCAAGACGAGGCTTTCGAAAAATTAAAAACAACGCTGACAACGGCACCGATCCTACAGTACCCGGACTTCGAGAAACAGTTCGTGGTAACGACCGACGCATCAGATAAGGCGATAGGAGCTATCCTATCGCAGGGCGAGGTAGGTCAAGATCTACCCGTGTGCTACGCGAGCCGCACACTGAATAAAGCCGAGCAAAACTACACGACGACGGAGAAAGAATTGCTCGCTATCGTCTGGGCAACAACACAATTCCGACCATACATATATGGAACCCGATTTAAGGTGGTTACTGATCATAAACCCCTCACGTGGTTATTCGGAGTAAAAGATCCAGGATCTCGGCTCATGCGATGGAAAATTAAATTATCCGAGCACGACATCGAAATACATTATAAAGCCGGAAAAATTAACACGAACGCCGACGCTCTGAGTCGAATATACACCACGACGCGAGCGCAAGCGAGAAAGCAAGCAGGAAACAGCGAAGCGGCAGATACGAACGACCGCACAAAGAGGAGAGCCGAGAAGAGAGAGAGCGCACTAGCGGGCGACGAGGAGGCCGATACCGCCGCGAGCGCGCAAGCGAGAGCGGAGCTATGCGACGGAGAGAGCGATACCCGCGTCGACAGCGAGGCAGCGGGTACGAACAGCCGCACAAAGCGGACGAGCGAAGAGCGGGACGCGGAGCACGGGGAGGCAAGCCACCAGCAGCTAGAGTATAGCGGCGACGCGCAACCCGACGCTTCCGACGAAGATAGCCGCAGCATAGGCGGAACCTGCCCCGACGAGGCAGAGCGCGGAAAAATAATACGCGAATATCACGATGCCCCCCTGGGTGGGCACCAGGGCACGGCGAGGACGCTCCAGCGTATACAGCTCCGATATCACTGGCCAGGCATAAGGAAGGAAGTCAACGACTACATTTCCAAATGTAAAAAATGTCAACTAAATAAAATATTCCCGAGAGGAAGGGCACCGATGGTCATCACCGACACACCGAGCCGAGCATTCGAAAAATGCGCTGTCGACATCGTAGGACCGTTAACGGAAACTTCCGCTGGAAACAAATGCATACTCACCTTTCAGGACGCTCTCACCAAGTACAGCGCTGCAATACCGCTAAAAAATCAAGAGGCTAAGGAAGTAGCCAAAGCTCTCGTGACCGAAATAATATGCCGTTACGGGACACCGGGAACAATTCTGTCCGACCAAGGGACAAACTTTCTTAGCGACACATTCAAAGAAATGTGTAAGCTATTGAAAATAACGAAAATTCAAACGACGGCGTACCATCCCGAATCGAACGGAGCTCTGGAACGATCTCACCGAACATTGGCCGAATACCTAAAAAATTACGCCGACGAAGACCAGGAAAACTGGGACGAGTGGTTACCATACGCAATGTTTACGTATAATACCACGCCACACACAGCTACGGGTCTCACGCCACACGAGCTGGTGTACGGTGACCGGGCGGAGATACCGACGGCATTGAAACAAGAGCCGCGGCTCACCTACACCTACGACGACTACGTGCAAGAATTAAAAGAACGATTAAGAGCCGCATGGAAACTCGGCCGATCCCATCTCATCGCCGCGAAGGAAAAATCGAAAAAAAACTACGACAGAAAATCTAAAATAACCGAATTCCAAGTCGGAGACAAGGTCCTCGTGTACGACCCCACAGTACGACGAGGCCGATCGGCTAAATTAACCCCAAAGAAAATCGGACCCTACGAAATAATCGCCAAACAATCCGCGGTGAATTACACGATAAAAAAGGGAAAGAAGTCCGTAAAAATTCATGCGAACCGACTACAACATTTTGTGGAGTCCTAGCCTGGACCCACATACGGTGCGGAGTATAAACATACACCAGAAAAAAATAAAATAAAATAAAATAAAATAAAACAAAATAAATTGAAATAAAAATATCCACATATATATATGAACTCCGAATAAACGCAAAGAATAGGTAACGCAATAAGTAATAACGCAATAAATAAAACAAACACAGCCTATTAAGGTTTAACAAAACCATAAAAAGGGAAAACCCTTCATTTATTAATCACCCCACACATCCACAAAGTTACATAGAACAGGCGCCATCCCGATAATAACAAATAGGACACCACCAACGGTCCTCCTCGAAAAGGGCGACGAGCCCGATAAAATCGGGATAAGGTTCCGACTCCCCGCGGAAAATTCCATCACCCCAAAGGGCGTCGATAGCAATCCGCAACCGACGGCGAGCATGCCGAACCTCCAAGGCCCGCCGAAGAAAAGCCGATTCAGGGGAGAGCACCCTCGGTGGAAACATCGCAAGCTGAAGAAAAAAAAAAAAAATTAGAACACCCAGAAAAATTTTTCCTTCCAAAGAAAAAAAAAAAAAAAAAGAAGGTACAACAAATAATGGCAAAAACCTTACCGCCTGCCTCCGCAAATTTACGGGCATACCCGCTCCTCCACAAACAATCGCCCGATAACTGTCCATAATTAGTGAACAAAAATCGACGAGACCGCAGAGGACTGATAGACGGCCTAGGGACTATAGTAAAATCAATTACCGGAAATATGGACGCGACTGACGCCGTACGCATCGATAACGAAATACAAGCTATACAAAATAAACAGAAATCGATCGCAAAAGTAATGCAAGACCAAATTCAAATAGTCGAAACGACTTTCGACGTGTTCAACCAATCGGTAAACCACATTGAGGAAAATGAGAAAGCTCTAAAAAATATAGTAATCAAAGTGGAGCAGTGCATTAATTACAAAATATCCTCTATAATAGCCAGACAAACATTAGACGAGCACATAAACGCGTTAGAAGCAATAATAGAATCATTATTAGACGAGGTAATCGAACTGATAAGCTTTGTGTCCAACCTGTCGCATGGAATAATAATCCCAGAGGTAATAACGCCAAACAAATTAATACAGTATCTTACCGACGCGCTCCCACACATACCAAGGGGTCGAAGCTTCCCCACACCGATAGTACGGAGCGAGGCACACAACCTGCTAGAGATAGCAGAACTTAAGGCCTTCAGCCGACGCGACGCAGTAGTAGTAGTAGTAGAGATACCGCTGGTCGGAACGCAAGAATACCGCGTCAGCAAAGCATACCCGCTACCGACACGCGCCGCGAATCAGACCTACCAATACATCGAAACAAACGCGGAACCCGTAATAGTAGACAGGGAACATCAGCGGTATATAAAAATGTCCGAGGCCGAGCTCGACGAATGCAAACATAAACAAAGTAGATACATATGTAAGCCGCATCATCCGTCATTATCCATAAACGAAGACGCACCCTGCGAGGTGGTAACCTATACTAACCTAGACAGTGTACATACCGAATGCGCTAAAAGAATTGTAACATTAAAACGACCCATAATAATAACCATGAAACAACCGGGTAGATGGCTATACGTAACCCCCACGACCGAGACCATCGCAATCAAATGTTACAATCAACCCCAGAAGTACGAAAAACTTCAGGGTTCAGGTATACTGGCTTTGATAGGGAAATGTACCGTGACTGCCAAGGATTATAAAATAGAAACGGTACGACGAATTACGCAGAAAGTGTTCGATACATACTTACCACCATTCAACCTAACATTAAGCATCAGCGAACATGAACTTATACCGAAAGCGGAAAGTGCGAGTGAACAACTAAAATTAAAAAGGGTTATAAACAACCCACAGGAATTAAACCAAATCGGTATGCGAATTCAGCAAGTAAAAAAGGACTTAGAAAAAATTACAAAGGACGAAAACCAATATTATTATACCATAGGTGGTTATTCAATAGGGACAATAGCACTTGTAGCGCTAATTATCTTCATTATATACAAATACATTCCAAGACAACGAACGACCATCGAAGTCGTAACACCACCGGAGGAAGTACAGCTAAAGCCATGTCCGCGCTCAGCTGTGCCGCGAGCGCCAAAACGAAAAACAACAGTCGGTAACCTCCGGGTAGGGTTTCAACGGAATAAGCAAAGTACCAGCACGATGTAGAAAAAATAAATCGTGTACAACGAAAAAAAAAAAAAAAAAAAAAAATATTAATAACAATAGTAATAATTTTTCGTTTATATTAATAACCGGGAACTACAAATAAATAATTAAATAAACAAATAAATAAATAAAGGTAACATTGGAATTGTAAATCAACGTATGCACAAATAATGTGGAGCGAAGAGTGAATGAACCGCGCAGCTCACAGCTGAATGTTACGAGAGTGAAACATGAGCCGATACCTGACCACAACCAACGATAACAGCGGCCGACGCGCGGCGTCGAGCCAAACGAAAAAATCTCGTAAACTCAATTTTTTCTCTTTAAGGGGGGAGGGATGTTGTACCCCGAATTATTTTATCTATTAAAATTAAAAGAAGCATTAAATAAATCAGAGAATGCATTGGGAAATACTTACTGGCAAATCCACCGCGTCGCGAAGCCGACACGTGTAGGAATTTGCCGAGTAAGTATCGAATGATGCCCGGGCAGTGCACCCGGCAACGACAAATCGCCGAGTAAGAATCAGGCGATGATCGATTCTTTATGCCCAAATATGGGCAGGTAATAAAATTGCAGACGCATCAATTTGCACCTCGCGGATCGCGATCGGGAAATTGACAGTCTGAACTCGACTAGAGAACAGAGAGGTTGGTCTCAGAGTTAGGCTCATGTTCAAAGAAATCGACGACTGTATCAAGAAATATTGGCAACGATCAAATTAATTATCTTTCTTTGAATAAACTTGTTATTTAGTTTGTATAAACAAACTTGAGTTTCACTCTTAATTTGGCAACGATCCCAAATTACCTTCTAAATTAAATTTGTTGACCTCGCGTACAACACTTGGCTACATTTGAAGCCATGAATATTCCCGAAACTCCGATTAACAATGCAGAAATCGAGGTAAAAGAGAATTTCGAAAAAGTTCTGATCGACTGCATAGACGATTATAACGGAGTTGAAATTATTGAGGAACAATCGCTAGATTTTCAAGAGCCTTTCAAGCAAAATGATATCAACGCTATCGAAGACACTCTTTGGCAACATGATGAAGGTCCAGTGTATTCTGATACTTGTTCTGAAGACGAAGAAGACTTAAGCTACGATTATAAACGGAAAGCAGTCGAATACTGGAGATCCGGTAAAAAGAAAAATTACAGTGTCGATGTCGTCAACCAGAAATTCAAAAAAGTCAAATCTATACGACAATTAAGACGCTGGGCAAATCAAATAAACAAAGGTGGGACCTACAAAGAGAAATTAGCTCGAATCTCTGAATATACTTTGAAAAACATGCAAGCCGCTGTCGATGCTGGTTTCATTGTTCATGATAACGACCTTCAAAAGTGGGCTCTACAAGCTAAAAAAGAGATAGGTCACGAAGACATTCGTTTTAAAGCTTCTCGTGATTGGCTTTGGAAGTTCAAGAAATCACATCGTATTGTGTCAAGGAAAATTAATAAATTCGTAACACGAAAAACTATAGAAGACGAACAAGTTTTAAGGATTAATGCAGAAAACTTCGTGAATGAAATTAAACCATATGTAGGACCGATATAGGTTCACAGCGTGAATACCAAGTCGCAAGTGGTTGCCTAGCAACGTCTTGTTGAAAGCGACAGTCGGGGAAAAGAAATGTGATAAGACAGACGTGATTTTCGGAGCCCTGTATCAAATAAAATATCGTTCATTTCCTGTTAAACTGTTTCATTATAAATTGCGATCCTACATTTGGGGGCTCGTCCGGGATTGCAAATTAAAAAAATCTAGTTTACTACTACGAAACGAGATACGGGTATCGAAAATCTAAAATACGGTGGAACAGTCGGAAGACTGTTCCACCGTCTGAAAAGAAAATATATCCGACATTGGTGCTGTGTGCACGATAGACGCAATGTGTGGATGATATTTAATCTGTGTTCGATCAATTGCAAAACGCTTCGATGAACTACGCGTAACATCATGACGGATGCCGATGGGTTGGATATAAATAAATTGTCAACCAAGGAACTGAAAAATCATCTGGAGGAACTTGGACTTCCTGTAACAGGAGCTAAAGCAGTGTCGCGCGAACGTTTGAAGGGTGCTTTAAAACGACCTGAAGTATCTAGTGTGACGTGGTGCGTCACAAGTCTTCCCCAACGTGGCTCGACGTCCCACCACTCACCTAGGGAATAAATTAGAATTAACACATGTAATTTAAGCATCGACGCTACACATTGTTAACCCCCTTCCCCTGACTTACCCTTAGTCCCTGCCACCCTGTCAGTCCGTTGACTCACTCAACACAGCCATCGCCCTCCACTGAGGACCCGTCGAAGACCCATCGAAGACCCGTCGCAGACTCACCGCAGACCATCAAGAACCATCGCAGACCGTCGAAGATCGTCGAAGCCCATCACAGACCACCGCAGACGACCGAAGACCTCATCGCCGACCAGATTGACCCTGTCAGGCCCAGAACGATTCTACAAGAATTGACAACCGTCAGCAACAAAAATCCTTATACGGCATTCCGGCACTAACCTACAAAAATATCCGACAAACCGCTACACTGCCAAAACATCGCCGTCCGTCCCTTGAAGGCCGCAGCGACGAAGATTCCACTCGACTGACCCGTCCTGGACAGTCCGAAACCCGACGACACACTCTCGGCTCGAAATTACGAGTGTAAACCGACGAGCTGTGTCGTGCGGGCAAACACCGTGAAATTACACCTGAACTGTCAGATGCGATAGTTCCCCAGCCCACCGCGAGGGATCAGCATCTCTTGGCGTCGAGAATTGCTCGGCAATCGATAGAAGAATCGATGTCGATGGATGCGCGCGCCGAGCGTCGCGACAGGCCTTCCGTCGCGACGAATATTCGCAATCGGCCGCAGCCAATTACAACGTCCACCGTCAGCTAGTCCCGAGATTGACCACTTGATTTTCGCCAAAAAATTCGCAACTTGCAAGACCGACCCTAAGGTCGGAGAAGAAGCCGGAAGCGGCGAGGCCGTCTTCACTTCGAGCCACGGCGTGTGAGAGAGCGAGTGTGTGACAGGACGAGCGAAATTAAGTTAATTATTACGAATTCAAGATGACCCAGCTATATTTCCCCGGACCAGAGTTCTTCCTGGAGAGTTATTGTAACGATTACGACCACTCTGTACGTCCAAGGATACGAATTTGGACCAAAGTTTGGAATTTGTAACGACTCGGCAAACCCAGGACTATTGAACGGATTTTGCCGAGAGGATTTTGCCGAAGGAATTATCGAACGGACTATCGGAGAAAGATTGTAACCGATAGAGATTGATAAAGAGCGGTTGCGTGAGTACAGCTTAAGTTTCCCTTCCCCCATTTATACCTGATTGACTGTCCCATTTCCCAAATCCCCTGAAAATTTACCGTCACCCCCTATTTGTAATTTTAAGCGAGTTTTATTGTATAATTTCCGACCTTCCAGTATCGGCCGCCACGTGCGCCGGCATTGCTCTGAATTTAACACGTGCGCGTGAGTGGTGGCGACCGGAAAAACTTACAGCGCGCGATCATTAAGTTTATTTTCCCCACTTTCCCCGAGACTCGTAAATTGTTCCCTCTTATCAATTTTTTTGTGATTATTGAAATTCTTTTCTAGTTTTTTTTGTGCCGAGGTAATTTGGTAAGAAGCCCTGGACAGTGCCTGCGGCCTGAGAAGTCTCATCCCCCTCCCTCCCCCGTTCCCGCTAGCCGAGTGCAGTAAAAGGCAATAGATTTCTTTTCTTTTCTTTTCTTTTGTTGGATCCGATTAAACCAAATCGGGAGTTCCGGTGCTACACCGTTACAGTAGCTGGCGCCCAAAAACAAGTGATTAACGTTTTGATATTTTTCTGAGTTTGCTAAATTAAGACCAGCATTGTGTAGAATATCCAGCGGCCAGCCCCCTTCTCCCCTCCCCTTCCCTGCGATTGACCTTGCGAATTTCCGTCCCGGCGATTACCATAAGTTATATTATTTTCGTGAGTTTTGTTATTGATTATTTTCCGATTCCCTTATTTTTCTCCGAGTATTAATTATTTTTCGACCTTTGTATTTCGCCCTGCGTATTAATTATTTTTCGACCTTTGTATTTTGCCCAGCGTATTAATTATCTTTCTATTTTCTTATTTCCCCCGCGCATTGATTAATTCTTGTTGTTATTTTTGAGTTCTTTGCCCCCTTTTTCTTATTTTCGATTGGTGATTATAATTGTAATAGCGAACCCCTTTTCTTTCTATCGGTTTATTATTTAGATTGTTTATTCTTGTTTTCAAATCCCTTCAACGTACCTGTACCGGCGTTGAAGCGGCCGGATATTATCACTATTTTGTTATTGACCATTCACTGAACAAATTATTATTAAAAGTCATTTCTTTCACATTTCTACACAAAACTCTGGAGTATTATTTCCCCCTTTCCCTCGTCTTATATTTCCCCGATTGCCCCGTTTGGAAGCGTTATTTAAAAGGAAGTATCATCACAAATTGGCGCCCAACGTGGGGCTCGATAATAACAGGAAAATTGAAAACAATTTAAACAGTGCCCTCGAGGGCGGTGACATTTTCACCCCTCGAGTGGAGATTTCTTTTTCCTGAGCTGAAAAAAGAGTGCTCACCTCGGCACTGAAAGTACCCCCTCCCCCCCCCCCCTGTACCCCCTATACTGACTTAATTTTTTTACGATTATTGTTGTTCCTGCCGCTGCTTCGCGAGTCGTCACCACTCGCGTATATCTTGTTGGCAAGTAAGTACCCCCGTTGCCCATATTTACCCCGAACATTATACCGATTTCGTCTGCATTTATTTTTTTTCCTTTTGATACAACTTGTGCTTCGCATCGTAACCCTTGCCATTTCCACCCCTTTTTTCTTTCTTTTCTTGCTTTCTTTTCTTTGCTGCCCTTTGGAGTTCTTTCTTTTCTTTTTTTTTTTGTTTTCTTTTTTTTTTGCTTTTCTTTCTCTTTTCTCCCTTTCTAGCTTTTCGCCCCAACGTTAGCCCTGAACCCTTGCTCTCCGGTCACCTTCTTTATTTTATTTTATTGTATTTTATTAGTCTTTTACCCCCCTTTTTTCCATTCACCCCTTTGCCGTAAATAATGGCCGACGCCACGGAGGGCGTAACGCCCGATGGAGCGGACCCCCCGACCACCACCGGTGTAACGACCGCTGGAGTAACCACACCGACCACCACTAGCGTTACCACGGCCGGGCCCCAACCCCCAACCCAATCTCGAACATCGTCCCCCCGCCCGAAATGATAGCCCCCCCTGCAGCCCCCGTTGATACCGCCCTTTACAGGGAAATAAAAAAAATTAAAATGGATCTGGCTCGTTTCCGCAATGTGAGCGATCTGATACGGCTCTGCGATCATGCCGGGCTAAGTATCACGGGAACCTCGGGGGAGTTACTGGACCGATATTGGCGGTACGAGATCCGCCGCCGCTATCGGAATGTTCACGTAGAATGGGACCCTGTTGAAGACGAACGTGGATTGGGCACACCATTCACGTTGTCATCCGCGCTATCAGAGCCCGACTTTAACGGGACACTTCGTTCCCGGCTCGCCCAAATAGAATTAGATCTATCCCAAGCCCAGTCCGTCACCCAACCCGAAACCCAACCCCCTCGACAACCCTTACCCACTGGCCAAACCCTAGGACCGTATCAAGACCCTATTACCTTCAACAATACTGACGATTTAATGGCCCTACATGACGAGCCCATTCCTCGCCATCCCCCATTACAACCAACCCAAGCCCCAGCCCCCACCGTAACCTTCCATCCCCGGTTTCTGACCCCTCAAATAACCCCACGCCCAACCCCAGCACAAATGCCCACAAGAGCCCCCCCCCCCCCCAACCCCAACCCCTGTCCCCCCCCAACCCCAACCCCTGTCCCCCAACCCCAGCCCCAAGCCCCAGCTCGCTCCCACGATACCTTCTGTATTCCGCCCCGTACGAACCCTCAACATAACAGCACCCACCTACGACCTCCCTTCCGAACCCCCCTTCGACATCCCCAGTCTTTTCAACTCCCAGCTCCAAGCTTCGTGACCCGGGATACCGCCGGGATTGATCATTTTCGTCGTTTCGGTCCCAAATTCGCGGGACGACGTACCGACGACGGAGAGGAGTACCTGCTACGGCTATACAAGTACTGCGCCAGCCGTGCGTATACCGAGGAGGAACTACTACGGATGCTGCCTGAGTCATTTACCCATGATGCCCTCATGTGGTATCGAGTATCCCACGACTCCTGGACGTCCTATGAGGAATTCGTGTTCCATTTCCGGGCACGATTTGGACACAGTGACCTCCAAGAGAAGCTACGTCGCGAGGTCGAACACCGAACTCAAGGTCCCGGCGAGCCCAGTGGGGAGTATCTCACAAAGATGAGAACATACTTCAGTTTCCTCAGCCCTCCCCTCACCCTAGGCGCCCAGCTCGACCTCTGTTACGAAAACCTACATCCCGATCTGGCATTGCACCTCGAACGTTCCGACATCGTGAATTTCCTTGACTTTCAGTTCAGGTGTCGGCACATAGAGTCTATGCTGGAGCGAAAGAGAAATTACCGACCTCCCCCGCCCCCAACCCAGTCCGTCCTTCCCTCCGCTGCATTTACGCCCCAGGGTAAATCGTATGCGAGAGCCGCCGCAGTAGAGTCAACGCCAACCCCTGAAGCCATCCCCGTCGCCCCTGCTGCCCCTTCCCCAGTCCTACCCACGCTACAACCCACCCCAAAAACCCCTCGAGTTGCCGCCCCCACAGAAAACCCTCAAGCCGTCCCTCCACCCCTAATGGCCGTCCAAGTCGAAAGCCCTTTCCCCACTACTCACCCCCAACTCAACCCCAGACCCCCCAGAGTCCAGTCAGCCACAGTCCGCTGTTATAACTGCCGGGAACAGGGACACATATTTAGGCAGTGCCCCCAACCGCGTGGAAACTTTTGCACCGTATGCGGTCTCCCCGGATGCGACGCAAATTCGTGCACCCGTTGCCGACGAACCCGTGAGGGAAACCCCTCGGGGGGAGGACAGTAGAGGCCTCCCCCGGGATAAAAAACCCTGTAACCCTTGACCTCGTAGATACCATTGATTCCCGTACATCCCGACCGTCCCTACTATCAACCACACCCGATCAACCCGACGTCTACAGGGAAGACGATCGCCATTTCCTAATCCTAAACCTCTCCGGACGCCCTGTAGAAGCCCTCATCGATTCAGGAGCCACGCGCTCGTTCCTAGGAGTGACCCTTGCCAACTCCCTAGGAGTAACGATAAGACCCGCCACCGGAGGAGTACGCGTTGCCAATAACGCAATCGTCCCCGTGGTGGGAGATATAAGACTCTTTTTTGAGATCGACGGTAAAATTTGGCCCCTGGACATGCGTGTCGCACCATTGGGGTACGATGCGATTCTAGGGAGAGATTTTTGTAAGCTGTTAGGCTTACAAATAGATCACCTGAACGACACGTGGCGTACTCCCACGGGACGTCCCCGAAAGTTCGCCACGCATGGCCACATCCCCATGGTCGTGTCAGCCCACCCCGAATTCGCAAGCCTGGTGGAAATCACTAAAAACACGGAGGACCAATTAAAGTCATTGTTAGACCGTCTAGTGAAACCTCCCACCACGGGAACACTAAGTTGTACATCCCTTATCCGCCATTCCATCGATGTCGATAATCATCCCCCGATCCGCCAACGCCCTCGAACAATCTCCCCTTTCCTTTTACGAATCGCCCAAGCCGAAGTCGACAAAATGATCGGCGAACAGGTGATCGAACCCTCGGACAGCGGATGGCTCAGTAACCCTGTGATAGTCCCGAAGCCCAACGGTAAACACCGATTCTGCATTGATTACCGCGACGTGAACAAAGTTACGCGCAAAGATGCATACCCGTTACCCAACCTAGACCGAATATTAGACGGACTTCGTCGCGCCCAACACATCTCCAAGTTAGACCTGAGCCAAGCATATTTCCAAGTCCCGTTAGACCCGAAAAGTCGACCCATAACCGCCTTTGCAGTCCCTGGACGTGGCCTTTTCCAATTTACCCGTATGCCCTTTGGACTGACGAACGCCCCTGCGACATTCCAACGACTGATGGACAGACTGATAAGACCCGAATGGGAGCCACATGTATTCGCGTATCTAGACGATGTGATCATCGCCACAGAAACTGTAGATGAACACTTCGAGTATTTGACTCTCGTGTTAACGGCCCTTAAAAACGCGGGACTAGAAATTAACCGAGAGAAGAGTTCGTTCTTCTGTCCGGAGATGAAATATCTGGGATATTTAATTACCAAAGACGGACTGAAGACAGACCCCGACAAGATAGCCCCGATCCTGAAATACCCTGCCCCGAAAAACCTTAAACAATTACGTCGCCTCCTCGGAATGATCGGATGGTATGCTCGCTTCCTAGGTGACATTTCCAAACACAAAGTCCCCCTCGTGCGACGCCTGGAAAAGGACGCACAGTGGCAGTGGGGAGAGGAACAGAGCATGGCATTCGAAGCATTACGGACAGCCCTTACCCAAGCCCCAGTTTTAGCCCGTCCCGATTTTACCAAGCCCTTTACCGTCCATACCGATGCCAGCGATTTAGCCATCGGAGCAGTCCTTACCCAAGAGTCCCAAGGCGAAGAACATCCCATAGTATTTTGTAGTCGAGTTCTCTCCCAAGCCGAGAAAAAGTACAGTGTGACCGAAAAGGAGTGCCTAGCCGTTTTGTGGGCCGCAAAGAAGTTGCGCCCGTATCTAGAAGGCACCTCTTTTCGGGTGATAACGGATCACAGCAGCTTGCGCTGGCTACGAAACGTTAGAGACCCGTCGGGAAGACTTGCGAGATGGGCATTGACCATGCAAGATCTCGACATGCATATCGTTCATCGCAAAGGAGCCCTGAACGTCGTGCCCGACGCCCTATCCCGAATGTTCGAGGGAACACCCGAAGCCCTTGCCACAATAGG
Organism: Ichneumon xanthorius; assembly: GCA_917499995.1. Taxonomy (NCBI): domain Eukaryota; kingdom Metazoa; phylum Arthropoda; class Insecta; order Hymenoptera; family Ichneumonidae; genus Ichneumon; species Ichneumon xanthorius. Next base: position 1,548,806 of record CAKJTD010000007.1, read on the forward strand.
CGAATCGATAGACCCTTGGTACCTCGAACAAATGAAAAATGTCAGTCAATTTCCCTCCAAATATCCCGATTGGAAACTCGAGGATGGCCGACTATACCACCACCGACCTCACCCTGTGATAGACCCTACCCTGGTAGACCTGGACTCCTGGAAGTTAGTCCTGCCCTGTGTTGCCCGACAGAAAGCCATACGAGACGCCCACGATAATCCCCAGTCCGGCCACTTAGGCATAGATAAGACCTACCATCGCTTGACCCAAGATTTTGCCTGGCCCGGAATTTTTCAAGACGTCGCTCAGTTCGTGCGACGATGCCCAGTCTGTCAACTCAACAAAGTGCAGCAAACTGCACCGGTTGGGCTGATGAGAGAAAGGACGACCGAAGGCCCATGGTCGGTCGTAGCTGCCGACGTCATGGGACCGTTCCCCCCAAGTAAAAATAGAAATCGATACGTCGTCGTATTTCAAGATTTATTTACGAAATATATCGAAGCACAACCCTTAAAAACCGCGACCGGACCCACCATAATGACTGCCCTAGAAAAATTAATTCGAAACCGTTGGGGATGCCCTCGATACCTCCTGACAGACAACGATACAGAATTTGTAAACCGGTACATGACCACCCAATTATCCCAATACGGCATCCGACAGACCACCATCCCTCCCTACCATGCCCAAGCCAACCCCGTCGAACGAATTAACCGAACCCTTAAAACCATGATTATCTCCTATATAGGCGACGACCATCAGACATGGGATGCCCACCTCCCCGAATTATGTTTTGCCTTTAATACCGCCGTCCAAGCATCCACTCAAATGACACCCGCATTCCTAAATTTCGGACGAAACCCTCGCCCTGCAAAAAGCATCCGAAACGAAATTCCTCCCCCGACCATCGAAGACCGGACAGACCCAGCAGTTTGGAAAAATCGAATGACCCGACTTCCCCTAATCCATGACTGGGTACACCGGAATTTATCCCTAGCCGCGCGACGACAGGCGCGATATTATAATCAAGGCCGGTCCGACCGGGAATATAACGTGGGAGACTTGGTACTCCGAAAGAATCGCGTTCTTTCGTCCGGCGCGCAAAATTTTGCCGCGAAACTCGCCGCTAGATATCGCGGACCCTACGAAATCACCAATAAATTGTCCCCCGTGGTTTACGAATTAAATATACCCTCCAAAAATACCCGCCCGAAAGTCCATATCAAAGATTTGAAGCCCTACCACCCTCCCCCAAACATCGCAGACATTCCCCCGTTAGGCCTGCCCCCAGCCACCCCCCCCCCCCCCTCGCCCCAGCCTCAGATAATAATCAGACCCTAAAATCCCCTTCCCCGTCATTGCAGAATGGAGAGACTACCATGGCAGACGACTCGACACGGACGCGGAGGACTCCGCACGACCGAAGCCCGGCGAGAAGCCATCGGCTACCAGCTACCGGAGATCGAGGTACAACCAGCCAGGACGACTCAGAAGCTCTCCCCACGCCAGACCCAGCTGCCAACACCAAACCAGCCACCGACGAAGCCCCAGAGAACCCACGACGTCCCCGAGGTCGCCCTCGTGGGCGCGTTAACCGACCTTCAGCCCCACCCGACCGCAGCTACCAGTTGCGCAACCGACAGCCCTAAGACAACCCCGAAAAATACCTCCTCAGCTCGTCCCCATCCACTTGCCCACACCGGCGCTATCCCCAAATTAATGCTTGACCTCCCCCCAGGCCCCCTGTTCCACGGCCCCACCATAGCTTACCCCCCGAAAACCCCAAAACCCAACCCCAACCCCCAAAAACCCAACCCACCCCCTGCCCCCCTCGTAACACGCCCGCAACCCGCCCCCCGCCGACTCCCCGTGCGCCCCCCAGTCCCAGCCCTAATGTCCCTACACCTTGTGCCCCCACCCCCCCAGGACCCTACTCTCCCCAGACCCCCGACCCCAAAGGCGCCAATAAAACCCAAACCCCTTGTACCCGCATTGATGTCCCTCCAAATGACCCCCCCTGCCAGCCCCAAAACCGAACCGGCCCATGTGACACACGCACCCAGATGCTGGAATTGTGGCAAGCCCAACCATCGCTCGCCAAAATGCCCGACCCGCCTCGAAAACCGTCCCCGGCCGCCCCGATAAAAGACAGTGCCGCAAAAGTGTTATTATCTTTCCCGCTGACAACCAATGCTTAATATCTCTTTTTCTTGTATCACTCGAATTTTGGTTATAATGTTCTTCCCTTCCGTTATTTTCTCCCCGACTCCTCCAACCCTCATTACTTGCCACCAAGAGGCCAATTAGTTAGTTTTTTTTTTGAGTTTATTATTTTCTTTTGTACGATTTTTATTTGATATGATCTCATGACTGTCATCCCACACAAGCATTACCAAAGAGCTGTTTATTTTTAGTTGTGAGGATGACAGATGTAAATACGAGAAGACAAGACTGAGGACGAGTAAAAACGGTATTGTTACAATTACGAGATTGCATTCCAATATTTTTCTAACACCCGCCAGCCCCTATTCCCCCCCTCCCAGAAATCCTAACCTGTCAGTCCCCAGTGTGAATGTGTTGCTCAAGTCGTCAGGAGACGTACTTTCGGCAAGTGGGGGGGAGTTGTGACGTGGTGCGTCACAAGTCTTCCCCAACGTGGCTCGACGTCCCACCACTCACCTAGGGAATAAATTAGAATTAACACATGTAATTTAAGCATCGACGCTACACATTGTTAACCCCCTTCCCCTGACTTACCCTTAGTCCCTGCCACCCTGTCAGTCCGTTGACTCACTCAACACAGCCATCGCCCTCCACTGAGGACCCGTCGAAGACCCATCGAAGACCCGTCGCAGACTCACCGCAGACCATCAAGAACCATCGCAGACCGTCGAAGATCGTCGAAGCCCATCACAGACCACCGCAGACCACCGAAGACCTCATCGCCGACCAGATTGACCCTGTCAGGCCCAGAACGATTCTACAAGAATTGACAACCGTCAGCAACAAAAATCCTGATACGGCATTCCGGCACTAACCTACAAAAATATCCGACAAACCGCTGCACTGCCAAAACATCGCCGTCCGTCCCTTGAAGGCCGCAGCGACGAAGATTCCACTCGACTGACCCGTCCTGGACAGTTCGAAACCCGACGACACACTCTCGGCTCGAAATTACGAGTGTAAACCGACGAGCTGTGTCGTGCGGGCAAACACCGTGAAATTACACCTGAACTGTCAGATGCGATTGTTCCCCAGCCCACCGCGAGGGATCAGCATCTCTCGGCGTCGAGAATTGCTCGGCAATCGATAGAAGAATCGATGTCGATGGATGCGCGCGCCGAGCGTCGCGACAGGCCTTCCGTCGCGACGAATATTCGCAATCGGCCGCAGCCAATTACAACGCCCACCGTCAGCTAGTCCCGAGATTGACCAATTGATTTTCGCCAAAAAATTCGCAACTTGCAAGACCGACCCTAAGGTCGGAGAAGAGGCCGGAAGCGGCGAGGCCGTCTTCACTTCGAGCCACGGCGTGTGAGAGAGCGAGTGTGTGACAGGACGAGCGAAATTAAGTTAATTATTACGAATTCAAGACGACCCAGCTATATTTCCCCGGACCAGACTCCTTCCTGGAGAGTTATTGTAACGATTACGACCACTCTGTACGTCCAAGGATACGAATTTGGACCAAAGTTTGGAATTTGTAACGACTCGGCAAACCCAGGACTATTGAACGGATTTTGCCGAGAGGATTTTGCCGAAGGAATTATCGAACGGACTATCGGAGAAAGATTGTAACCGATAGAGATTGATAAAGAGCGGTTGCGTGAGTACAGCTTAAGTTTCCCTTCCCCCATTTATACCTGATTGACTGTCCCATTTCCCAAATCCCCTGAAAATTTACCGTCACCCCCTATTTGTAATTTTAAGCGAGTTTTATTGTATAATTTCCGACCGTCCAGTATCGGCCGCCACGTGCGCCGGCATTGCTCTGAATTTAACACGTGCGCGTGAGTGGTGGCGACCGGAAAAACTTACAGCGCGCCATCATTAAGTTTATTTTCCCCACTTTCCCCGAGACTCGTAAATTGTTCCCTCTTATCTATTTTTTTGTGATTATTGAAATTCTTTTCTAGTTTTTTTTGTGCCGAGGTAATTTGGTAAGAAGCCCTGGACAGTGCCTGCGGCCTGAGAAGTCTCATCCCCCTCCCTCCCCCGTTCCCGCTAGCCGAGTGCAGTAAAAGGCAATAGATTTCTTTTCTTTTCTTTTCTTTTGTTGGATCCGATTAAACCAAATCGGGAGTTCCGGTGCTACACCGTTACAGTAGCTGGCGCCCAAAAACAAGTGATTAACGTTTTGATATTTTTCTGAGTTTGCTAAATTAAGACCAGCATTGTGTAGAATATCCACCGGCCAGCCCCCTTCTCCCCTCCCCTTCCCTGCGATTGACCTTGCGAATTTCCGTCCCGGCGATTACCATAAGTTATATTATTTTCGTGAGTTTTGTTATTGATTATTTTCCGATTCCCTTATTTTTCTCCGAGTATTAATTATTTTTCGACCTTTGTATTTCGCCCTGCGTATTAATTATTTTTCGACCTTTGTATTTTGCCCAGCGTATTAATTATCTTTCTATTTTCTTATTTCCCCCGCGCATTGATTAATTCTTGTTGTTATTTTTGAGTTCTTTGCCCCCTTTTTCTTATTTTCGATTGGTGATTATAATTGTAATAGCGAACCCCTTTTCTTTCTATCGGATTATTATTTAGATTGTTTATTCTTGTTTTCAAATCCCTTCAACGTACCTGTACCGGCGTTGAAGCGGCCGGATATTATCACTATTTTGTTATTGACCATTCACTGAACAAATTATTATTAAAAGTCATTTCTTTCACATTTCTACACAAAACTCTGTAGTATTATTTCCCCCTTTCCCTCGTCCTATATTTCCCCGATTGCCCCGTTTGGAAGCGTTATTTAAAAGGAAGTATCATCACACTAGTAATACTAACCGCCATGAAGACAACGCGGAAGGAACGGTGGACTCAATCGACGTGGACGCGTTATCGATAGCGGATCTCAGAATCCAATTAAACAATCGAAGTTTAAATACGGTTGGAAAAAAACGATACTTCAGAAGAGACTCAAGAAGGCACTACAAGGTAACGAAGATGGTCCGGAGGACGACGACAACGACGACGACGACGATAGGAATTCTCAAGCAGTTAGGACGTCGGTGCAGGTATCGACATCGGAATCAAGTGATAGTGAAGACAATAGCGAAGACGATGATCGAAACGCTCAACAACGCCAAAGACGAAAGAAAAATCGTAAGTCGGGACCGTCGCTTTCATTTAAAGACGTAGAAGATGCACTAGAGAAGTTTTCCGGAGATGGAAATCAAAATATTCAAAGATGGTTTGAAAACTTCGAAGAAACCGCAAATCTATGCGAATGGACTGATGTACAGAAGATTATTTACGCAAAGAGGCTTCTAAGTGGTTCAGCAAAACTATTCGTGAGTTTCGAGTGTCACGCATCCACATGGAAAAAATTGAGAAAAGCGCTCGCGAAGGAGTTTATGACCACTGTAAGTAGCAAGAAGGTACATAGTGATCTGAGTCGCGTAAAGAAAAAAGTCGACGAAACTTTCCAAGTATATATTTATCGCGTGTTGGAAATGGCAAGCCATGCTGATATCGAGTTAGAGGCAAAAATCCAATACATAATTGATGGTGTACCTGACGAAGAAGTAAATAAGTCAATTCTTTACGGCGCAACGACGATAAAGGAACTGAGGAAAAAGTTTTTGTTGTACGAGATGCAGCGAAATCGGACGAAGGCGAAATCCAATCCTCAAGAAAAGTCGAAAACCTCAGCATCATCCAAAGACGACAGCCGGAGTAAACGCTGTTATAACTGCGGAGACAAATCGCACGTTAGTAAAGATTGCCCACATAAGTCGAGGGGAACAAAATGCTTTGTGTGTAACGAATTCGGACATGTTGCTTCGGCATGCTCGAATAAAAATGCAAAAGATACGACGAAATCTGAAATAAAGAATACTCGACCACGTTGCGATGGCAACGGACAAGAAAACGTATAAATCTGTAAAGATTTTAGGAAAAGATGTTGAATCGATCATCGATCCTGGAAGCGACCTGCATCTCATGCGATTCAGTTTGTATACGAATTTGGGATCCCCGAAGCTGAGTGCAGAACAAATTCCATTCGACGGTGTCGGATCGAGCGGTCATCGGACTCTGGGAAGTCTTAGGACGAAAATACTCGTAGATGGAATAACGATCGAATTGGAGATACACGTTGTTGATAACTACATCGCGAATCATAATTTGCTGATAGGAGGAGAACTTTCAGACTTCGTTGAAATTCGATTGAAAAATCGTCAAGCGACGTTGTTTCAAATTCAGAACTCCGGAAACGATTCGGAAAATCAAGTAACTCCCAATAATGAAGGCATGAATGCAGAATGGAGAGAAGTATTGAATATAAGCGTCGCTTACGGGGAACCTGAACTCGTCGTTCCTATTCAACACGTGACAGATGCAAAGTTGAAAGATGACCTAAGAGCATTAGTCGAAGGTTATAAACCGCGAAAAACAGAAGATAGTGGTGTAAAGATGCGCATCGTTCTGAAAGACGAGATACCAGTATATCAGAACCCGCGAAGATTATCAGCTGACCAATGCAAGGTCGTAAACAAAATAATAGACGAATGGATGAAAAACGGGATCGTACGACCCAGCATTTCAGATTATGCTAGTCCCATTGTGCTAGTTGAGAAAAAAGTTGGGAAACCGCGCCTTTGCGTCGATTATGGCCAATTAAATCGCAAGATAATTAGAGATCGTTATCCTCTGCCTTTAATCGAGGACCAATTGGATAAATTACAAGATGCGACGGTGTTTAGTACACTCGACCTGAAAGATGCAGTTTTCCACGTACCCATCGACGAAGATAGTATTAAATACACCGGTTTTGTGGTACCAGACGGGCACTACGAATTTCTTCGCGTACCTTTCGGGCTGTGTAATTCTCCAGCCGTGTTTCAAAGGAATAAGCGAGCGATTTTCCAAACGCATGTTCGGAATAATACGGTATTAACATACTTGGACGACCTGATCGTTCCGGCAAAGGACGAGACCGAGAACTTAGATAAGTTGAAAATGATTCTGTGTTACGTCCCACGCAACATCTCACCTATATTTTTTCCAAAAACCCTAATCGTAGACAAAAATTATCAACCACTGTATTAGGTTGACCAGCCGCACGTGCCACTGACGCACGCTCCAAGGTTCATTCCCTCTACCCATTCGCTCTCTCACTCTAATCCCTCACAGTCATAAAACTTTCTCGCTCTGACCCTCGCGTTTCTCTCTCTCTTTTCTAAACCACGCACACGCACAAAACCCTTACACACACACTGCATTAATCTTACTCACGTATTCTCATTATCTAACTCTCGCGCGCCTATAAAATTTTCCCTTTCTTTTCTAAATTACGCATGTACAAAACCTCTACTCATCTAATGCATTCCCAGTATCCAAATCCCTCGCGCTCGCAACCTTTCTCTCTCTATCACTCGCGCTAGAAAACTCCTTTCTCTTCAAATTACACATGCATAAACCCCTACCATGTATTTTTAGTTGATGCTTCCTCATTATTCTAAAGCTTTAAAGCACACATAAGGTCTGCCCCACTCTAATCCCCACGTCTATCAAATTCCTACCTAAACGCAATTTTCACTCACACACACTCTTCCAACCTATATTCCTATTCACTCACACCCATTCTCGCCCTTCTCAGAATTAAGGGACAATGCACCAACGGCACGCAATTTAGTCATAAAATCGTCTAAAACTAGTATATAAGGACCATGGTTGCCGAACAACATCAGTTACTTCACCGGCATCGAACCTGCGACTACCATCATCACTGCACAGAGCGAGCAAGGCTCTGCTACGACGAATCTCTAGCCCTTCGAGGCAGAGTCCAGCATAACTAGTAAAAACGAGCAAGTTGGCTCAAAGTTCATAAACCAGTGTACCATCGAACTTTTCTTCATACAATATATATATTTTGTGAGTATCATTTAAAAATCTCCGACTTAAACATTTATTTCTGCATGCAACCTGTGTTCGCCTGTAAGTTCTCTCAGAGGCTCACTACCTCTGCACGTCTTCCCTTTATAAATCCACGGCAGTACGGCGAGGTCTCCGTCCCTGGGTAAAGGGCTAACGCCTTGACCCGAAAGAGAGATCACTCATTTATGGTTCTTACCGAGCGAACTGAATATTCGCCTCTCTGGACGTAACATCTGGACACAGCAAGTCGTCACGGTTTGGTTATAAATTGGAAAAAATGCGCTCTGCTCACAAGACGTGTTGAGTATCTCGGATACATCGTAGAAGCTGGAACGGTGAAACCTTCAGAGAAAAAAACATTAGCAGTTGCTAAATTTCCAAAACTAACGACAGTAAAACAGATCCAAAGTTTTCTCGGTTTGACGGGATATGTTAGGAAGTTTATCCCGAATTATGCCAGTATCGCACGACCGTTGTCTCATTTGTTGAGAGATGGAGTAAAGTTTGAATTTGGAGCCGAACAGGAACAATCTTTCATACAACTCAAAGGGGCACTAATTGAGGGTCCAGTACTCAAGTTGTACCGTATTGGAGCGGAAACGGAGTTACATACAGATGCGTCCAAAATTGGATTAGGTGCAATTCTAATGCAAAAAGATTCGGAAGATGGTTGCCAACATCCGATTTATTACGCGAGTTGGAAGACGTCACCGACAGAAGAACGATATACAAGTTATGAGCTAGAAATGCTGGCAGTAATCAAGGCTTTAAAAAAATTAAGAGTTTATCTCCTAAGAATACCCTTTAAAGTTGTCACTGACTGCCGAGCATTTGCTCAGACGATGGCCAAGAAAGACACCTGTCTCAGAGTTTCACACTGGGCACTACTGATTGACGAGTTTGATTACAGAATTGAACATCGCCCTGGAACATCAATGCGACATGCTGATGCCTTGAGTAGAAATCCTATATTAATCTGTATCGTACAAGAAACTCATGATGCGATAATTACTCGTATTCAAAGAGCCCAAGAAGAAGACGTCGAATTGAAAAAACTAATTGAGGATACACGTCGAGGCGGACGAAAGGACTTCACTATCAGCCGGGATGTACTGTATCGTGAATACGAAGGAAACTCGCTTCTTGTTGTGCCAAAAGTGATGCAGTACGACGTGATACGACAAGCTCACGAACAAGGTCACTTTGGATGGCGGAAGACAGAGTATATTATTCGACGGGAATTTTGGTTCCCGAAGATGCGTACAAGAATCCAGAAATTCATCAGCAACTGCATCAAATGCTTATTAGCCGAGAGAAAGCAAGGCAAAGTCGAAGGCCTATTGCACCCGATCGATATAGGCGAAAAAACAATTGGATACGTACCATATAGATCATTTGGCTCCAATGCCTTCGACAAGGAAGAACTATACACATCTTTTCGCAGTAGTAGATGCGTTTACGAAATTCGTGTGGTTGTACCCCACAAAATCGACGACAGCTGACGAAGTAATACAACGACTGAAGATGCAAGCTGTAACCTTCGGCAATCCACGTCGAATCGTATCGGATAGAGGAACAGCTTTCACTGCTGGTGTCTTTAAATAATACTGTATTGAAGAAGCTATCGAACATGTACTTATTGCGACTGGTGTGCCGCGAGGTAACGGTCAGATTGAGAGAATGAATAGGGTTTTCATCCCTGTCTTAACGAAACTGTCAATGTCGAATCCTGGAGATTGGCACAAACACGTCAATACTCTTCAGCAACATATGAACTCATCCTATAACCGTAGTATCACAACACACACAACACCTTTCGACTTGATGATTGGAAGATCTATGCAATTGAAGAATGATGGCAACTTACGAGATGTTATCGAAAAACAAATCGTAGACATATTCAATGAAGAACGCTCTGGACTGCGTCACGAAGCTCGGAAGAACATCTTGAAGATTCAAGAAGAAAATAGAAAGACTTATAATCGAACACGGAAAATAGCGAATACCTACAGAGATGGTGATATTGTCGGAATTAAAAGAACACAATTCGGCGGCGGCCTTAAACTACGACGCAAATTTCTGGGGCCATACAGAATCACTGCTGTTTTACGAAACGATCGATACATAGTTGAGAAAATCGGTGAACACGATGGACCAAAACAAACAAGCACTTCTGCCGACAACATGATATCGTACCCATCTTATCGAGATTCCAGATTTGAAGAGGACACATCGAGTGATGATGCAACCGAATTCGAGGACGGTATCGAGGGCGATACCGAAGGCAGGATGGCCGAGTGTAGGACCGATATAGGTTCACAGCGTGAATACCAAGTCGCAAGTGGTTGCCTAGCAACGTCTTGTTGAAAGCGACAGTCGGGGAAAAGAAATGTGATAAGACAGACGTGATTTTCGGAGCCCTGTATCAAATAAAATATCGTTCATTTGCTGTTAAACTGTTTCATTATAAATTGCGATCCTACACATATATTCAAAAACATGGAGTGGAAAACATATACAATTCAGATCAGAGCGGCTTTCAACTGGAAATCCACTCTGGCAGGACTCTGACGATTGAAGGAACTAAACAAGTGGAATGTGTAGTACAATCCGTATCTTCTACAACTCATAGCTACACGATCCAACCAACCATAAATGCAGATGAAAAATTACTTTCACCCCTTTTTATCGTTCTAAAAGAGGGAAAGGGTGAGTTCGGACCAATCGTGGAAAAAAATTTATTCAGGCCAGAAAACATATTTTTAACAGCATCGAAATCCGGGAAAATTACTTCAGGTATGAACAAAAATGATAGCCAGAAAATATTGAACATAGGTTCATTTATACTATATCGATAACCAATATCTTCCTATGTACAGAGCACTTCAAAGTTTGGTTGGAAAAAGTATTCTTCCCCAACACCGGCCGTGACAGCGTGTTGTTGATAGACTCATGGAGTGGACACTGCCCAGAAGTTGTTCGAAAAGCAACGCCTCGGGGTAAAAAAATTATCACAAAGATAATACCTAAAGGCACAACAGGGAAAATCCAACCCCTCGACGTTTTTGGTTTCCGAATATGGAAAAATGTTGTAAGACATTTTTCCGACAGTGTATTATTACTTAATTTTGATATTAATTTACACTTGAGAAACAATATAATCAAACTGCAATCGCTCGCACACAATCAACTTTCATCACCCAGATATATAAATCTTTTCAAATATGCATGGTTCAAAAGTAATTATATAACCGATAAGCCAGACAAGTTCGACAATCCAGTGAGTTTTGGTTTCGATCAATCGTCTCAAGCACACTGTGAAGTACCAGGTTGTAATAATGTGGCCATCATCAGATGCTCATGGTGCAAGAAATCTTTGTGCTTGCAACATTTTTTTGAAGAGTATCATTTCTGTACGACTTACGAACCATGATTGCTGCAAATTATGACAGTAATGCGCACGTCGATGAATTGTAAAAGTAATTATAAATTATATTATATACTGTGGTGTATGTGTATGTGAGATATGAGCGAGGCGGTAAGAATGTATGTGAGAGAACGGAGAGTGGGGAGAGCGATAACACGAGACGTGAAAAGGATAATAGTGGAATAAACGCGCTTGCCGAAACCCGGTGTTTGTTATTTATTACCTGTGTCCGCAGCTTATTCCCGCTGTTCCGGAATACAGGGCATATACAACAACTCAACCCCAGCAATATTCCCAGTATTCTGTATTTTAGCAAGCTATTTTTTATCAGTAAATAACGCGAAATTCGTGAATGGGCCATTCTAGGTGACGGCCGGTCACCCCCTTAATTATAAATAAAATATCATGCGAAGCGCCCGACATTGACTTCGGCTAACAAGAATATTTTGAATTGATTCGGACATTTAAATAACGAGAAACGAGAATGTATGCATAAATATACGTATTAATGCATAAGGGGTAGTTTACCCCCTTAAACTCTTTTCCCTGCAAATGTGCAAAAACACGTCAACTTCATTTTCACTTGCCCTTCCAAATGGTACATGTTCCGTTCAATTTGGTTGGATAGTTTTTTGTGTACGGTGGAAAATTGAAGAATCAGGGGGTGATTCACCCCTGCAAATGAATTTTTTTTCTTCAACTTCACGTGGAATTTTCATTGTCTTCAATGAGGAGTATTTTGATGTTTGTTTCATTAAAATCGGGTGACGCCTTCTGGGTGAAACTGCATAATCACCCCTCGACATGCCTAACTTCGAAGGGCAATTTCACCCCTTAGAAATGTTTTTCCGATGATAAAAAAATACGTGTCTTTTACTTTTCGATGCTCTACAACATACGTGAGTTTCATTAAAATCGGAGGGGGACACCAAACTGACGTTCCTTGTGAGAGTAATTAACGCACAAGCAACTTGTAACATTTTCAAAGTACAATATTCAATTTAACTCAGTTCAATAAACCATTCATGCCTTTCCGAATCATTCCATCAAATTTGAGTATATTCCTCCTGAAAATCATTTGTTCATCGAACTTATTCATCCACATCGTTAAAATCTGGGGAGGACGTTCATTTCTGGAAATCGACCATCATCATCATTTGATATTGATTCGAATATTCGACATTTTGGAAGGACGTTATTTTAGGAAATCAGTCATCATCATTCGATTCTGATTCGACTATTCGGCATTTTGGAAGGACGTTATTAATTTTTTTGCAAATCAGTCATCATCATTCGATTCTGATTCGAATATTCATTCTGAGGTAAAACCACTTAAATCAAATCGTAAGTTTGGAAATAGTTATCATCTACATCAGCGGTTCTTAACCTGGGATCCATGGACCCCCAAAATACACGGCGGACCCCCTGTGGACTCCCAAGGTTAAGAACTAGTGATCTACATCTTAAAAATTGATTTCGTCCGAATATTCATTTGTCAATAATCATTTGTCAATATTTATTTTGTATCCCGGAAAGTTTTAATATTTTCCTGGTCAATAGATATTCGTGTCAGTAAATTTTATTTCATCTGTATATGTGCGTGTTAAAGTATTAGGATAGGTCGGGAGAAAACTGAATGAGAGTGATAGTGAGCCGTTGCAGATTGTGCAACGAGGGTGACGTGCAAGAAAGTGAGATAGCCGCGCATCGCGTTCCATACGATAGAAAGAGTTAGCATCCAGAATTTTCTTGTCCAGTTTAAAATCCTCACTTAAAATCTAGTAAATTCCTATTTTTAACCGTGAATAAAATTTCATAAATATTAAATACATACACTCTGGGCCCTATTCCGAAAGATTAGGTTCAAAACAGGGCCAAATCCTCGATAAAGCGTCATTTCCGAATAACGTGTAAAGGGAGGGTGGAAATTCTCCATGACCGGATGGAATTGAAATTGCTGATCGGGAAGTAACAGTAGAATCTGCGATGATAATTTGGAAAAAGTGTTAATTTGAATTGTAATTTATAGAAAACACTATTGAAGCGTCGATTATGGTCTCACCAACGATTTATATAAAATCATCCAATTCTTTGATTTCAATAATTTCTACAATATCAATTACAGTTAGAACCAACGTTTCGTGCGCCCAAGTTATATTTTCTTCATGCGAATAGAAACTGTGTCAGATGAGTTAAAATGAAAATGAAAAAAAAAAAAAACAAAGTGTCAGTGCCAAGGTACTCACGAGGATTGATGTGTAAACATGTGAGCTCGTATCAGTTCAGTTTGGAAAAATTGAGGTCGTGCACTGGTTTTGGTCAAAATTTATTTTGCAATGAATCAATGCGAAGATAGCGTAAAGAATAAAATTTCAAAATTTATCGTTCAATTTCTTTTATACATGAAATTATGGGTTTGTGGTAACTGAAATAAGACACAAACAACTGTAAAGTCTTACGCTTATTCATCTGACGCTCAAAGTCTCAGTTAGCCCCTACCGTGTACCGATCTCACGGACACATTAACCCACTCACAACAACGAGACTTACCATGACGTCATCTGACGCTCGAAGTCTTACGCTTACTCATCTGACGCTCGAAGTCTTACGCTTACTCATCTGACGCTCGAAGTCTTACGCTTACTCATTTGACGCTCGAAGTCTTACGCTTACTCGTCTGACCCTCGAAGTCTCAGTTAGCCCCTACCGTGTACCGATCTCACGGACACATTAACGCACTCACAACGAGACTTACGGTGACGTCATCTGACGCTCGAAGTCTTACGCTTACTCGTCTGACGCTTGAAGTCTTAGTTAGCCCCTACCGTGTACCGAGCGCTAAGATGTTTACACATCAACAAAGATACACGGTCTTTGTTACTTTTATATCCGCTACTACCTACATTTATGAACTATACACTTTTTCGGCATTTTAAACTAATTTAAACACTTCGACGTGTCAGTTAGCCCCTACCGTGTACCGATCTCACGCACACATTAACGCACTCACACCAGCAAGTCTTACGGTGACGTCATCTGACGCTCGAAGTCTTACCCTTATTCGTATGACGCTCGAAGTCTCAGTTAGCCCCTACCGTGTACCGAGCGCTAAGATGTTTACACATCAAAACTAAAATAATTATCGTTAAAAAAATGGTTAATAAAAAAGTAACTTCAAAACGATTCAATAATTAATGTATGTGTTACGTCCTGATCAGTATTTTCCTGCATCTATGGTAAAGGAGATTTCTCTCCCTGTTACGCGTTTATCGCATGGGACACTTTATCCAAACAACGCCTCTTTTGAATCTAACCTTTCGGAAATTTATTCAGGCATGGGCTAAGAATGCATGCCAAAAGAATATAGGTCGATTATCACTATGAGGTGTCTACCACATTCGTACTATTAGGATTCTCCGCTCGACCCTGAACACACCGTAGCAAAGCTGTGAAATAAGACTCCCAATGGCTCGCGTTGCGCTGCGTGTCACTGAGTCAAGGCTAACATTATCACTGACCATCGGGTTCGTTGCTCTACACGTCGGTTTTCCCTAAGAAAGATCGAGGATGTCGACTTTTCATTTTAAACTTAATTTTATCAGATCCCGAATTGATTATTAGTTATTCCCAAATGTTTCAAAGTAGTTGAGTATTGGTCGGAAAAATCAAACAAACAAAAATAACATTTTTAAAGACGATCGTTGATTCGATGACTTACGATGATTGAGAATGAATAAAATGTTCAAATAAGTCGAAATGGTTGAAAGTGATGGAAAATATCGAATTCGAATTTTCTCGTCCGTCCTTCCTTCCTCCCTTCGTTCTTTCAGTGAAAGTCGGTGGAATCAACGACGGATGTTGAAGACAATGATTGAATGTTGATGATGAAGAATAATGTGGATGATGAAATCATTTAGAATTTATATTTAGAATTTTTATTTAACTATTGACTCCGAAATTTAATGATTATTTAATTTTCAACGGCGCGTGTATAATATTTCGTGACAAGTGAATGAGTTCTTGACAGTAGTAACTTCCGCGAAGAGTTGACGAGCGACGTTCCGGAAACAGAGTGTTTCCGAATGAGAATGTTGTTCCACCCTTAGAGGTGCCTCTTTTATTGTTTTAATCGGGGGGCGCCGCGCCGCCAAGTTGTCCGTTGCATCAGCTGCCCCCTTCCGTGCTAATTATCGATTAGTTTTAGCGTCTTCCGCACCTTATTTTAATAATTCCACAATATTGCTTACCCGGATAAACCCGGAATACACGGATAAACAAATTAGTTTGATAAATTTGGATTTAAATTCTAAGAATTTCGAAATTCGCATGAAGTTATAACCCTGATTTATTAAATTGTTTTAAATATTACTTATAAATTCCTGATTTTCAACGGATGATTATTTATCTTCACTTAAATTAATTTTTTGCTTCCTCATAGAGGAAGCTTTGTTTTCGTGAAAAAAATTGTTTTCGAAATTTTAGTGTCAGAGTACTTAAAATAGTCCGAAACGTCGAGAAATGTGATTTTTAGCTGGCGTCCGGACGCGTGTGCGTGTGCGTGTGCGTGTGCGTGTGCGTGTGCGTGTGCGTGTGCGTGTGCGTGTGCGTGTGCGTGTGCGTGTGCGTGTGCGTGTGCGTGTGCGTGTGCGTGTGCGTGTGCGTGTGCGTGTGCGTGTGCGTGTGCGTGTGCGTGTGCGTGTGCGTGTGCGTGTGCGTGTGCGTGTGCGTGTGCGTGTGCGTGTGCGTGTGCGTGTGCGTGTGCGTGTGCGTGTGCGTGTGCGTGTGCGTGTGCGTGTGCGTGTGCGTGTGCGTGTGCGTGTGCGTGTGCGTGTGCGTGTGCGTGTGCGTGTGCGTGTGCGTGTGCGTGTGCGTGTGCGTGTGCGTGTGCGTGTGCGTGTGCGTGTGCGTGTGCGTGTGCGTGTGCGTGTGCGTGTGCGTGTGCGTGTGCGTGTGCGTGTGCGTGTGCGTGTGCGTGTGCGTGTGCGTGTGCGTGTGCGTGTGCGTGTGCGTGTGCGTGTGCGTGTGCGTGTGCGTGTGCGTGTGCGTGTGCGTGTGCGTGTGCGTGTGCGTGTGCGTGTGCGTGTGCGTGTGCGTGTGCGTGTGCGTGTGCGTGTGCGTGTGCGTGTGCGTGTGCGTGTGCGTGTGCGTGTGCGTGTGCGTGTGCGTGTGCGTGTGCGTGTGCGTGTGCGTGTGCGTGTGCGTGTGCGTGTGCGTGTGCGTGTGCGTGTGCGTGTGCGTGTGCGTGTGCGTGTGCGTGTGCGTGTGCGTGTGCGTGTGCGTGTGCGTGTGCGTGTGCGTGTGCGTGTGCGTGTGCGTGTGCGTGTGCGTGTGCGTGTGCGTGTGCGTGTGCGTGTGCGTGTGCGTGTGCGTGTGCGTGTGCGTGTGCGTGTGCGTGTGCGTGTGCGTGTGCGTGTGCGTGTGCGTGTGCGTGTGCGTGTGCGTGTGCGTGTGCGTGTGCGTGTGCGTGTGCGTGTGCGTGTGCGTGTGCGTGTGCGTGTGCGTGTGCGTGTGCGTGTGCGTGTGCGTGTGCGTGTGCGTGTGCGTGTGCGTGTGCGTGTGCGTGTGCGTGTGCGTGTGCGTGTGCGTGTGCGTGTGCGTGTGCGTGTGCGTGTGCGTGTGCGTGTGCGTGTGCGTGTGCGTGTGCGTGTGCGTGTGCGTGTGCGTGTGCGTGTGCGTGTGCGTGTGCGTGTGCGTGTGCGTGTGCGTGTGCGTGTGCGTGTGCGTGTGCGTGTGCGTGTGCGTGTGCGTGTGCGTGTGCGTGTGCGTGTGCGTGTGCGTGTGCGTGTGCGTGTGCGTGTGCGTGTGCGTGTGCGTGTGCGTGTGCGTGTGCGTGTGCGTGTGCGTGTGCGTGTGCGTGTGCGTGTGCGTGTGCGTGTGCGTGTGCGTGTGCGTGTGCGTGTGCGTGTGCGTGTGCGTGTGCGTGTGCGTGTGCGTGTGCGTGTGCGTGTGCGTGTGCGTGTGCGTGTGCGTGTGCGTGTGCGTGTGCGTGTGCGTGTGCGTGTGCGTGTGCGTGTGCGTGTGCGTGTGCGTGTGCGTGTGCGTGTGCGTGTGCGTGTGCGTGTGCGTGTGCGTGTGCGTGTGCGTGTGCGTGTGCGTGTGCGTGTGCGTGTGCGTGTGCGTGTGCGTGTGCGTGTGCGTGTGCGTGTGCGTGTGCGTGTGCGTGTGCGTGTGCGTGTGCGTGTGCGTGTGCGTGTGCGTGTGCGTGTGCGTGTGCGTGTGCGTGTGCGTGTGCGTGTGCGTGTGCGTGTGCGTGTGCGTGTGCGTGTGCGTGTGCGTGTGCGTGTGCGTGTGCGTGTGCGTGTGCGTGTGCGTGTGCGTGTGCGTGTGCGTGTGCGTGTGCGTGTGCGTGTGCGTGTGCGTGTGCGTGTGCGTGTGCGTGTGCGTGTGCGTGTGCGTGTGCGTGTGCGTGTGCGTGTGCGTGTGCGTGTGCGTGTGCGTGTGCGTGTGCGTGTGCGTGTGCGTGTGCGTGTGCGTGTGCGTGTGCGTGTGCGTGTGCGTGTGCGTGTGCGTGTGCGTGTGCGTGTGCGTGTGCGTGTGCGTGTGCGTGTGCGTGTGCGTGTGCGTGTGCGTGTGCGTGTGCGTGTGCGTGTGCGTGTGCGTGTGCGTGTGCGTGTGCGTGTGCGTGTGCGTGTGCGTGTGCGTGTGCGTGTGCGTGTGCGTGTGCGTGTGCGTGTGCGTGTGCGTGTGCGTGTGCGTGTGCGTGTGCGTGTGCGTGTGCGTGTGCGTGTGCGTGTGCGTGTGCGTGTGCGTGTGCGTGTGCGTGTGCGTGTGCGTGTGCGTGTGCGTGTGCGTGTGCGTGTGCGTGTGCGTGTGCGTGTGCGTGTGCGTGTGCGTGTGCGTGTGCGTGTGCGTGTGCGTGTGCGTGTGCGTGTGCGTGTGCGTGTGCGTGTGCGTGTGCGTGTGCGTGTGCGTGTGCGTGTGCGTGTGCGTGTGCGTGTGCGTGTGCGTGTGCGTGTGCGTGTGCGTGTGCGTGTGCGTGTGCGTGTGCGTGTGCGTGTGCGTGTGCGTGTGCGTGTGCGTGTGCGTGTGCGTGTGCGTGTGCGTGTGCGTGTGCGTGTGCGTGTGCGTGTGCGTGTGCGTGTGCGTGTGCGTGTGCGTGTGCGTGTGCGTGTGCGTGTGCGTGTGCGTGTGCGTGTGCGTGTGCGTGTGCGTGTGCGTGTGCGTGTGCGTGTGCGTGTGCGTGTGCGTGTGCGTGTGCGTGTGCGTGTGCGTGTGCGTGTGCGTGTGCGTGTGCGTGTGCGTGTGCGTGTGCGTGTGCGTGTGCGTGTGCGTGTGCGTGTGCGTGTGCGTGTGCGTGTGCGTGTGCGTGTGCGTGTGCGTGTGCGTGTGCGTGTGCGTGTGCGTGTGCGTGTGCGTGTGCGTGTGCGTGTGCGTGTGCGTGTGCGTGTGCGTGTGCGTGTGCGTGTGCGTGTGCGTGTGCGTGTGCGTGTGCGTGTGCGTGTGCGTGTGCGTGTGCGTGTGCGTGTGCGTGTGCGTGTGCGTGTGCGTGTGCGTGTGCGTGTGCGTGTGCGTGTGCGTGTGCGTGTGCGTGTGCGTGTGCGTGTGCGTGTGCGTGTGCGTGTGCGTGTGCGTGTGCGTGTGCGTGTGCGTGTGCGTGTGCGTGTGCGTGTGCGTGTGCGTGTGCGTGTGCGTGTGCGTGTGCGTGTGCGTGTGCGTGTGCGTGTGCGTGTGCGTGTGCGTGTGCGTGTGCGTGTGCGTGTGCGTGTGCGTGTGCGTGTGCGTGTGCGTGTGCGTGTGCGTGTGCGTGTGCGTGTGCGTGTGCGTGTGCGTGTGCGTGTGCGTGTGCGTGTGCGTGTGCGTGTGCGTGTGCGTGTGCGTGTGCGTGTGCGTGTGCGTGTGCGTGTGCGTGTGCGTGTGCGTGTGCGTGTGCGTGTGCGTGTGCGTGTGCGTGTGCGTGTGCGTGTGCGTGTGCGTGTGCGTGTGCGTGTGCGTGTGCGTGTGCGTGTGCGTGTGCGTGTGCGTGTGCGTGTGCGTGTGCGTGTGCGTGTGCGTGTGCGTGTGCGTGTGCGTGTGCGTGTGCGTGTGCGTGTGCGTGTGCGTGTGCGTGTGCGTGTGCGTGTGCGTGTGCGTGTGCGTGTGCGTGTGCGTGTGCGTGTGCGTGTGCGTGTGCGTGTGCGTGTGCGTGTGCGTGTGCGTGTGCGTGTGCGTGTGCGTGTGCGTGTGCGTGTGCGTGTGCGTGTGCGTGTGCGTGTGCGTGTGCGTGTGCGTGTGCGTGTGCGTGTGCGTGTGCGTGTGCGTGTGCGTGTGCGTGTGCGTGTGCGTGTGCGTGTGCGTGTGCGTGTGCGTGTGCGTGTGCGTGTGCGTGTGCGTGTGCGTGTGCGTGTGCGTGTGCGTGTGCGTGTGCGTGTGCGTGTGCGTGTGCGTGTGCGTGTGCGTGTGCGTGTGCGTGTGCGTGTGCGTGTGCGTGTGCGTGTGCGTGTGCGTGTGCGTGTGCGTGTGCGTGTGCGTGTGCGTGTGCGTGTGCGTGTGCGTGTGCGTGTGCGTGTGCGTGTGCGTGTGCGTGTGCGTGTGCGTGTGCGTGTGCGTGTGCGTGTGCGTGTGCGTGTGCGTGTGCGTGTGCGTGTGCGTGTGCGTGTGCGTGTGCGTGTGCGTGTGCGTGTGCGTGTGCGTGTGCGTGTGCGTGTGCGTGTGCGTGTGCGTGTGCGTGTGCGTGTGCGTGTGCGTGTGCGTGTGCGTGTGCGTGTGCGTGTGCGTGTGCGTGTGCGTGTGCGTGTGCGTGTGCGTGTGCGTGTGCGTGTGCGTGTGCGTGTGCGTGTGCGTGTGCGTGTGCGTGTGCGTGTGCGTGTGCGTGTGCGTGTGCGTGTGCGTGTGCGTGTGCGTGTGCGTGTGCGTGTGCGTGTGCGTGTGCGTGTGCGTGTGCGTGTGCGTGTGCGTGTGCGTGTGCGTGTGCGTGTGCGTGTGCGTGTGCGTGTGCGTGTGCGTGTGCGTGTGCGTGTGCGTGTGCGTGTGCGTGTGCGTGTGCGTGTGCGTGTGCGTGTGCGTGTGCGTGTGCGTGTGCGTGTGCGTGTGCGTGTGCGTGTGCGTGTGCGTGTGCGTGTGCGTGTGCGTGTGCGTGTGCGGGTGCGGGTGCGTGTGCGTGTGCGTGTGCGTGTGCGTGTGCGTGTGCGTGTGCGTGTGCGTGTGCGTGTGCGTGTGCGTGTGCGTGTGCGTGTGCGTGTGCGTGTGCGTGTGCGTGTGCGTGTGCGTGTGCGTGTGCGTGTGCGTGTGCGTGTGCGTGTGCGTGTGCGTGTGCGTGTGCGTGTGCGTGTGCGTGTGCGTGTGCGTGTGCGTGTGCGTGTGCGTGTGCGTGTGCGTGTGCGTGTGCGTGTGCGTGTGCGTGTGCGTGTGCGTGTGCGTGTGCGTGTGCGTGTGCGTGTGCGTGTGCGTGTGCGTGTGCGTGTGCGTGTGCGTGTGCGTGTGCGTGTGCGTGTGCGTGTGCGTGTGCGTGTGCGTGTGCGTGTGCGTGTGCGTGTGCGTGTGCGTGTGCGTGTGCGTGTGCGTGTGCGTGTGCGTGTGCGTGTGCGTGTGCGTGTGCGTGTGCGTGTGCGTGTGCGTGTGCGTGTGCGTGTGCGTGTGCGTGTGCGTGTGCGTGTGCGGGTGCGTGTGCGTGTGCGTGTGCGTGTGCGTGTGCGTGTGCGTGTGCGTGTGCGTGTGCGTGTGCGTGTGCGTGTGCGTGTGCGTGTGCGTGTGCGTGTGCGTGTGCGTGTGCGTGTGCGTGTGCGTGTGCGTGTGCGTGTGCGTGTGCGTGTGCGTGTGCGTGTGCGTGTGCGTGTGCGTGTGCGTGTGCGTGTGCGTGTGCGTGTGCGTGTGCGTGTGCGTGTGCGTGTGCGTGTGCGTGTGCGTGTGCGTGTGCGTGTGCGTGTGCGTGTGCGTGTGCGTGTGCGTGTGCGTGTGCGTGTGCGTGTGCGTGTGCGTGTGCGTGTGCGTGTGCGTGTGCGTGTGCGTGTGCGTGTGCGTGTGCGTGTGCGTGTGCGTGTGCGTGTGCGTGTGCGTGTGCGTGTGCGTGTGCGTGTGCGTGTGCGTGTGCGTGTGCGTGTGCGTGTGCGTGTGCGTGTGCGTGTGCGTGTGCGTGTGCGTGTGCGTGTGCGTGTGCGTGTGCGTGTGCGTGTGCGTGTGCGTGTGCGTGTGCGTGTGCGTGTGCGTGTGCGTGTGCGTGTGCGTGTGCGTGTGCGTGTGCGTGTGCGTGTGCGTGTGCGTGTGCGTGTGCGTGTGCGGGTGCGTGTGCGTGTGCGTGTGCGTGTGCGTGTGCGTGTGCGTGTGCGTGTGCGTGTGCGTGTGCGTGTGCGTGTGCGTGTGCGTGTGCGTGTGCGTGTGCGTGTGCGTGTGCGTGTGCGTGTGCGTGTGCGTGTGCGTGTGCGTGTGCGTGTGCGTGTGCGTGTGCGTGTGCGTGTGCGTGTGCGTGTGCGTGTGCGTGTGCGTGTGCGTGTGCGTGTGCGTGTGCGTGTGCGTGTGCGTGTGCGTGTGCGTGTGCGTGTGCGTGTGCGTGTGCGTGTGCGTGTGCGTGTGCGTGTGCGTGTGCGTGTGCGTGTGCGTGTGCGTGTGCGTGTGCGTGTGCGTGTGCGTGTGCGTGTGCGTGTGCGTGTGCGTGTGCGTGTGCGTGTGCGTGTGCGTGTGCGTGTGCGTGTGCGTGTGCGTGTGCGTGTGCGTGTGCGTGTGCGTGTGCGTGTGCGTGTGCGTGTGCGTGTGCGTGTGCGTGTGCGTGTGCGTGTGCGTGTGCGTGTGCGTGTGCGTGTGCGTGTGCGTGTGCGTGTGCGTGTGCGTGTGCGTGTGCGTGTGCGTGTGCGTGTGCGTGTGCGTGTGCGTGTGCGTGTGCGTGTGCGTGTGCGTGTGCGTGTGCGTGTGCGTGTGCGTGTGCGTGTGCGTGTGCGTGTGCGTGTGCGTGTGCGTGTGCGTGTGCGTGTGCGTGTGCGTGTGCGTGTGCGTGTGCGTGTGCGTGTGCGTGTGCGTGTGCGTGTGCGTGTGCGTGTGCGTGTGCGTGTGCGTGTGCGTGTGCGTGTGCGTGTGCGTGTGCGTGTGCGTGTGCGTGTGCGTGTGCGTGTGCGTGTGCGTGTGCGTGTGCGTGTGCGTGTGCGTGTGCGTGTGCGTGTGCGTGTGCGTGTGCGTGTGCGTGTGCGTGTGCGTGTGCGTGTGCGTGTGCGTGTGCGTGTGCGTGTGCGTGTGCGTGTGCGTGTGCGTGTGCGTGTGCGTGTGCGTGTGCGTGTGCGTGTGCGTGTGCGTGTGCGTGTGCGTGTGCGTGTGCGTGTGCGTGTGCGTGTGCGTGTGCGTGTGCGTGTGCGTGTGCGTGTGCGTGTGCGTGTGCGTGTGCGTGTGCGTGTGCGTGTGCGTGTGCGTGTGCGTGTGCGTGTGCGTGTGCGTGTGCGTGTGCGTGTGCGTGTGCGTGTGCGTGTGCGTGTGCGTGTGCGTGTGCGTGTGCGTGTGCGTGTGCGTGTGCGTGTGCGTGTGCGTGTGCGTGTGCGTGTGCGTGTGCGTGTGCGTGTGCGTGTGCGTGTGCGTGTGCGTGTGCGTGTGCGTGTGCGTGTGCGTGTGCGTGTGCGTGTGCGTGTGCGTGTGCGTGTGCGTGTGCGTGTGCGTGTGCGTGTGCGTGTGCGTGTGCGTGTGCGTGTGCGTGTGCGTGTGCGTGTGCGTGTGCGTGTGCGTGTGCGTGTGCGTGTGCGTGTGCGTGTGCGTGTGCGTGTGCGTGTGCGTGTGCGTGTGCGTGTGCGTGTGCGTGTGCGTGTGCGTGTGCGTGTGCGTGTGCGTGTGCGTGTGCGTGTGCGTGTGCGTGTGCGTGTGCGTGTGCGTGTGCGTGTGCGTGTGCGTGTGCGTGTGCGTGTGCGTGTGCGTGTGCGTGTGCGTGTGCGTGTGCGTGTGCGTGTGCGTGTGCGTGTGCGTGTGCGTGTGCGTGTGCGTGTGCGTGTGCGTGTGCGTGTGCGTGTGCGTGTGCGTGTGCGTGTGCGTGTGCGTGTGCGTGTGCGTGTGCGTGTGCGTGTGCGTGTGCGTGTGCGTGTGCGTGTGCGTGTGCGTGTGCGTGTGCGTGTGCGTGTGCGTGTGCGTGTGCGTGTGCGTGTGCGTGTGCGTGTGCGTGTGCGTGTGCGTGTGCGTGTGCGTGTGCGTGTGCGTGTGCGTGTGCGTGTGCGTGTGCGTGTGCGTGTGCGTGTGCGTGTGCGTGTGCGTGTGCGTGTGCGTGTGCGTGTGCGTGTGCGTGTGCGTGTGCGTGTGCGTGTGCGTGTGCGTGTGCGTGTGCGTGTGCGTGTGCGTGTGCGTGTGCGTGTGCGTGTGCGTGTGCGTGTGCGTGTGCGTGTGCGTGTGCGTGTGCGTGTGCGTGTGCGTGTGCGTGTGCGTGTGCGTGTGCGTGTGCGTGTGCGTGTGCGTGTGCGTGTGCGTGTGCGTGTGCGTGTGCGTGTGCGTGTGCGTGTGCGTGTGCGTGTGCGTGTGCGTGTGCGTGTGCGTGTGCGTGTGCGTGTGCGTGTGCGTGTGCGTGTGCGTGTGCGTGTGCGTGTGCGTGTGCGTGTGCGTGTGCGTGTGCGTGTGCGTGTGCGTGTGCGTGTGCGTGTGCGTGTGCGTGTGCGTGTGCGTGTGCGTGTGCGTGTGCGTGTGCGTGTGCGTGTGCGTGTGCGTGTGCGTGTGCGTGTGCGTGTGCGTGTGCGTGTGCGTGTGCGTGTGCGTGTGCGTGTGCGTGTGCGTGTGCGTGTGCGTGTGCGTGTGCGTGTGCGTGTGCGTGTGCGTGTGCGTGTGCGTGTGCGTGTGCGTGTGCGTGTGCGTGTGCGTGTGCGTGTGCGTGTGCGTGTGCGTGTGCGTGTGCGTGTGCGTGTGCGTGTGCGTGTGCGTGTGCGTGTGCGTGTGCGTGTGCGTGTGCGTGTGCGTGTGCGTGTGCGTGTGCGTGTGCGTGTGCGTGTGCGTGTGCGTGTGCGTGTGCGTGTGCGTGTGCGTGTGCGTGTGCGTGTGCGTGTGCGTGTGCGTGTGCGTGTGCGTGTGCGTGTGCGTGTGCGTGTGCGTGTGCGTGTGCGTGTGCGTGTGCGTGTGCGTGTGCGTGTGCGTGTGCGTGTGCGTGTGCGTGTGCGTGTGCGTGTGCGTGTGCGTGTGCGTGTGCGTGTGCGTGTGCGTGTGCGTGTGCGTGTGCGTGTGCGTGTGCGTGTGCGTGTGCGTGTGCGTGTGCGTGTGCGTGTGCGTGTGCGTGTGCGTGTGCGTGTGCGTGTGCGTGTGCGTGTGCGTGTGCGTGTGCGTGTGCGTGTGCGTGTGCGTGTGCGTGTGCGTGTGCGTGTGCGTGTGCGTGTGCGTGTGCGTGTGCGTGTGCGTGTGCGTGTGCGTGTGCGTGTGCGTGTGCGTGTGCGTGTGCGTGTGCGTGTGCGTGTGCGTGTGCGTGTGCGTGTGCGTGTGCGTGTGCGTGTGCGTGTGCGTGTGCGTGTGCGTGTGCGTGTGCGTGTGCGTGTGCGTGTGCGTGTGCGTGTGCGTGTGCGTGTGCGTGTGCGTGTGCGTGTGCGTGTGCGTGTGCGTGTGCGTGTGCGTGTGCGTGTGCGTGTGCGTGTGCGTGTGCGTGTGCGTGTGCGTGTGCGTGTGCGTGTGCGTGTGCGTGTGCGTGTGCGTGTGCGTGTGCGTGTGCGTGTGCGTGTGCGTGTGCGTGTGCGTGTGCGTGTGCGTGTGCGTGTGCGTGTGCGTGTGCGTGTGCGTGTGCGTGTGCGTGTGCGTGTGCGTGTGCGTGTGCGTGTGCGTGTGCGTGTGCGTGTGCGTGTGCGTGTGCGTGTGCGTGTGCGTGTGCGTGTGCGTGTGCGTGTGCGTGTGCGTGTGCGTGTGCGTGTGCGTGTGCGTGTGCGTGTGCGTGTGCGTGTGCGTGTGCGTGTGCGTGTGCGTGTGCGTGTGCGTGTGCGTGTGCGTGTGCGTGTGCGTGTGCGTGTGCGTGTGCGTGTGCGTGTGCGTGTGCGTGTGCGTGTGCGTGTGCGTGTGCGTGTGCGTGTGCGTGTGCGTGTGCGTGTGCGTGTGCGTGTGCGTGTGCGTGTGCGTGTGCGTGTGCGTGTGCGTGTGCGTGTGCGTGTGCGTGTGCGTGTGCGTGTGCGTGTGCGTGTGCGTGTGCGTGTGCGTGTGCGTGTGCGTGTGCGTGTGCGTGTGCGTGTGCGTGTGCGTGTGCGTGTGCGTGTGCGTGTGCGTGTGCGTGTGCGTGTGCGTGTGCGTGTGCGTGTGCGTGTGCGTGTGCGTGTGCGTGTGCGTGTGCGTGTGCGTGTGCGTGTGCGTGTGCGTGTGCGTGTGCGTGTGCGTGTGCGTGTGCGTGTGCGTGTGCGTGTGCGTGTGCGTGTGCGTGTGCGTGTGCGTGTGCGTGTGCGTGTGCGTGTGCGTGTGCGTGTGCGTGTGCGTGTGCGTGTGCGTGTGCGTGTGCGTGTGCGTGTGCGTGTGCGTGTGCGTGTGCGTGTGCGTGTGCGTGTGCGTGTGCGTGTGCGTGTGCGTGTGCGTGTGCGTGTGCGTGTGCGTGTGCGTGTGCGTGTGCGTGTGCGTGTGCGTGTGCGTGTGCGTGTGCGTGTGCGTGTGCGTGTGCGTGTGCGTGTGCGTGTGCGTGTGCGTGTGCGTGTGCGTGTGCGTGTGCGTGTGCGTGTGCGTGTGCGTGTGCGTGTGCGTGTGCGTGTGCGTGTGCGTGTGCGTGTGCGTGTGCGTGTGCGTGTGCGTGTGCGTGTGCGTGTGCGTGTGCGTGTGCGTGTGCGTGTGCGTGTGCGTGTGCGTGTGCGTGTGCGTGTGCGTGTGCGTGTGCGTGTGCGTGTGCGTGTGCGTGTGCGTGTGCGTGTGCGTGTGCGTGTGCGTGTGCGTGTGCGTGTGCGTGTGCGTGTGCGTGTGCGTGTGCGTGTGCGTGTGCGTGTGCGTGTGCGTGTGCGTGTGCGTGTGCGTGTGCGTGTGCGTGTGCGTGTGCGTGTGCGTGTGCGTGTGCGTGTGCGTGTGCGTGTGCGTGTGCGTGTGCGTGTGCGTGTGCGTGTGCGTGTGCGTGTGCGTGTGCGTGTGCGTGTGCGTGTGCGTGTGCGTGTGCGTGTGCGTGTGCGTGTGCGTGTGCGTGTGCGTGTGCGTGTGCGTGTGCGTGTGCGTGTGCGTGTGCGTGTGCGTGTGCGTGTGCGTGTGCGTGTGCGTGTGCGTGTGCGTGTGCGTGTGCGTGTGCGTGTGCGTGTGCGTGTGCGTGTGCGTGTGCGTGTGCGTGTGCGTGTGCGTGTGCGTGTGCGTGTGCGTGTGCGTGTGCGTGTGCGTGTGCGTGTGCGTGTGCGTGTGCGTGTGCGTGTGCGTGTGCGTGTGCGTGTGCGTGTGCGTGTGCGTGTGCGTGTGCGTGTGCGTGTGCGTGTGCGTGTGCGTGTGCGTGTGCGTGTGCGTGTGCGTGTGCGTGTGCGTGTGCGTGTGCGTGTGCGTGTGCGTGTGCGTGTGCGTGTGCGTGTGCGTGTGCGTGTGCGTGTGCGTGTGCGTGTGCGTGTGCGTGTGCGTGTGCGTGTGCGTGTGCGTGTGCGTGTGCGTGTGCGTGTGCGTGTGCGTGTGCGTGTGCGTGTGCGTGTGCGTGTGCGTGTGCGTGTGCGTGTGCGTGTGCGTGTGCGTGTGCGTGTGCGTGTGCGTGTGCGTGTGCGTGTGCGTGTGCGTGTGCGTGTGCGTGTGCGTGTGCGTGTGCGTGTGCGTGTGCGTGTGCGTGTGCGTGTGCGTGTGCGTGTGCGTGTGCGTGTGCGTGTGCGTGTGCGTGTGCGTGTGCGTGTGCGTGTGCGTGTGCGTGTGCGTGTGCGTGTGCGTGTGCGTGTGCGTGTGCGTGTGCGTGTGCGTGTGCGTGTGCGTGTGCGTGTGCGTGTGCGTGTGCGTGTGCGTGTGCGTGTGCGTGTGCGTGTGCGTGTGCGTGTGCGTGTGCGTGTGCGTGTGCGTGTGCGTGTGCGTGTGCGTGTGCGTGTGCGTGTGCGTGTGCGTGTGCGTGTGCGTGTGCGTGTGCGTGTGCGTGTGCGTGTGCGTGTGCGTGTGCGTGTGCGTGTGCGTGTGCGTGTGCGTGTGCGTGTGCGTGTGCGTGTGCGTGTGCGTGTGCGTGTGCGTGTGCGTGTGCGTGTGCGTGTGCGTGTGCGTGTGCGTGTGCGTGTGCGTGTGCGTGTGCGTGTGCGTGTGCGTGTGCGTGTGCGTGTGCGTGTGCGTGTGCGTGTGCGTGTGCGTGTGCGTGTGCGTGTGCGTGTGCGTGTGCGTGTGCGTGTGCGTGTGCGTGTGCGTGTGCGTGTGCGTGTGCGTGTGCGTGTGCGTGTGCGTGTGCGTGTGCGTGTGCGTGTGCGTGTGCGTGTGCGTGTGCGTGTGCGTGTGCGTGTGCGTGTGCGTGTGCGTGTGCGTGTGCGTGTGCGTGTGCGTGTGCGTGTGCGTGTGCGTGTGCGTGTGCGTGTGCGTGTGCGTGTGCGTGTGCGTGTGCGTGTGCGTGTGCGTGTGCGTGTGCGTGTGCGTGTGCGTGTGCGTGTGCGTGTGCGTGTGCGTGTGCGTGTGCGTGTGCGTGTGCGTGTGCGTGTGCGTGTGCGTGTGCGTGTGCGTGTGCGTGTGCGTGTGCGTGTGCGTGTGCGTGTGCGTGTGCGTGTGCGTGTGCGTGTGCGTGTGCGTGTGCGTGTGCGTGTGCGTGTGCGTGTGCGTGTGCGTGTGCGTGTGCGTGTGCGTGTGCGTGTGCGTGTGCGTGTGCGTGTGCGTGTGCGTGTGCGTGTGCGTGTGCGTGTGCGTGTGCGTGTGCGTGTGCGTGTGCGTGTGCGTGTGCGTGTGCGTGTGCGTGTGCGTGTGCGTGTGCGTGTGCGTGTGCGTGTGCGTGTGCGTGTGCGTGTGCGTGTGCGTGTGCGTGTGCGTGTGCGTGTGCGTGTGCGTGTGCGTGTGCGTGTGCGTGTGCGTGTGCGTGTGCGTGTGCGTGTGCGTGTGCGTGTGCGTGTGCGTGTGCGTGTGCGTGTGCGTGTGCGTGTGCGTGTGCGTGTGCGTGTGCGTGTGCGTGTGCGTGTGCGTGTGCGTGTGCGTGTGCGTGTGCGTGTGCGTGTGCGTGTGCGTGTGCGTGTGCGTGTGCGTGTGCGTGTGCGTGTGCGTGTGCGTGTGCGTGTGCGTGTGCGTGTGCGTGTGCGTGTGCGTGTGCGTGTGCGTGTGCGTGTGCGTGTGCGTGTGCGTGTGCGTGTGCGTGTGCGTGTGCGTGTGCGTGTGCGTGTGCGTGTGCGTGTGCGTGTGCGTGTGCGTGTGCGTGTGCGTGTGCGTGTGCGTGTGCGTGTGCGTGTGCGTGTGCGTGTGCGTGTGCGTGTGCGTGTGCGTGTGCGTGTGCGTGTGCGTGTGCGTGTGCGTGTGCGTGTGCGTGTGCGTGTGCGTGTGCGTGTGCGTGTGCGTGTGCGTGTGCGTGTGCGTGTGCGTGTGCGTGTGCGTGTGCGTGTGCGTGTGCGTGTGCGTGTGCGTGTGCGTGTGCGTGTGCGTGTGCGTGTGCGTGTGCGTGTGCGTGTGCGTGTGCGTGTGCGTGTGCGTGTGCGTGTGCGTGTGCGTGTGCGTGTGCGTGTGCGTGTGCGTGTGCGTGTGCGTGTGCGTGTGCGTGTGCGTGTGCGTGTGCGTGTGCGTGTGCGTGTGCGTGTGCGTGTGCGTGTGCGTGTGCGTGTGCGTGTGCGTGTGCGTGTGCGTGTGCGTGTGCGTGTGCGTGTGCGTGTGCGTGTGCGTGTGCGTGTGCGTGTGCGTGTGCGTGTGCGTGTGCGTGTGCGTGTGCGTGTGCGTGTGCGTGTGCGTGTGCGTGTGCGTGTGCGTGTGCGTGTGCGTGTGCGTGTGCGTGTGCGTGTGCGTGTGCGTGTGCGTGTGCGTGTGCGTGTGCGTGTGCGTGTGCGTGTGCGTGTGCGTGTGCGTGTGCGTGTGCGTGTGCGTGTGCGTGTGCGTGTGCGTGTGCGTGTGCGTGTGCGTGTGCGTGTGCGTGTGCGTGTGCGTGTGCGTGTGCGTGTGCGTGTGCGTGTGCGTGTGCGTGTGCGTGTGCGTGTGCGTGTGCGTGTGCGTGTGCGTGTGCGTGTGCGTGTGCGTGTGCGTGTGCGTGTGCGTGTGCGTGTGCGTGTGCGTGTGCGTGTGCGTGTGCGTGTGCGTGTGCGTGTGCGTGTGCGTGTGCGTGTGCGTGTGCGTGTGCGTGTGCGTGTGCGTGTGCGTGTGCGTGTGCGTGTGCGTGTGCGTGTGCGTGTGCGTGTGCGTGTGCGTGTGCGTGTGCGTGTGCGTGTGCGTGTGCGTGTGCGTGTGCGTGTGCGTGTGCGTGTGCGTGTGCGTGTGCGTGTGCGTGTGCGTGTGCGTGTGCGTGTGCGTGTGCGTGTGCGTGTGCGTGTGCGTGTGCGTGTGCGTGTGCGTGTGCGTGTGCGTGTGCGTGTGCGTGTGCGTGTGCGTGTGCGTGTGCGTGTGCGTGTGCGTGTGCGTGTGCGTGTGCGTGTGCGTGTGCGTGTGCGTGTGCGTGTGCGTGTGCGTGTGCGTGTGCGTGTGCGTGTGCGTGTGCGTGTGCGTGTGCGTGTGCGTGTGCGTGTGCGTGTGCGTGTGCGTGTGCGTGTGCGTGTGCGTGTGCGTGTGCGTGTGCGTGTGCGTGTGCGTGTGCGTGTGCGTGTGCGTGTGCGTGTGCGTGTGCGTGTGCGTGTGCGTGTGCGTGTGCGTGTGCGTGTGCGTGTGCGTGTGCGTGTGCGTGTGCGTGTGCGTGTGCGTGTGCGTGTGCGTGTGCGTGTGCGTGTGCGTGTGCGTGTGCGTGTGCGTGTGCGTGTGCGTGTGCGTGTGCGTGTGCGTGTGCGTGTGCGTGTGCGTGTGCGTGTGCGTGTGCGTGTGCGTGTGCGTGTGCGTGTGCGTGTGCGTGTGCGTGTGCGTGTGCGTGTGCGTGTGCGTGTGCGTGTGCGTGTGCGTGTGCGTGTGCGTGTGCGTGTGCGTGTGCGTGTGCGTGTGCGTGTGCGTGTGCGTGTGCGTGTGCGTGTGCGTGTGCGTGTGCGTGTGCGTGTGCGTGTGCGTGTGCGTGTGCGTGTGCGTGTGCGTGTGCGTGTGCGTGTGCGTGTGCGTGTGCGTGTGCGTGTGCGTGTGCGTGTGCGTGTGCGTGTGCGTGTGCGTGTGCGTGTGCGTGTGCGTGTGCGTGTGCGTGTGCGTGTGCGTGTGCGTGTGCGTGTGCGTGTGCGTGTGCGTGTGCGTGTGCGTGTGCGTGTGCGTGTGCGTGTGCGTGTGCGTGTGCGTGTGCGTGTGCGTGTGCGTGTGCGTGTGCGTGTGCGTGTGCGTGTGCGTGTGCGTGTGCGTGTGCGTGTGCGTGTGCGTGTGCGTGTGCGTGTGCGTGTGCGTGTGCGTGTGCGTGTGCGTGTGCGTGTGCGTGTGCGTGTGCGTGTGCGTGTGCGTGTGCGTGTGCGTGTGCGTGTGCGTGTGCGTGTGCGTGTGCGTGTGCGTGTGCGTGTGCGTGTGCGTGTGCGTGTGCGTGTGCGTGTGCGTGTGCGTGTGCGTGTGCGTGTGCGTGTGCGTGTGCGTGTGCGTGTGCGTGTGCGTGTGCGTGTGCGTGTGCGTGTGCGTGTGCGTGTGCGTGTGCGTGCGCGTGCGCGTGCGCGTGCGCGTGTGCGTGCGCGTGCGCGTGCGCGTGTGCGTGCGCGTGCGCGTGCGCGTGCGCGTGCGCGTGCGCGTGCGCGTGCGCGTGCGCGCACTATCATATACCGGTTGTGATCGGGACGGATTATTTTCAGCGCGATTCGTTGATGAGTATAATATATTCACGTATTATACATAGTCATTGTATACCCTGCCCGCGTCAGCTCCTCTCTGAAAAAATATTTTTTGCATTTCTTAAATCAAATACGGTTTGCCTACGGGACGAACCTTTATCAGTGCGATTCCTACTCGAGAATATAAAATGAGCGTGAGCTCCCGTGGCTTGTAGCAAAGCATATCGATGGATTGTCCGCGTAAGGTCGTCTCGAATAAAAAATCTATCTCAAAAATCGCTGTCATATACTGGTTGTGATCGAGACAGATTATTTTCAGCGCGATTCGTCGATGAGTATAATACATTCACGTATACATAGTCATTGTATACCTTGCCCGCGTTAGCTCCTCTCGGAAAAAATATTTTTTGCATTTCTTAAATCAAATACCATTTGCCTACGGGACGAACCTTTATCAGTGCGATTCCTTCTCGAGGATATAAAATGAGCGTGAGCTCCCGTGGCTTGTAGCAACACATATCGATGGATTGCCCGCGTAAGTTCATCTCGAATAAAAAATCTATCTCAAAAATCGCTATCATATACCGGTTGTGATCGGGACGGATTATTTTCAGCGCGATTCGTTGATGAGTATAATATATTCACGTATTATACATAGTCATTGTATACCTTGCCAGCGTTAGCTCCTCTCGGAAAAAATATTTTTTGCTTTTCTTAAATCAAATACGGTTTGCCTACGGGACGAACCTTTATCAGTGCGATTCCTACTCGAGAATATAAAATGAAGGTGAGCTCCCGTGGCTTGTAGCAAAGCATATCGATGGATTGTCCGCGTAAGTTCGTCTCGAATAAAAAATTTATCTCAAAAATCGCTGTCATATACTGGTTGTGATCGAGACGGATTATTTTCAGCGCGATTCGTCGATGAGTATAATACATTCACGTATACATAGTCATTGTATACCTTGCCCGCGTTAGCTCCTCTCGGAAAAAATATTTTTTGCATTTCTTAAATCAAAGACGGTTTGCCTATGGGACGAACGTTTATCAGTGCGATTCCTACTCGAGAATATAAAATGAGCGTGAGCTCCCGTGGCTTGTAGCAAAGCATATCGATGGATTGTCTGCGTAAGTTCGTCTCGAATAAAAAATCTGTGTCAAAAATCGCTGTCATATACAGGTTGAGATCGAGACGGATTATTTTCAGCGCGATTCGTCGATGAGTATAATACATTCACGTATACATAGTCATTGTATACTTTGCCCGCGTTAGCTTCTCTCGGAAAAAATATTTTTTGCATTTCTTAAATCAAATACGGTTTGCCTACGGGACGAACCTTTATCAGTGCGATTCCTACTCGAGAATATAAAATGAGCGTGAGCTCCCGTGGCTTGTAGCAACACATATCGATGGATTGCCCGCGTAAGTTCGTCTCGAATAAAAAATCTATCGCAAAAATCGCTATCATATACCGGTTGTGATCGGGACGGATTATTTTCAGCGCGATTCGTTGATGAGTATAATATATTCACGTATTATACATAGTCATTGTATACCCTGCCCGCGTTAGCTCCTCTCGGAAAAAATATTTTTTGCATTTCTTAAATCAAATACCGTTTGCCTATGGGACGAACCTTTATCAGTGCGATTCCTACTCGAGAATATAAAATGAGCGTGAGCTCCCGTGGCTTGTAGCAACACATATCGATGGATTGTCCGCGTAAGTTCGTCTCGAATAAAAAATCGATCTCAAAAATCGCTATCATATACCGGTTGTGATCGAGACGGATTATTTTCAGCGCGATTCGTCGATGAGTATAATACATTCACGTATACATAGTCATTGTATACCTTGCCCGCGTTAGCTCCTCTCGGAAAAAATATTTTTTGCATTTCTTAAATCAAAATACGGTTTGCCTACGGGACGAACCTTTATCAGTGCGATTCCTACTCGAGAATATAGAATGAGCGTGAGCTCCCGTGGCTTTTAGCAACATATATCGATGGATTGCCCGCGTAAGTTTGCCTCCAGTAAAAAATCTTTCTTAAAAATAACTATGTAATACCGGTTGTCATCGAGGCGAATTATTTCCGAGATAATTTTGTTTCGTGATATGCTAGTATTTCTTTAACTAAAAGTATTTTTGTCCGGTACAAAAAATGTATATGCTTGAACAAATGTGGAAATCGATTTTGCATTCATTATATAAATGTAATGTTACCTTCTTTGATGTTATTCTCTGGGGTCCTATGTCCGTGCGGTGCCTGATTCGCGTAGCCGTTCACTGTAAAAAAATTTCTTTTGCATTACTGAACTCGAAATACTCAGAGTTTCTTCGCCACTTTATGTTTCTGAATTCAGTACCTGCTGCTCCTGATGATGTCGAGGCGATCGCTGCTATGGGATTGTTTTCAACATTCCCTCTTTCGATTTCGTCGACCTCATCTAGTGAGTCTAAAAAAAGTATCAGGCGGTGAAACGTAATAATCATCTTTGTAGATAATATAACAGGCAAATTTTTCATCTGTTCACATATACTTTTGTATCTACTCGTCTGTAATATTTTTCTACACTGACTGCTTTTTAAAATTTTGGTAGTGTGACGTCATAACAATGTATAAATTATCTCTGAAATTGTGTTCTCTAGATTGCATTGCATAAAATATGGTTCAACAATTATTGTTCTGAACAACTTATTTGATACAGGATATTAGCTAACAAGTTTATCCGATCGTTTCAAAACTATATTAGTTATAGCTCAATAGTTCTCTCACCGCTGTCTGTATCGTTAGTTACGTCTATTATAACGGGCTCATCGTCCGACGATAATATTAGCACATCCGCGTCTAAAACGCGCTCCAAAATGCGTTCTGCATTTTCTTCTTGAACCTCGGCAACATTGCGCATTTCGGCAGTCTCATGCACCTCGACGATCTCGGCAATCTCGTGCATTTCGGCATCCGCGTGAATCGCAGGAACTGCATGAATCGAAGGAACCGCGGGAATCTCAGGAACTGCGTGAATCGAAGGAACTGCGTGAATCGAAGGAACCGCGGGAATCTCAGGAACTGCGTGAATCTCGGAAACCGTGTAAATCGCAGGAACTGCGTGAATCGAAGGAACCGCGGGAATCTCAGGAACTGCGTAAATCTCGGCAACCGTGTAAATCGCAGGAACTGCGTGAATCGAAGGAACCGCGGGAATCTCAGGAACTGCGTGAATCGAAGTAACCGCGGGAATCTCAGAAACTGCGGAAATCTCGGCAACCTGCTGAATCTCATCTGTAACATGGAATATATTGGGTTGTTACATTATCTATCCATTACTAAATTATAAACATGATTAAGCATGCGTTAAACTTAAAAATGCAAGCTTCTGACGTGTAAGTTACACCCGTGGCTCCTGTACTGTATTTTATCAATATTATTAATTGAGGCATATCCTTCCTAACACTTTGCTCACCGATTGCCTCTATATTGCCTCTATAGAATGATAAACTGTTGTAAATAGTTGAAATTGTAGTATAGGAATTCGATACCATAAAAACGCCGAAAAATCAGTTTACCGGTTTCACTTATAGCGAAAAACTGCATGTCCCGACATTTTAGACTAATTTAAGTACTCAAATATTAAGGTGATGTGCAACACCATCTCACACTCCTACCCTGTGCTCAGCTGGTAATAAAAACTGTACCGAATGCCGTTTCGAAACCGCAATCCTCCGAGGAAAATGAACATAGTCTTTCCCTGCGTCTGCCGTTTCCCCAGGAAAAGACATTTTTCTTTTTCCTCTGCGCACTGTGGTCTCAAAACGACATTCCGTACAATTTTCGTTATCGATGGCTGCATTGCCCATCACCTTAAAATCTCGAATTATTAACAAATAATTGTTTCCGCTATTCGTAGTTGCCTATAAGAAATTCGCATATCAAATTCCCGTGACGTATGTCGATGGCTTACCCGCGTTGGCTCCGATCGCGAAAAAACTGATTCTTCGAATATGTTATCAAATACGGGTTGTCTACAGGACGGACCATTATCAGTGTGATTCTTAGTCGGGTATATAAAATTAGACTGAGAACACGTGAGTTGTAGCAACGGATGTCGATGTATTGCCTGCGTAAGTACGTGTCGAAAGAAAAACCATTCTTAAAAATCAATATTAAATATAACGATTGTCATCGAGTCGAATAAGTTTCAGCGCGATTCGTAGATGAGTGTAAGAAAATCACATATACATATTTATTTTCCAACTTGTTCGCGTTGGCTTCTCGTAAAAGAATATTTTTCGAATTCGTTAATAAAAAATATGAGTTAATTGCGGCGGGACGAACCATTATTAGTACGATTGCGACTTGCGTATAAGATAATGTTGTTTTATGTTATATTACTATTTCCTTAATTGAAAGTGTTTTTGTCCAGTACAAAAAATGTATATGCTTTCCCTCATTATGCAGATAAATGCGTTCTTAATTACAGCGAAGAAAGGTGGAAATCAATTTTGTATTCATAATGTATTCATAATATTGTACTGTTACCTTCTTTGACTTCGTTGCCTCGAGGGTTATGTCCGTGTGGTTGCCGGTTCACGTAGCCATTCAAGAGCTTCATTCGGCGAGCTCTTTTTTTGCGAAGGTTCTTTCGTCTACTTCGAGACACTGTAAATAATTTCTGCATTAGTAGATTCGAAATACTCAGAGGCCCGGGTCTTCTCCACTTTATGTTACTGAATTTATTACCTGTTGCCCTTGACTGCTGCCCTACTCCTGCTGATACTGAGGCGATCGCTACTATGCCACTGTTGTTTTGAACATTCTCAATTTCGATTTCTTCCTCGTGCATCTCGGCGACTGCGTGAATCTCAGGAACCGCGTGAATCTCAGGAACCGCGTGAATCTCAGGTACCGCGTGAATCTCGACTGTAAAATGAAACATATTGGGTTGTAATCACATTATGTATCCATTACTAGATTATAAAGATGATTAAGCATGCGTTATAATTGAAAATGCAAGTTTCTGTAAGTTAGATGGTTCATGTATTGTATTTTATCAACATTGTTAATTGAAGCATATCCTTCCTAAGACTTTTCTCACCGGTTGCCTCTACATTACCTCTATAAAAAGATAAAGTGTTCTAAATAGTCACAATTGTATTATAGGCATTCGATGCCATAAAAAGTGCCGAAAAATGAATTTGCCGTCTTCACTTTCAGCAAAAAAACTGCATGTCTGTACATTTTAGACTAATTTAAGTACTCAGACGTTAAGGTGATGTGCGACACCCTCTCGCCCACCTACCCGTGCTCAGCTGGTAACAAAAACTGTATTGAATGTCGATTCGAAATCACAATCCTCCGAGGATAATGAAAATAGTTTTTCCCTGCGTCTGCCGATTCCTCAAGGGAAGATAATTTTTTTTTTCTCTGCGCACTGTTGCCTCTGAACGGCATTCCGTATACGCATTACGTACGTTTTCGTTCCCGACGGCTGCATTTCTCATCACCTTGAAATCTCGAATTATCAAAGAATAATTGTCCGCGCGATTCGTAGATGCATAAGAAATTTGCGTATCACATTCCAGTGTAATATGTCCATGGCTTAAACGCGTTGGCTCCGATCGCGAAAAAAAATTATTCTTCGAATATGTTATCAAATACGGGTCGTCTACAGGACTGACCATTATCAGTGCGATTCTTAGACGGGTATATAAAATTAGCGTGAGACCACGTGGCTTGTAGCAACGCATATCGATGGATTGCCCGCGTAAATTCGTGTCGAATGAAAAATCGTTCTGGAAAATCGCTGTCGAATGACGGTTATTATCGAGACGAATAATTTTCAGCGCGATTCAAAGACGAGTATAAGAAATTAACATATTCATTGTATAGCTGGCCCGCGTTGGCTTCTCGTAAAAAAATATTCTTCGAATATGTTATCAAATACGGATGTCTCCGGGTCGAACCATTATCAGTGCGATTTCGACTTACGTATAATATAATGTTGTTTTGTGTTATTACTATTTCGTGAATTGAAAGTGTTTTTGTCCAGTAAAAAATGCATATGCTTTCCCTCATTACAGAGAAAAATTCGTTCGTAATTACCGCGAACAAAAGTGGAAAATAATGTAATGTTATCTGTAATGTTACCTTCTTTGACTTCGCTGCCTCGACGCTTATGTCCATGCGGTTGCCGGTTCACGTAGCCATTCAAGACTTTCATTCGGCGAGCTCTTTTTTTGCGAAGATTCTTTCGTCTGCTTCGGGACACTGTAAATAATTTTTGCATTAGTGAACTTGAAATACTCAGAGATTCTCCTCCACTTTATGTTTCTGAATTTATTACCTGTTGCCGTTGATTGCTGGCTTGCTCCTACTGATTTTGAGGCGATCACTACCATAGGACTGTTGTTGTCAAGATTATCAATTTCAATTTCGTCCTCGCGCATCCCGGCGACCTCGCGCATCTCGGCGACCTCGCGCATCTCGGCGACCTCGCCAATCTCGGCAACCACGTGAATCGGCACAACTGCGGGAATCTCGACAATCCCGCGAGCCTCGTCTGTAACTTGAAACATATTTGGTTGTAATTTCATTGTCTGCTACATTACTTAATTATAACGATGATTAAGCATGCGTTATACTCAAAAGTCCAAGCACTTGACATGTAAGTTGATCGCTTCTTGAAACATATCTTACCGTGGTAATTGCTGCCCCCATATAACGGGTTATTCATCTGGTCGGCGTCGTCAAGTTCGTCTGAGAGATTCGCGCGATCACCATTCAACGCTCGAGCGTCCGGAGCGACATCTTGCACAGTGCCATTTACCGTATCTGCATCTATAAAAATATAAAATATTGTAAATAGTTGCAATTGTATTATAAGAATTCGGTGTCATAAAAATGATCGAAAAATGACTTAACCGTCTTCACTTTCAGACTCGACGGGCGAATTATCAGATCGTGCCAATTCGGGTACTGAAAGAAATATCACGATCTAAACTAATTGCTCTTTATGCGAACAAAAAATAATTTTTTCATCACACGGTGCGGAAATGGCCACTTTTCCGCCCGTTTCTCGTGCGTAAAACCGCCATTTTCGCACCTTGTGATGAAAAATATCGTACATCCCTCGTGCGAAACACTTTTTCGCCCTCGTGGAGTAATGTACTATTGTGTGGAACACACATCCAGACGATAGCGAAAAATTGCATATCTCGACATTTTCGAATAATGTATGTACTCAGATATTGAAATCTTAAATTTGTGATCGAAAAGTTTCCTCTATGCGGAAGAAAATAGTTATTTTCGTTACAAGGGCGAGAAAAATCGATCCTTCTCGACGAGTGTGAAGTGGCGGACGAACCGAAGGCGAGTGAGGCGCTTCACACGAGTGCGAGAGGCCGATTTTTCGCGCCCGTGTAACGAACCGGTTTTTCCGGTTTATTTCCCGCATAAGTGCGGGAAAAAATAGGAAAATAATGTTTTTCAGTCATGCTTAAACATACGTATCAATATTTACCGTCATTATCCGATTGGGACGATTCGTCGTGACTGTTTTGGATATCGTCGAAGCGCAATCCGTGTGCGTCCGGAGCGAGATCTTGCACAGTGCCATTTACCGTATCTGCATCTATAAAAATATAAAATATTGTAAATAGTTGCAATTGTATTATAAGAATTCGGTGTCATAAGAATGACCGAAAAATGACTTAACCGTCTTCGCTATCAGACTCGACGGGCGAATTATCGGACCGTGCCAATTCGGGTACTGAAAGAAATATCACGATCTAAACTAATTGCTCTTTATGCGATCAAAAAATAATTTTTGTGTGGAACACACACATCCAGACGATAGTGAAAAATTGCATATCTCGACATTTTCGAATATTGCAAGTACTCAGACATTGAAATCTTACATTTTTTATCGATAAGTTTCCTCTATGAGGAAGAAAATAGTTATTTTCGTTACAAGGGCGAGAAAAATCGATCGTTCTCGATGAGTGTGAAGTGGCCGACGAACCGAAGGCGAGTGAGGCGCTTCACACGAGTGCGAGAGAGGTCGATTTTTCGCGCCCGTGTCACGAACCGGCTTCTCCGGTTTATTTCCACTAGTGCGGGAAAAAATACGGAAATAATGTTTTTTCAGTCATGTTTAAACACACGTTTCAATATTTACCGTCATTATCCGATTGGGACGATTCGTCGTGACTGTTTTGGATATCGTCGAAGCGCAATCCGTTGAAGATATCGCGATCGTAATCGGGATCCTCCACTTAAAAGAAAACGACGAATTGGCAATATAAATCAAACTCTAAAGTTATGCATCATCCTCAGTAACCGTATCTTTTTTTATGAATGTAATTTTTTTTCCTTCGTCCCTGTGGTATAATGTTCTTAATTACCGGTGGGAATATTTTGCGGAGGTTCTACCAATGCAACATCGTCATCAGCTACATGGTTTGCAATTACCGCGAGTCGTTGTCGAATGCGACCTTTAAGCATCGCCGCTTTATCCAAAAACTCGTCGGTACTAATATCGCCTCGATGCAACTGTTTCCATGCTAAAGAGATTAACAGAGTAGGTTTGTTAGGGATATCGTACAATTATTGACCGGATAATTGAGGTTTTCCTGTATATCTCACGCAATAACCAACCTGCTACCAACTCAGCCTGTTTAAATATACTTGAGTACCTCGGATGACGTTTTATTTTTTTACTCCGTCTGAGGCTCTCAAAGTCGTCTCGAGCATTCGATGTTAGCTTGAGGAGTTTTACTAATGAGCAAAAAATAAATATAGGTAATACATTATATAAATAATCATTGATGAATCAGCAAAAATTTTAAACAATAGCAAATTTGCGCACCTAAAAACGTCCATGCACTCGGATGACTCCCCATCTCGTCAGCAAGCACGCTATTATACGACTCCGTTACGTTGTTTGTGCGTCTGGATAAACCATGCACGCAAAACCCAGCAGGCTTGACTATCATCAACCACTGGCGTTCGTAGTATCGAATGAATTGTCGAAATGCCGTCACCAACGCTGGTGTTAAAGCGTTTATCAAACTCTGATACTCCACCAGAATCATATTTTCCGGCAAGAACGCTAACGCCATGAGCTTTCGCACGAACATGTACGCGGCTTCGTCGTTCTTTACGAGATCGTTGAGTTTGAGTTTTTTTAGTTGCTTTAACAGCGCCTTGGAAATATATGAATTATGATAAACCGAAATATTCATAAATTATAACAATATCAGGGCTTGACAAAAGAAATCCTTACTCGATCGTAATGTACGTTACAGCCTGTAACGTGGGCAGTTCTGAACACGTTTTTGCTCGCGTTTCTTAGCGCCTGCTCGAAATCGGTCATAACGATTTTTACGCTGGCATTGGGAATTAATTTCGACACTTCAGTCAATACGGCCGTGTATGCAACTTGTGATTTTCCCGACATCAGTACA
The DNA here is from genome assembly GCA_917499995.1 of Ichneumon xanthorius. Classification (NCBI taxonomy): domain Eukaryota; kingdom Metazoa; phylum Arthropoda; class Insecta; order Hymenoptera; family Ichneumonidae; genus Ichneumon; species Ichneumon xanthorius. The sequence continues at coordinate 1,589,367 of CAKJTD010000007.1, forward strand.
TGTTCGAACGGTAGGGCCTAGGAAAAATCGTTAATATGAAATTTAATTTGAAACGCACAGATGTACTCTTGGCCATATAAAGAATCGGGCAGATGCTAATGTGACTGAATTTTTAATTGGTTGAATTTTTAATTAGAATAAAATACCGTCGACTAGGATGTCGTTTACAGTACGATGTTCAACTTACGTGATCGTTCGTAACGCCTAAGATCGTTAAAAGTTGATATACATCTCGCAACTTCGGAGTGGTTTCAAATGTTGCGTCAATAAATATCCGAGTGACGTTACGGAACGCCAGCTCAATGAATTCGAGATCGTAAAATAGTAGATGAGTTTTGGCAGAACTGTCTGTAATTCGTAGACAGACAAGTCGTCCAACATCGTATTGTGTCAGGCGTCTGTTCTCAGGCTGGGCTAATTGAAACGCCATTTCGTCCAAGCCCGTTGGATTGGGAGGATATACGCTTTTCCTCCACTCCTTTAGCGAGTTTTTTATGCTGTTATACGGTACTTCTACCTTAATTTCGGGCGGAAACCTATAGCAATGGTGACAATATTGGTGACTATCAGGGAAAGTAACAAGAGTCTATCACTATTCATGGCGGAATTTCAGTTCGATATTTCAAGACATTTTTCAGTTAAGGTTGATCAACTGTTTCTTTGTGAACAATGCGTGAATAATGCCATTTAAAAAAATGCATAGCAGCCATCTCGAATCGCATGCAATATGAGTAAAATGAAATTAAATATTTACAATAAAACCACCGTTTCGTAGAGCGTTTTCAACTTCCAGTAATTTTTTCTTAGTGCTGATTTCAGCGCATGCCTGAAATCAGCCTTTAATTGACAGAGCTGATCCGGGTAACATATGGCTGAATGTTCACGTGTCGAAACGATTTCGTCGTTGCCAATGATCTTTGCCGTTCCACGACAATACTGTGTTTCGCAACGAAGGTAGCTGCAATAAAGTGTAATCGAATTCAAAGTATATGCTAGCTGTATGTAAATCAGTCTTTGAAATAACCAATCGAAGAAACAACGTTATTTAAGGACAACTTAAAAAACGTTGTTTTATTCACTATTTAATCATGTTTTAAATTGGGAACTTTGAGAACCTACTAGTTTCTTCTAGCTTCAAAATAATGATTTGATGTAAACAAAATTCACCATTATTCATCCAGTATTTTTGTTCAAACAAATAATTAGTTGATAAATAGCTGAAGTACAAATAATCATTTTTTTAGGAATTATTTTTTGTACACTTGGAGACTCGACAATGAAATCATCCCGAAGATTTCCGTCCGCAAGTCCCATGCGTGAAAAAAATCTAACCTTTTTTTAATTCGATAAATTTGTTGTTGGAACAAATAATCAGTGGATAAATCGGCAAAACAAAAAAAATCTATTTTTATTGGCAATTTTTTTAGATTTTCTTTTTTTGTGCACTTGGAGAATCGAAGCTCATTAATGGAAAGATAGCTGAATTTAGTTCGAGGTTGCACGCACGGTGACTGCGCACGTTGAACTTTGAATAACTGGTGTTATGTGATAACAAAAATAAATAAACATCTTAAATTCTTTTTTCGGTACCTTTTCTTTTCGAATGAACAATAAGTGCATGAATCTCTGAAATACAAAAAAATAATCTTAATTTGTTTTTTTGGTTTAAACAAAAAACGTTAACAATGTATCGCTGCGTTCACAGAAAAAAATCCTTGTGAATCCCTCGCATGCCTTCCTGGGCCGCCCCGTAGAGTAAGAGCAGAGTTCGCGGCACGCGCCGCGAAGTGGAATGTTCGAAGTTACGGTTTCGAATTGTGTTATACTCGAATTTTAAATGCTTTGTATAATCGCGTTGATCGAGTTTGTTGTGAACGATTTAATTATGAACTTTTTTTATATATACCCTGAACTATTTTGTGATACAGAATAGTAGTCTTCGATACACGTGCGAGCAAAAAAGGTCGATCTCGACGAGTGTAATGCGAGCTATTTTTTGACACTTTTTTCGCAAGTGCGAAAAATAGTTCAGGGTATACATAAAAAAAACGGTCATAAAAAAATTATTCACAATAACGTTGATCAACGCGATTATTAACAAACTTCAAAGTTCTCGTATGACACAGCTCGAGACCGTGACGTCGAACGCACCGCTTCGAGACGCACGCAGCGAACGCGGCACTAACTCTCCGGAACGGTTCAAGAATGCATTGGAGAGATAATTTAGGCGTTCTCAAGCATTCGTTTCTGTAAACGCAGCGATACGATGTTAACGTTCTTTGTTTAAACGGAAAAAAATTAAGATTTTTTTTTTCCGCAATTTAAGCGTGTGTTGTTTGTTCGAAAAAAAAAGTTACCGAGAAGAGAATTTAAGATTTTTTTTTATCAAATAACACCAGTTATTCGAAGCTCGACGTGTGCTACGGCGGTGTGTACAACCTCGAACTAAATTCGACGATATTTCGATTAATGAGCCCCACTTCGATTTTCCGAGTACACCAAAAAAGAAAATCTAAAAAAAAATCGCAATAAAAATCGATTCTATTTTATCTTAGCGATTTATGCACTCATTATTTGTTGAGTGGATAATAAATAAAACCGAATGAAAAAAATGGATACATTTTTTTCAAGAGGGATGAGCGGACATAACTTCGGCATGCGCGAGACGCGGGACCGCCCGAACAACATCAAACTAGATTCGACTATATTTTCATTAGTGAGCCTTATAATTTCGTTTTCGATTCTCCAAGAGTACAAAAAATAATTTCAAAAAGTTGATTATTTTTATTTCAGCGACTTATCCACTAATTATTTGATCGAACAAGAATACTGGATGAAAAAAATGTTAAATTTGGTTTTTTTAAACCTGAAGTTATTATTTTGAAGCTAGAAGAACCTAGTATGTTCTTAAAGTTGCCAATTTAAAAAATTATTTAAAAAAATTGAAAAAAACGAACAAATTTTTTTAAAGTTTCATCTTACATAACGTTGTTCCTTCGACTGTATATTTTGAAGACTCTTCCAACGTTCATGCGTAAATGTAGAGGAAGGTGAATGGCTGCATTTCGATGCTCAGTCATTGTTCAATAATTTAGACACTTTTCACATGGCAAAAATCCACATTCTGTACCAGAGAATATTTACGAGTTCTGGGTATATACACGAAGGCTCATAACTAAATCGTTTACAATTGCCTATATCAACGCGATTACAACCTAAAAAAATCAGTTCCCGCATGAAACAGCTCGAGACCGTGACGTCGAACGTACCGATTCACGACGCGTGCCGCGAACGCTGCCCCAACTGAACGAGAGCAGGTCGGGAGGGGCATACGAGAGGTATGCTTAGCGTTCTCGAGGATCCGTTTCTGTGAGCCGGTTACAAATTGTTAACGTTTTTTAGACAGAAAAAATGTTCATTACGTTGTTTTTATTTGTTAAAACCCAAAAAGAATTATATATTCCAATTATTTATTTTAGAAACTTATCTACTTATTGTACGTCCCAAAAAACAATGTTATCAAAAAAAGAATTTAAGATTTGTATTTATTTTTTTATCGCATATCGGCAGTTGTTCGAAGTTCGACGACGAAACGAGCACATTCAAGAGCCCGTGAGGGAGCAGAATTTTCAGGGTGTGCAACCTCGAACTAAATTCGAGTATCTTTCGATTAATGAAACCCATTTCTCCGAGGGCACAAAAAAAAACAATTTAAAATAAAAATAAAAAAAAATCGATTTTTTAAAATTGTTTTTGTACATCTTTAACGAGCGATAGCTAAAAAGCTATCCCCCGTCATTTATTTGATCGAACAACAGGATTACCTGATGGAAAATAGTTTAGATTTTTTTTTGTCACAAACAGGAAGCGCGCTCGAAAATTTTCGGCATGGGCAAGACGCCCGATCGCTCAAGCAATCTCAACCTTAGTGCTTAGTAATGATTACGATTTTACTTTCAATTCTCCAATTGTACAAAAAAAAAAATCGAAAAAATTGACGTTTTTCTTGGTAATTTTTTCGAATCTCGAAGAGAAAACTAGAACGTTCCCAAAGTTCTCAACAAAAAAAATTATTTAAAATTGAAAAAAAAAAAAAATTAATAGAGAAATTGAAAAATTTTCGTCTTACATAACATCGTTCCGTTTATTGCTAATTTCAAAGACTCTTCCATTGTTGATGCGTAAATGCCGCGGAAGATGGATCCTTGTACTTCGATTTTCAGTCATTGTTCAATGACTTACACACTTTATATATGGTAAAAATGCACTGTTTGTATCACCGAATTAGTTCGCGGTATATTTTCGACAGTTCACAAATAAATCATTCACTAGTACCTCGATCAACGCGATTGAAAAAAAAAAAATCAAAATTCTCCCATGAAACAGCTCCAGACCGTGACGTCGAACGTGTTGTTTCGAGACGCGTGGCTCGAATGCTGTGCGGACTCTTCGGAGGCTGAACGCGCGAGGCACGCGAGGGGTACTCTCGACCTTTACGAGGATTGATTTCTGGAAATGAGCCTCTACAATGTTTACTTTTCGAGGAACAAAGACTACGCGACTTGACTGTAACGGATTTAACTATCTCGTCGGGCAAACTTTATAAAAACTCTACATTTCTGCGATATGTCCACTAATTATTTGTTCGATTATAAAAAAAAATCAAAATTCTCCCAAGAAACAGTTCGAGACCGTGACGTCGAACGTACCGTACCGTTCGCGACGCGTGCCGCGAACGCTGCACCAACTCTTCGGGGGAGGGTCGGGAGGGGCACGCGAGGGGTACTCCCGGCGTTCACGAGGATCCGTTTCTGCGAGCCAGTTATAAATTGTGAACGTTTCTTTTAGACCGAGAAACAAAATTGTACATTACATTTTTTTATTTCAGAGATGCGCTTATTGTTCGTGGGGAAAAAAAGTTAGCGAAAAAGAATTTAACTTAATTTTTTTTTTTTTTTTTAATCGTATTACGGCAGTTATTCGAAATTTGACGACGAAACTGGGATTTTTTCACGTCAAGCCAATATTTTGAATGTTCATGTACAAAGTAGTACGTCAAAAGAACGTGCTTGGGCGAATTTTCGGTGTGCGCGAGATGCCCGACCACTCAAGCAACCTCACGTTAAATTCGACTATCTGTCGATTAGTTAGCCTTATGATTTCATTTTCGATTCCACAAGTGTACAAAAAGTCTCAAATTTTTTTTTTTTTTTTTTTTCATTTCTGTGATTTGTTCGCCCCCAGTTATTTGTTCGATTATAAAAATGAATTCAGTTCTCGCATGAAATAGCTCGAAACCGTGACGTCGAACGTACCGCTTCGCGAACGTACCGTTGCCGCGAACGCTGTGCCAACTCTTCGGCATCAGGACGGGAGGGGCATGTGAGGGGCATTCTCGGCGTTCACAAGGATCTGCTTCTGCGAGCCGGTTATAAAATGTGAACTTTTTTTTAGACCGAAAAAAAATTGTAGATTACATTTTTAGGCACGACTGAGCGTAAGCGAAAAGAAGTGCCTTATACATTCGTCATCGCAAAATCTGTTACTACCGGAAAAATAAAAAATACCAGTATAACTTTGCGTTTTGACCATTTTATAAGTGATTTCAATAGATTTTAGCGGTGTGTGTGTGTGTGTGTGTGTGTGTGTGTGTGTGTGTGTGTGTGTGTGTGTGTGTGTGTGTGTGTGTGTGTGTGTGTGTATGTGTTTATCCACTGTAACAACGGAACGGCTCTACGGATTTGGCTCCAATTCCATGTAGTCATCATACATTAGTCACAGATGGTCCACTAAGATTTGCAACTTAATCGCTTCAGCCGTTCCCAAACGGTAGGGACAAGAATGCTGAAGAATTTTTTTTTTTTTATTATCTTTATCCATTTTATCAACCAAACGACTTAAACAAAGGTTTTTAAATTTTACATACACACCATATACAATTCTTAAATAGCATATGAAGTACCGCGATCGGTAAAACCCGAAATTCATTTTTTTAAAATTATTATTATTTTTTATGACGCTGACCCTGGACGATCAAACAAAAAATCTTACATGAAACAAAATATCCACTTTATACCATAAAGCGGATATTATAACATTTTCCTTTATACAGTCGAAGATCAACACCCGCGAAAAAAAATCACAATTTTTTTATTATTTGTTATTCTAATAAGAAACCAAATTCATAGAATTTATTTGTAAATCACACTCGTCGAGGCCAGTACAAACATTAGAATAGATGTCATAAATTATAACCGAGCGCAAAGTTTAACTTGTATCGCGCGTCTTTTTATTCCCCAATTAACAGCCGTATCATGCGTACCTTGTATACAGACAACACGACTTTCTAATGTTGGTTACAATATAGAAACGAAGCGCATAGCGCAACGGGCAATTATTACAATGGAGCGCGACAACAGATGGTCGTGCCTATTGCGAAAAAGCGAAGCTTTTTTGCCATTTTCTTTAGTTTCCAAGATTGTGCATCGGACATCCGTATCAAACTTTAAAACTTGCCGATGAATCAAAATATCCTTTGCCGTCTTAATTCATTATATGGTTAACATATAGCCCAACAAATTTAAAATTATTTAGACATCTGTAAACAAGTTTGACAATAAAATCTTTTAACCTTTGATCTGCTTTTTCGCGAAAATGGTTACACGAAATTTGTGAATAAAAATTCAGAGCGGAAACGCGAGGTGTGCATAAAATTTCGTAGTGCGTAGCGCAACGTATGAATACCATTTCAGAGCACGTAAAACGATATGTCAATAATTTTATGAAGAGTACAGTGCGATGTGTACACGCTGCGAGTGCCTTCAAAAATGTCACTGCGGGATATCTTCACGAAGTATGAGCGACAAAACTTCAAAACGAAGTTTGAGAAACAAAACCTCAAAACGAAGTTTAAGCAAGAAAACCTCAAAACGACGTTTGAACCACAAAACCTTAAAAGACGAGCCCCGAAGGGGCTTGTTTTATTTGAGTCCCACTTCTCCAAGTCTACAGAAAATAAAAAAATCTAAAAAAATGCAAAGAGAAATGATTTTTTTTAATTGTAGCGGTTTATCCACTGATTATTTGTTTGAAAAACAAGATTCCGAGTTGCAAATGGGTTTAGATTTGTTTCCACGAATGTGACGTGCGGAGCGGACCTTTCGGTGTGCGCGAGACGTCCGACAGCTCAAACTACCTCAATCTAAATTCGACTATCTTTCGATAAGTAATCCATACGATCTTCAATTCTCCAAGGCTACGATAACATATTTTTAAATAAAATTGATGTTTTTTACTTTGTAATTGTTTTCGAATCTCCAAGAGGAAAATAGTACGTTCTCAAAGTTCCCAATAAAAAAATTATTACAAAATTGTTAAAAAAATTAATAACGCAATTTAAAAACTTACATAACGTTGTTCCGTTGATAGCTGATTTCAAAGACTCTCCCACCATTGATCCGTAAATGCCGCAGAAGGATAATATTTTGGTTTCGATTTTCAATGATTGTTCAATGATTTAGACACTTTTTACATGTCAAAGACTCACTGTCCGTATCACCGATTAGTTCGCGATATATTTACCAAGTTTCATAAATAAATCGTTTACTATTACCTCGATCAATGCGATTATTAAAAAAAATTCAAAATTCTCCTATGAAACAGCTCGAGACGCTGACGTCGAACGTACCGCTTCGCGACCCGTGCCGCGAATGCTGCGCTAACTCTTCGGGCCGCGGCGGTAGCAGCGCGCGTGGCATACTCTCGACCTTTGCGAGGATCGGTTTCTGGAAACGGGCCTCTACAATGTTTACATTTCGAGGAACAAAGACTACTCGATTTAACTGTAACGGATTTCACTATCTCGTCGGGCAAACTTTATAAAAACGATATCTTTCGATTGGTGACCACTACAAATACTGAAACACCGATCACTTTGGTCTCGTGATTACAATACCAGCCACGAGAACAATATATCGGGAGGTCTCGGGTTCAAATCCCGGTGCTATAGTCTTGCTGGCAGAAAAATATTGTGACGTAAAGTAGCTCCTGGCATCTATCGCGCGATAGCCGACATATATGTCAGTAGACGTCCAATGTTTACGGACAGTAATCGACGTGAGGTAGCTCTGGCGACGTGAAGCAGACCTGCAAGACCCATTGTTACGGACATCCAAAAGTACAGTTAACGTTAACTTATGTTTAGTAACCCCCATTCGTTCACTCATATTAAGTGCCGCGTGCGCCATGCGAAGTCGGTCTTTCGGTGGTCGATTTCCAGCAACGTAAATTCTCACCTACCTTTTGTCGATGTCGTTCAGTCGTATTGACACTCATTGTGCACTATTTGTTAGGAGGATAACAATAATTATCGTTAGTGCACACGCTGGTAACTCTGTTCATAAAACGAGCGCAAAATAAAATTCCGCTTACACTTACCTTTTGACGTTTACATTGAATACACAATCACTTTATTTTCTGTAAGTTTATGCTCCGTAAATGATAATAATAGATTTGATGAATAACACAAAGCAGGTCATCAACATGTCCAAAATCAATATGTGAAGAACTGATATTTTAAAAACAGTCATCATCTCTGCAGATATTTTGACAATGTTCCATAGTACTTGGGCTCACTTCATATCTGACATGTTAGCTTCGCGTGGCATATCATCGGCATCGGTTTTCATATTCCAAAGATAATGAGTCGTACGGATGGCTGAGACCGAAAATCGTTTCAGGGACTTCGCAGTCGAAAATGACCGCGTAGCTCCATTTTTTATATTTTCTAATGCTTCATTAAATGTATCTATGAAATGTAAACAAATTATTAAAAAGTTTAAGTAATTAAAACAAAAAAATGTCTATCCTCCAATTTATAGCCAATGACGGTCCATTGAAAAAATTCCTTAAAAGAGTAAGTGCTTAAAAACGATTATTTTCTTGTTATTTCTGAGCCACGCGAGCCTTCGGCGCCCAGACATGCATTTGTGCTTCGGTCACTGTATGCATGTATTAGAGTAGTCCTTGCGGTACACTCCCGCCAATCGTAGGATTCAAATAGAACTTCGAACTCCTGGATGGGATAAAAATCCGAAAAAATCAAGCATATAGGTTTTGAATAGATTGATTTTGCGTAATAATAATTTCAAAATGATATTGACAAATTAATCGAACATCCAAAATTTTAGCGAATCACTCGGCAATCTACCTTTTTTCATATGAACACAAATTGTTAATTTTTCTGAATGCGTATAAAATTTTTAAGTGTGTGTAATTCTTGCAAATAGTGTTTTCTAATTTTATAAGTTTTGATATATTTTTGAAAAGTAACGAATTTCGGATATGCGTCCGTCATAAAACGACCCATTGCACCCAAGAACTTTGTGGACCATAGATCAAATGGATTCGCAAATACCGCTACAACATGTTTCAAACACATAATTTTCAAAGCCTACACAAAGTTTTGTAAAGATTCATTTTCTGCATTCATACGGATGCAGAAAAAATACCAAATTGATTTCAGTAACAAAAACTTTCAATTGCCGAGTAATATGTCGAACAATTTTTTTATTTAACTAATTTTTAATAGCCTTTTTGGAAATTATTACTATTCAATAGCATTTTTGAACTTATTATTATGCGAAATTAATCTTCTCCGCACCTTCGATGTCCTCAATTTTTTCGGATTTTTATCGTATCGAGGAGTGTTCGAAATTCGCTCTGAGTTTCACAGTTGACCGAACTGTACCAGAAGTACTATCTTAAACTTATTTGGGTGAAATATTCAACGGGCCTCAGACCAAGCACTTATCCACCACTGTTTGTTTTGGGCCAACGACTATGAGGGATTGATAATGATGTTATCTGATCAAGGTAGTGTCACGTTCCGCGCAGCGTTCGTTTTTTATCACTCTTAATTTTTTTTTGCGCAATTCGCGACAGTACTCGCGAAATGGCACGTTCGGGCTCGTCAGCGCGGGATCGGCTGTCAGGGTATCGGAATACACAGGATGTATTCCGTTGCCTTTCCAGTATTTAATTTCCCGAGTTAACTCTTTCAATATCGCGCTAACCGCGGCGTTATTCTACGCGTCGCGGGTCGCGTGATATTTTTCCTCGAGAAACGCGAGCGAGGGCTCGAGGAGACATACGAGTGCCTCCTCTCGCCTCCGCTCGAGCGAGGTATAATTTCGCTATTCTGCAGAAATCCTCCCCAGCTTGTCGTCCGACGGTCGAGAGACCGGCGGATGAACGGACCGGGGAAAGGAGTCCCGAAGAGACATCGAAAGCGTAAGCTTGAACTTCGGAAAAACTTCTCGTTACAGCTCCCGCAGAGCGATCTTAAAATCTCGTAGGAGTTCCGCGATTCGGTACAAATCGCGTAAGCCGATAGAATCGTAGGAGCCGGACAGTGTATTGCGTCGCGGTGATAAGCCTGAACATGCTAGGCATAAGAGTTATTATTCGCGCCACGAACTATTCAGTCGTGTAGTATTAAGTGCGTGTTCACGGTGTAAGAGAGAGAGGAGAGCGGAGTGCGAGTGTGTGTGGAGAAGTTAGAAGGAAAAGGCCGTGACCACGAGCAACAAACTAAGGTTTAATATTGTAGGTACGTCGTATGTGCGTGTGTGTGTGATTGTATGCGTGAGAGCTTGCCGGCTCATAACTAGTAAATAATTTTGTTCCTTTACCCGGGTAATCTTTTATTAATAAATCATCAATAAAACTGACTCCGGCATCCGATTATTTTATACCTAAGCGAAATTGCGGGACGTTCTGTATAGAACGAAGACCGGAACGATCCCAAAACAAAATTAAATATAACTCGTCGCGCTTCCCGCGACGAGGTTATTCATGACGTAATTAACGCCCGTACGTCACAAATAACTGGTGTCAGAAGTGGGATACCGGTTGTATCCCGTGATTTCGCTTCTATTTCAAAACTTTTCTATAATTAATTTTTTGTCTTTTTGGAAAAATATAAATTCAAAAATTTAACCATGCCTGACAACGTGCCGGATCCAGCGATCGCGCGGGCCCTCGACATGTCTGCCACCTCGGTGCAGAACATGACGACCATGATGCAGGGCATGACCCTGCAAAATCAATTTAATAATCTGCCCCTGTACGACGGGCAGGGAATCTCCCTAAGAGATTTCCTGCAGGACGTGCAGAATCTGGCGGTAAGCGTCCCGGCCACGGAAGAAAACGATTATGTCGCTATCGTTATTAGTAAATTACGCGGCGCGGTACGTAATTGCTTGCACGGGTTGCAGATCAACACGATCGCGGATCTGGTAAGAATATTGAAGAAACGTCACACGACCGGTAAGACGTACGATTATTATAATTCGAAACTATCGTCGATGCGTATGTCGAAGGACGAATCGGTCGGCGACTTTTACGATAGAGTTCGAACAGTCATCGCGTGCGGTAGAAACGCGTATCGAACTGAGTACGGCGCCGAACCGCCGGCGGAAGACAAGGATCCGCTGTACGGTATAGGTCGTGGTACTTTCATCAGAGGGCTGCCATCACAGATGAGCGCGGGGGTGCTCCTCCAAAAGCCCAAAACCCTCGAAGAGGCTTATGAGCTGGCGGAATATTTGGACGCGAATCTTCCTTCGCAACGGCAGGAAGAACGGACAGAAGCGTTAGTCTTTTTTTCGCGCGACGGAGAACGACGAGAATTCGTGCCGCGTACGAATCAGTCGGAAGCGCGCGCGAATTCCCCGCGACCGGATGGATATAGAAATTTCAGCTCGAATCAGCCTGCACGACGAGATGCGTCTTCGTCTCCTCGGATGAACCGGGAGACAAATTGCAACGAACCGATCTCGTCTATCATCGAATCCCGACAATCGACGATTTACCGGTAAACGCGAAGCAGTATCGATTTCCCGTAGTTTACCGTAGCGAGCTCGAAAATCAGGTACAGAAGAAACTCGGCGACGGAGTAATAACCCATTCTCGGTCTCCGTACAATTCACCGGTGTGGATTGTGCCGAAGAAACCTGATTCGCAAGGACGACCCCGGATGCGCATGGTCATCGATTTCAGAAAATTGAACGAGTAAACGATCTCAGATGCGTATCCGCTACCAAATATGATCGAAATCTTGGAACAGCTGGGCCAGGCCAAATATTTCTCAACTTTCGACTTGGCCAGCGGATTTCAACAAATTCCGATGCATGCTAGGGATGCTTGTAAGACCGCGTTTTCCACGCCGAACGGCCACTACGAGTATTGTAGAATGCCGGAAGGTCTGAAAAACGCTCCCGCGACGTTTCAGCGTCTGATGGATCGCGTGCTGGTAGGACTCCAGGGGACAGAATTATTCGTCTACCTGGATGACGTCGTAGTATTCGCAAAATCTCTTGAAGAACATACAATCAAGGTTCGCCGACTCATGATGCGTCTAGAGGAAGCGAACCTGAGTTTAGAGCCCGACAAGTGCGAATTTTTGCGCAGAGAGGTGGCTTATCTTGGCCACATCGTGAGCTGCGAGGGTCTACGGATGGATCCGAAAAAACTCGAGTCCGTCCGAGATTTTCCGGCTCCGAAAAACCAGAAAAACATTCGAGAGTTTCTCGGTTTAACCGGTTATTATCGCCGTTTCATTAAGAACTTTGCTGCGCGATCTAAGCCACTGTCGGATTTATTGAAAAAGGGACAAGCCTTCCGCTGGGGAAGAGAAGAAAAGAAGAGTTTTCGGAGTCTGCGAAAAGCCCTTTGCAGGGAACCGATACTACAGTATCCTGACGTGACGAAACCGTTTACGTTGACAACGGACGCGTCGGATCTCGCACTCGGCTCCGTATTATCGCAGGAGCACGATAATTTCGATCTTCCCGTCGCGTACCACTCGCGTGTATTTTCTCCGGCCGAAGCCAATTACTCAACAACTGCGAAAGAATGTCTCGCGATTATTGACTCAATCGGACAATTCGCGACATATTTGTACGGAAAGAAATTCACTCTCGTAAGCGACCATGAACCTCTCAAATGGATGCGAACGACTCTCGATCCAGGCAAGAGGCTCGCGCGGTGGAAAATGCGGTTACAAAAGTATGATTTCGATTTCGTTTATAAACCAGGACGGTTGAACGTGAATGCCGATGCGCTCTCGCGTAATCCAGTAAACCCGGAAAAATCAAGTTCCAGCGATAGTAGCGACTCGGACGCAGAGAGGGAGACACGCGAGGTCCACTCGGTACTACCGATTACGTCTTCTTGCGCTAGTAAGGGCGCGGTTCCGAAACGTCAAATCTTGAAACCGAAATCGATATTTAAGCCAGCGTTGTCCGCGAGCCGAGAGAGAGCTTCGTCTACGTCAAAATCTGGGCAAGACGCGGTGGCTGCACGCACGCGTGCGAAGTTACGTCCCGTGCCTGCTCCGCCACCGAATTACAAAGAGGTAGACTCGAGCTCGGACGTCTCGGACGTCCCCGCAGAGCGTGTGCATCGCAACACGCTGCCGGTGCCTCTTCTTCCACCGAAGCGGCCGATCACACCCGTCGAGCCTGCTACCGTTACGGATAACGTGGATCCCGAGACGATACCTGGTCCTTCTGTTGCCGCCGAGGCAACAGGCACAGACATCGCTGTAGCGCTAAATCCACCTGTGATAGATACCGAGGATGACGAAGAATTCCAGCCTATCGCGGAAATCTTGCCGTCCGGAAGCTCGGAATTCACACCACAATCGATCCGAGAATCGATATCAAAATTTGATAAATCCCTGCGCTCGTTGGAGGAACGGCATGCTAAAACAGACGGCATGCAGATCCGAGACGAAACAGTTCGAATAAGAGAATCGATAAATAAATTCGACGAAACGATACGATTGTTGGAGGAACGTTTTGCAAAGGAAAAGCAAACGGCCGCCGAGATCGTGTCGGAAAAAGATAAATTCGAATGGCCAGATTTTGTTTCTGAAGGAGACGAGATCGACCCGGAAGCTCAGCAGATTCTCGATGAAATCGATCCTTTCGAGGCATCCGGGGATGATCACGAACTAGTCCGAAGACTAGAGAAATTATCGGAAAAAGAGTCTGGCGTGACCGAGAACGAGTTGCTTCGGCGCGTGAGCCTGAAGGGAGCGAGACCGGTCGGCAACGCGGAGGATGGCACAGAGGCCGATGACGAAAGCGAGGCTGGAAAGAACAGCGCGCCTGACGTCGCGACCGATGCGTCAAATATCCTTAACAAGCCGCGCCGAACGGTCAGATGGTCGTTGCCCCCTTCGGGTATCATCCCCGATGCGAGGTCGACCCCCCATAGTTCTCGAACAATTGCCCGAGAAAAATCTAGGGGGGAGGCGACAGGGGGAACCGTGAGTTCACCCACGATTCCGTCGTCCGTTGCTCAAAATTCGGTAACGGGGGGAAGTGACTTCCAAGTCATTGAATTGTCTTCCTCCGATCCCGAAACGGATAGCCCGAGTGAAAAATCCGACAAACAAATCCTAGAAAAATCTGTTCGTCCGGTGGTTGGCACTCGAGAGTGTTTAACCTACAGGGCGGATAATTATGTACATTTTATTTCAGCGGACGGCGAGTTGACGACAATAATCGGAAGATTATTGGCCGACCTCGGAAAAATTGACGCGTCCGAAATAAAAACCAAAGGTCTAAAACTCGGACAGATAGCTGTAACACCGATCGGGGGACGAAAGGTTTACAGCGTCGTCGTAAAATCCCGTTACTTCGACCGTACTACCGAGAATAACATAATAAAGGGATTAAGGAACTTGGAAAAAATTCTTGAGCGCACAGATGTCGAATCTTTTCGAATTTCGCGTTCAGGCGATTTCTCAGACGATTTACCGAGTGGACGGATTATTGGATGAAATATTCGGGAAATCCGGGATCGGCGTGACTGTCTGTTACGGCGGCTTACAGTTGCCGACGGAGGAGCTGCGCCCTCGGATAATCGAAGAATTTCACTCGAGCCTAGTAGGAGGACATCGAGGGGTGACGAAAACCTACCGAAAAATTCGGGAACGTTTTTATTGGCCCTCACTCCGAAATGAAATTCAAAATTTCATCAGACGATGTAAGGGATGTCAGGAGCAGAAGCTCGTCCGAGCTAAAACTCGCGAGCCGATGCTACTAACTGATACAGCGGCCGATACATTCGATAAAGTATCTCTCGATACTGTAGGGCCGTTGCCGACTACTCCGCATGGGAATAAACATATTCTTACCATGCAGGATAATCTTTCAAAATATTGTCTCGCCGAAGCAATACCGGACCTCAAGGCCACGACTATCGCCGAGGCCATGGCGCGACGATTAATCGCGCAGTTCGGCGCACCGCGCGCGATTCTCACGGATCGAGGTTCAGCTTTTACTAGCAGCCTCTTCGCAGAGATCGCGAAAATATTTCGCATAAAACATTTGACTACTTCCGGGTATCGTCAGCAAACAAACGGAGCACTCGAGAGAAGCCATATAATGCTAGTCGAGTATATAAAAAATTATGCTACGACATATGATGATTGGGATCGCTTGTTGTCGTATTCGGAATTATGCTATAATTCTAGCGTACACGAGGCGACAAATTTTACGCCATATGAAATTGTTTACGGGAAATTACCTCGACTACCGAGTGAATTTCCGGTGGGCAATAAATTAGAGACGTATTTTTAATTTAGAGACTTTTACCATCGCGCTGATTAAACGGTTGTCGGAATTACGCGCGATCGCTGGAGAAAATCTCAACAAGGCAAAGGAGCGAACGAAATTTTATTACGATCAAAAGGTCCGTCCTTTCGAAGGCAAAGTAGGCGACAGTGTCTACGTATTAAAAGAGCCGCGAAAGGGTAAATTCGACTGTCAATACCACGGGCCGTATAAAATAATAGAAATTTCAGATCAAAGTAATATCATATTAGAAGCCCCTAACGGAGTTAGAATTCGTAAACATTTTGACAAAGTCAAGCTGGCATATGAATGACGTATGAATGAAAATTGTAAGCCATAAAGATTCGAACGTTGTGCGCCGTGCAAGGGCACGACGCGTAACGCGAGGCCTACGACAGAGAGAGACAGAAAACAGCTGTCTCAGAGTCACAGTCGAATAGCCGTCTAATTGTGCATTTCTTACTCGTGTCGAATCTCTACGGCAAGAATAATAAATTGTTCAGTGTGATGGGCGTGTTTGGATGATAACAAACCTGTGTAAACTGCGAATAAATAGATTAAGAACTGTGTTCGCAGACGCGCAATAGTGACAACGAAGGGCTCGCCGAGGAACAATGCAGCTTCTAATCGCGATTGTGGGCGTGATAGTCATCGTGCGGGGAAATTTAAGCCCCGAAAATGCTTATCATATTACGCCCGTAACCAGTCAACCGGGACTTTACTACGAGCGTGTGGTTACGCTCCGACTGCAGCATGTGGACTGGAGAGTGACAACGTTCATCGATGTGGAGAAATTCCTGAGCGATTTTCCGAAGGAAGAAGAACATATAATAAATCTTCTCGAACGGTGCCGCGAAGTGACGTATAATCTATTTCTCGGGACTAATTTTCCGCGCGGGAAATGTCAAGAATTAATAAATTCGGAACATCTTCTCAGCCGGATCGGACACGCGAAAATGTGCGCGGCTGAATTGTCAACAATTTCGCACGATTCTTTACCGGTCAAACCCGTCGTCGATCCGATGATAAGATCGATGAAGAGACGTTCGGTGCCCCTGGGATTCATCGGATCTCTGAGTAAATCACTTTTTGGGACAATGAATGAAGAGGACGCTGAATATATCAACGGACAAATCGACAGGCTGTTTGCCGATCAAGCGAATCTCACTCACTTGATAGGCAAACAAATGCATCTCACTCGCTCAAAACTACAAGAACTGCACGAAGAACATGTGTCGGAAACGAAGAGGGTCGACGAGATGGCGAAACGCATCCGCGCGCTCTATAAAGCTCTCGGGGGTGTCACGAAGGACACCGCTGAAGTTATATTCCGGATCGAGCTCGTCAACTATGCTCGTCGCGTGGAGGTGAAAGTCGACCGCTACATCGAGGCGTGCGGGCAGTATCTGCGCGTGATAACGGCCGCCAGAGACGGTCGCTACGACCCAGCCGTGCTCTCAGCGGCACAGCTATTGGCCGTCTCACACGAGATCCAGGCGCGAACTCCGGAGTTTGAATTTCCTCTCTCCGCCGAGTATCTACGCGGCGAACTGCTCGCTCGTGTAGCACATGCCGATTTGGTTTTTCACGGCGGAAGAATGCTAATAGTGACTCATATACCGCTCTTGGATCGCATGAATTATATTCTGTACCGAATGCATCCATGGCCGGTACTTCAAAATGACGTCAATCAAACGGGATCCGCTCATATCACACCGGCGACGGACTACATCGCAGTGTCGGCGGATCGTCGTTCGTATTTCCTGGCAGATTCAATCTACATCGGAAGCTGCAAGCACCTCGAGCAAAAATATATTTGCTCCATGGAAACACCGCTTCACGAGGTCTCGACATCGGAGCGGTGCGAGGCGATTATGCTGAATCATCCGTCGCCGGCGGCTTATCGCAAATGTAATATAAGAATAAGATCGCAGCATGGAGCTTTCTGGGCGCATTTACCGTCCCAAGGGGGGTGGTTATTCTCCCTTGACGAACGGGAAATAATACACATCCTGTGTATGAGTAGTGTTGAAATCACAACAACATTGGTCGGCGCGGGAATATTGCACTTGAGCCCTAATTGCGTCGGACGAACGCGTACAACCGCGTTGACGGGGATACGAACGTATGAAAGCCGCGAGCAATATTTTTATTTGCCTGATGTAACATTGAATATTTCAATAATGGTGCCAGGGTTGTTGAATCTCTCCACAACCATGGCATTATTTAAAGAAACCCGAAACTCCGAAAAATATTCAGGGGGAACGAGCTCTTGGAAAACTCAAGAGGACGGAGAATCGCTCTTCGAGATCGAGAAACGCGTCCGTGAAATCGGAACTCATCGACGGGAACGGTAACAACAGCATAGCCTGTTCATCGTCGGATTTTCAGTCCAGGCTTTCCTTGCGGGAACGCTCATAATTTATTTGTTTCGTGCGCGAGCCTGGAACTTGGTCTCGGGTCTTTGTGCATCGTGCAAGAAGAAATCAAAGCCCGAAGAAATAACACTCAAACGCAGAGCGAGTATCGAGTGTGGCCGAGGGACTCAGTCATCACCACAGTCGAAACCACCTTATCGCTCTCCCGGTACCTCGCATCGGAGAGCGGACTCAGCAGCCCCCGAGAGTTCGAGGAAAGACGACGCTATCTCGAGTGCCGTCGAGCGCGGAGACAAAACATCCTCACGCTCGCTTCCACCACAGGACCCAATACGGGATTAAGTGACTGGCGGCCCTCCTAGGGCCCTTGTACCTCCCACCAGGTCACGCTGGAGCTGGTGCGGGGCTCAGCGAGGAAAAATTATCAGGCAGATTAGCCTGGAACGCCCGCGTGTCGACTTCAATTCCTTCCCGGCATCTCGTTATTAAGAGTTCACGTGCGGATGGGGACTTGTGTAAAGACGATCGATTAAATAAAAGTATAAAAATCAGTTAGTGCGTGAGTTCCGTGCGTTCCGTTCTGGGACTTTTCTTTTTCTTTTTTGCACAAAGTATCGGCGAATCCCGCGCGCGTGACGTTCGCTCGGGGATTTTGTGTGGTTGGTGCGTGAATAAAAATCATGGACACCAAAATTTTAAACTCGACGCTCCAGGGCCGTTGCGTAAGTTGCGGCAAGCGCGCGCCGGACTGCCCAAATTGGGAAGAGTGTTACGAGCGGCGGCTTATGGGAAGCCGCGGCTTCCACATATGTGTGCTGTGCGGCGGCAGTTTCGGCGAGCGTGAAAAGCCGCAGCACGCCGGAGCGTGTTTGGCGCGGTACCTTCACCGTGTCGACGAACTTCGAGCGTCACAGGCGGCCGATCGGCTGGTGACGGCGACCGTCGCTGCAGGGAGTCGACCGGTGCCGTCGCTGCCCCTCGCCGAACGGCGTCATCCGGATACGCTGGGAGATCTGCCACCGAGCCTGGCATGGATGTACCTGGGATCCGGGGTAAAGAAACCGGCGATTCAGAGGTCCATGACTTTCGCCACAACAAGACCGAGACCCGTGAGAGTCACGGTAAAGGACAAGGGCATCCAAGCGGAGGCGAAGACGAGGGACAAGTCGACGCAGACCTCTGCCATCGAACTCCAACCCGGTGAAGACCTTCATTTCGTCCGATGGACAGGAGTGGCCCAAACCAAGCGGCCCCTCCTCGAGTCAGATCGGACAAGGATTTATACGCTGATGGAGAATTTGCGTCGAGCTGTCGCCGACGTGCTCGGAGGCGAGGAGCTCGACGCAACGGTCAGCGCTTCGGAGGGCGACGCCGCGCTGCCCGCGGCTGGAATGGACGGCGCGTTCGCCTCCGCGGAAAGACAGCTGGGCGAGATTGAGGAGATTCTCCGAGTCAGAGCGATCGCACTGGAGCGAGCTTTGCAGCCGACTTCGGCTGACGGCCGTCTCTGGCGGCGAATCCGAAGCATCGGAGGAATCGGCGGTGCCGGAGACGGAGGGCAACACCTCATTCGCCTCGGCCCGGTCTGGTGAAGATTCGGAGGATCCCGAGAGCGACAAGTCCGAGTGTGCTTCGGGATCGTCGGTCGATGACACCGACGATGACACCGATGTGGATTCGGAGGTCCTCGACACCGACGAGTAGTGAGCGTGTCGACGGCAAGGTAGCCGACCGCCGCAACAGCCCAGGAGTCGACGGCGAGGGAACCCGGCCGTCGCTTCAGCCCAGCTGTTGACGGCGAGGGAACACGGCCGTCGCTTCATCGTTCGTGCCGACAGCAAGGAGCACGGCCATCGCCGGTGCCTAGCCGACGGTACTCTTCACCGCCGTGACCATCGATAGAGACAATAAGTGTAGTGAACCGTGTTGCGCACCAGATTATTGAAACACCGATCGGTATCGTAGAAATGTTATTTTACCTTATATCTTCTATTCTGCATATTTTTCTTAATCTTTTTCGATTCTATATATATAAAATATTGCCGGCAAGCGTACTATTAAGTTATAAATTACGCAACCGATTATTTTTTATTTTTCCTTTTATTTTTTTTATTTTTTTTTTAATTTTTTTTTTGTGTCAAATCCATGACCCGCCGAGTTTGGCGCGCTCGTTTGTTCGATCATCTCGATGATCGGGTCGACGAGGGTGTCGACTCTTAAGGGGGGAGGGATGTCACGTTCCGCGCAGCGTTCGTTTTTTATCACTCTTAATTTTTTTTTGCGCAATTCGCGACGGTACTCGCGAAATGGCACGTTCGGGCTCGTCAGCGCGGGATCGGCTGTCAGGGTATCGGAATACACAGGATGTATTCCGTTGCCTTTTCAGTATTTAATTTCCCGAGTTAACTCTTTCAATATCGCGCTAACCGCGGCGTTATTCTACGCGTCGCGGGTCGCGTGATATTTTTCCTCGAGAAACGCGAGCGAGGGCTCGAGGAGACATACGAGTGCCTCCTCTCGCCTCCGCTCGAGCGAGGTATAATTTCGCTATTCTGCAGAAATCCTCCCCGGCTTGTCGTCCGACGGTCGAGAGACCGGCGGATGAACGGACCGGGGAAAGGAGTCCCGAAGAGACATCGAAAGCGTAAGCTTGAACTTCGGAAAAACTCCTCGTTACAGCTCCCGCAGAGCGATCTTAAAATCTCGAAGGAGTTCCGCGATTCGGTACAAATCGCGTAAGCCGATAGAATCGTAGGAGCCGGACAGTGTATTGCGTCGCGGTGATAAGCCTGAACGTGCTAGGCATAAGAGTTATTATTCGCGCCACGAACTATTCAGTCGTGTAGTATTAAGTGCGTGTTCACGGTGTAAGAGAGAGAGGAGAGCGGAGTGCAAGTGTGTGTAGAGAAGTTAGAAGGAAAAGGCCGTGACCACGAGCAACAAACTAAGGTTTAATATTGTAGGTACGTCGTATGTGCGTGTGTGTGTGATTGTATGCGTGAGAGCTTGCCGGCTCATAACTAGTAAATAATTTTGTTCCTTTACCCGGGTAATCTTTTATTAATAAATCATCAATAAAACTGACTCCGGCATCCGATTATTTTATACCTAAGCGAAATTGCGGGACGTTCTGTATAGAACGAAGACCGGAACGATCCCAAAACAAAATTAAATATAACTCGTCGCGCTTCCCGCGACGAGGTTATTCATGACGTAATTAACGCCCGTACGTCACAGTAGAACAAATTAAACCAAAAAATACTTTTCATTTGAAGAAAGTAAAAATGGTACTTAAAAGTTGATTGCTTGTTCAGAACATGTGTTTATCAAACCAATTAAAAAAAATCATTTGAGCCAAATAGTTTTATTTTTAAAAAAATATTTCAGAAAAACATGGTATATAATTTTTTTTAACAATAGCGACTACCCGCCCTCGATTATTTGAATGAACCATGTACAACTATTGTAATTAAAAAATTGGCACTCCAAGTTTTTGTATTTATTATGGTCAATTTTTTTTTGTAGCATGTATTTAAATATAACTAGCTGGCTTATATGATATATTTTTTTTTATTGGGTTGACAAACACATTTTCTGAACGAGCAAGCAACTTTTAAGTACATGGCGTACCATGTTTACTTTTGTGAAAAAAACTTTTTGTTTTGTTTGATTTCACCACTTTGAGACATTTTAGGTAGTTGGATTGACTATTAACAACATTGTTCCTTTACCTACTTAACAGTATTGACCAAGTTTGATGTCAATCGGTTTATATTTGACAATATTTTATTGTTTAACAAAATGTTTACAACAATTTCTCATCAACAAACCGTTAATATTGTCCCTCTACCCAAATAACAATATAGATCAAGTCTTGTGTTGATCAGTTCATATTTGACAACATATATTGTTGAAACAAAATGTTTATAACAATTTCTTACCAACACACCGTCAATATTATTTTTCTACCTAAATAACAATGTGGACCAAGTTTGGTGTTGATCGGGTCATACTTGACAACATATATATTGTTTAAACAAATTTTTGTAAGCCATATCTCAACATCTACGGAACGAATATGATGGGAACTAGACGCGTTGGAATGATTAGCTATGAGAAAGATTTTTAGCGTGACGTTACACCAACTTACCTTAAGATGTACGATCTGACCCTTCGCAGGTCACGATCATCATATTTCAAGATCTACCGAACGAATATGGACGTAATTATGCGCGTTGGAAAGCTTGGGTCCACATTTTGAGGAAGCCAACAATACAGGAAATGCTTCCTCATAGAAGAAGCTTCGCAAATAAAGGAACATTATGAGAAGGCCATATGAACATTTCAATTTGCAGCATTTATGAGAAAGCCACATCAAAATTTCAATTTTAAAAAAATTGGTTTCACGGGTCGAACAATAAGCCCTTTTACAATAAGTGCATATTATGCGAGTGTGGTGAATGATATTACTAGTATAGGTTGTGACGTGATTTTTCGATCACGGTCACAAAACAACATTTTTCGGATACGGCTATCGATTTAGTTCGGTTAGCCCGTTATAGTTCCCGCTTTACTGCTCTGCAGCTGCCCACGTACCGTCCAGCTCTCGTTTAAGTAAGGTTCGTAACGTTTTGCGATCCAGTTTAGATTTTGCTGATGAGCTTGTGTGTGATAAGCTGAGAGATAAGTTCAGAAAGATTTAGTTCAGGTCGGGATTCTCGAATCTATTCGGTGGAGAGAATCTCGAAGAAATGAGAAATACGAACAGAGGAGAGCTCGACGAGATTTCGTCACGAATACGCCAAAGTCCGGTGCAAACCCGGCACTCCGCTTAGGCGATAATGCAGGACGTTGGAGAACAGGCGGAGGTTTTAGTTCAGTCCGGGCAAGGTTGGAACCCCTTGTGCTGTGTTTTGGTTTAGAGAGAGAGCCTTGTTTTCACGTCCTGAATGGGGAGTAGCGATCGCGAAGATTCTCAAAGTTACCGCGTTACAGTTTCGGCTCTCGTATAGATGACGTCACGAGATAGTTCAAGAGGGCAGTAGTTACCGGTTAAGGATCCCGCAATAATAATCATAACGTCTCGTTAGAATATTTTCGTAGGCTTATCAGTCTACCGGGAGTCGTCCTCGAGGTTGCTCGGACCTCTCTCGTGCTCCCGATGTTTACGATTTTGGCCTATTGTCTCGCGCTGAGTCATTCACTCTCGCTCGCGCTATCGTAGACTACGGCTATCGCTCTCGCTTCGGTTCGCGTATCTCGCTCGCGCTACCTGTCACTTCGCGCGTTCGCGGATCAACTCGTGTGCTGTGTTTCGTGCGGATTCGTTTCCGCATTTTTTACCGATTTTTCTGTGCTCGAGATGCGTTTTGGAGAACGCTCTTGAGGTGCAGTGATTGGGTTTAAGTTCTCGTGGCATCGCGAGATGCAGTTCCCGCATATTATTGGAATAAATCATGCTTTTTCGGTGAGTTGTATTGTTTAAGTAATTTATCGATCGCCTATGGATCCGCTCTCGTTACGCTCGCTCCGACCCATCGGTCAGCTGAGCGCTCCCCATGCACTAGTGTGCGATCCCGTAGCTTTACAGCCGACAAATTAATTGTTCCCGTTATTAAAATTTGAGATTCCGATATTTTCGATTCCGCGTTATTTTATTGGCAAAGGATCGCGACCCTTCTACCATAACCCGCATCCTGAGCGACCGTGCATTTCCGCAACCGCTCGCTTTCGCGAATGCATCGGCGTTAGTTC